>JAHHFK020000436.1:0-172868 GCA_024533555.2 Aedes koreicus
CTCTACCTTACCTTACCAATCAGACCAAGGCCGGTGTGGCCTCTCCTGTACACAGAAGTTGTCTCCGTTGTTATCGGTCCATGGCTGTACCTCGCCAGCCTCGCTGCCTGCGAAGGGCCCGCAGGTCGCCTTCTACTTGATCGATCCACCTTGCTCGTTGCGCGGCTTTTTTTCTTGTACCCGTTGGTTAGTTTTCGAGAAGCAATTTTTACAGGGCTGTCGTCCGACATCCTTACGACATGCCCAGCCCATCGTAGTCGACCGATTTTTGCGATGTTTACGATGGGTGGTTCTCGCAGCAACTGATGCAATTCGTGGTTCATTCGCTTCCTCCACGTTCCGCCTTCCATCTGCACTCCACCGTAGATCGTACGCAGCACCTTCCGTTCAAAGATACCAAGGGCGCGTTCTCAAAGACACCAAGGACGCGTCATCCGCTAGCAATGTCCATGTTTCGTGGCCGTAGAGAACTACCGGTCTAATGAATGTCTTGTAGATGGTAAACTTTGTAGTTCGGCGAACTTTGTTCGATCTTAGCGTCCTTCGGAGTCCAAAGTAGGCACGCTTGCCAGCCATAATGCGCCTTTGAATGTCTCTGCTGGTGTCGTTATCGGCGGTCATCAATGAGCCCAGATATACGAATTCGTCTACTACCTCGATTTCATCACCGTCGATCTGAACCGTGGTAGGAGGCTAACTCTTATTTCTATAGTGCACTATAGTCATATCAATTTGCTTCTAGTCACTCTTTATCAAATTCTGTGCGTTCTGTCCCGTTTATCAAGCTATTAAAAAAAATTCTCATAAACATAACAGAAGTTTTAAATGTTTACTGCCCTCTTAGAAAAACTTCAAATCAAGTTAATAAATGTTCCCAAAAATATATAAACCGAAGCGAAATTTCTTTCGCTATGTTTGGTGGAACCTATATTATGTCCAAAACCTGCAGTAAAGAATTACTCAATTTTAATAATAGTTTGCTCCGGGGAGTTATGGAGCTACGCCCTAATCCTAAGCTTCAGCGTTCAATAATGAAGGCATTTGCCCATACGCAGATCATCACAATCATGGTAATTGATTCTATCAAATTACAATCTTAATTACAACTGCAAACCGATAGCATAAATTATGATAAACTATGGCTGAACAATTGGCAAACATTGCCATTAGCATTGAAGGTAGACTCTTAATACACATAAAGCCGAAGCAACCCCATTTAGGAAGCGGCTTCGTTAACAAACGGGACCCGGGCGAACCCCGGACCTGGAGGTGGACCGCGGTGGAGTCTAATTATAATTTTATTTACGACGATCATCACAACGGAGACGTCGGCGTCGTCATCGTCTCGAAGTCTCTCGTAGCTTCTCAGCGTGAAGCAAACATGTATATATGCAAAGCGGGGCGAAAATTAATGAAGAACGAAATAATGGTTATGGATGTAAATAAGTCTTTTCTGCGTGCTATGGGTTGGAAAATTCGAGGACCTCCATTGCCTGTGGTACTTGTTGCCAGGAAGGTTTATGTCTGCAACGCCAGAATACGCCCGCTGGCGCTGCTGCGGGGTGCAGTTCGCTCGCTTTTATGGACCATCATTTCGCTTTGCAGATTGATGGACTGCTTCTTTTTTTTATTCGCAAAGGGGCATCAATTTCAAGCTGGCCAAACGACACTTCAAGCTGCAACGGTGGTGATTGAGCTTTAAAGGACCCAATTATTGCCCACAAGAAGGGTACAGTTCCAGAAGAACCCGACACCGATTTTGTTTCATCCTATTAGGTTGCACTGTAGATTACTGTACTCCAGACAACGAAGACCGACGGCAACAGCGGCTTAATTATGAATTAACACTTTATTTATTACGCGCCCACGATTATTAACTCGTTCTGCGAGCTCTCCTCTAACAAGCTACCGTGCTGCGATGAGTTCCATCAGCAAGGAGAGTCAAAAGTCGCTCGCTTCTTCCTTTGAGCCGCGACGTGTCGGATAAGTGATACTTAGCTCCGGTCTTTCTGTTAAGCCAATTTCAACGGTGAGTAAGTGGCCTCTTACGGCCGCCGTCGTCACATCGTATGCACATGGCCTGTGAGACGAGCGCGAATAGTTTGCAATCAAATTAAAATAGCAACATGTAAAGTGAGTGGAGTGCATATTTTCATTTACTCCGGGAATCGTTGCACACCTGAGCTCCGGAAGGACGACGGAATCACATGACTTGAAAAGGGCTTCAGATAGCAATTAGGGGCAAGCCTTTGAGCGCTATTCTGCTGCCTGTACGGAGTGGAGAGTACTTTCGACCGAGCCATACAAAGTTCATTCATGCTTTGAAAGGCGAGAAAAAATAAAATAAAGAACGAACGGAGTACATTCCCGGCTTCAAGCAGAGTAATCCAAAGAAAAGTAATTAAGCGATTCCACTTACTTCCACCCGTTTTGCTGCCACTGCTGTGCTGCCACTTGTGCGCTCAAAGCGATGCGACGACCGACGATGCAACGCAGCTACCTTCTCTTTCCCGGTGTTCGTAAAACGCCGAACAACGGCGGCGGTGGCGGCGGCATCGTCGTCGGGTGCAATTTAGGAACGTTAATCATTTTGCCTCGATGCCTGGACCCTTCTCCACACCGTCTACCGGTCCACAATTCTGATGTGGCTCGTGAAGTCGATCGTCGTCGGTTTCTGGTTCCGTACCGGGTCCGGACGACACATACGTCTCAATATTGCGGCTTCACGGGATGAATTTGCTCGCCCAGCTAGTTCCGTTCGCTTGGGTTGGTTGATATCAATATTGGTAGGATGTGATATATAAGGTCTCGCAAGTATTGATCACTTTCAACAGAATTGCAGCATTTCGTTAGATGATTGTAAATTTCTACTTCGGCGGAAGAGTGGTTAACTTTTAATCTTTCGTAATCGCTGAATTGGCATATTTTAGACCTCTACGACACTATCCTAATGGATATGATAGGTGTACTTGTTTGTGGGGTCGAAAAAATAAACGGTTCACAGAAAGCTTATTTGTCGTTTTGAAAATGTTCTCCCCTAGAAGCACAATTTTTGCATATCGTTACAAATAACTTGATTGTGACTTAATTGAGTAACAATCTCGTTGCTGCAACTAAAAATACCGTTGGTGTGTTGCTTGGACCATTTGAGTAGGGGTTGGATTGACCTGGAAATTATCTCAGTTTATTTGGAATAATTTGGAATAGCTAATATATTTGGTAGACTATCCTGGCAAATTTCCTCTAATACTTACCGGACGACCCGATCCTCCCTTAGCTGGAAAAAAAGCGTCACCGCCCTTGAGATGGATGGGTTCGATTCCCGACAGGAATTTTCCGTTAAGGAAACTTTCTCGACTCTCTACGCATAGGATATGTTTGAAATTTGTCACTCAATGATACACTGAAAATTAAATTTAGATTTTAGATTGTACTAGAAAAACAATGCAACAGACAAAAATGATCACCAAAAATTCAATATTGTTCTGCAAAGTTGGTTTGTTAAAACTTCTCGCTTAGGCTTAATTCTCGCACCTTGGACTTAACCATCAAATCCTGTGCAACACTTGCGCCATCTTTCTTACACACTTTCATCCACTGTTTCTTCAAATCCTTGTCGTTTTTTGAAGACCTTCCCTGTTTGCCAGTGCTTGCCCTTCCTAATCGCCTATAATTTTTCTATTGGGTGAAATTCTGGCTCCTTCGGCACAAAAACAACATCGTTGGCTTCGTACCACTCCATCACCGGTTTCGCGTAATGACACGATGCCAGATCCGACCAAAACAGAGTGTCACCTTCGTGGCACCGAAGGAAGGGCAGTAGGCGCTTCTGGAGGCATTCTTCTTTATATATTTGGCCGTTGATGGTGCCGGTCGTTATGTACGGCTTGCTGAATTTGCCGCACCGACAGATCGCCTGTCACATCAAGTACTTCTTGGCAAATTCGTCGATCTGCTTCTTCCGAAACTTCTCCGAAACATCCGGAACTTGTCGACGAAAAACTCCAGGCCGGGGATCTGCTTGGCGTTCGTTTTAATGTACGTCTCGTCGTCCATTACGATTCAATTTGGCTGCACCAACCACTCGCGGTACAGCTTGGCCACCGTATTCTTTTTCGGTTAGGCACCTTCCTTACCTTGAAGACATAAAGTCCGGTCCGCTTTATTGTCTGCTGGATGAACCAGATGGAAGAATTGACCTTCTTGGCCACGTCCCGAATCGAATGGTTCGGATTACGCTTGAAGTATTCCCTCACCTTTCTTGCGTTCACGGGGTTGGGCGTCCTTTGCTTTTCTTCCGCTGCCGGCTCGCCTGGGTCTCCTTGAACGATTTTACCACACGGGACACGGTCGAATTGTCGATAACCAACTGTATCGTGATCCACCTGTGGGACTGGATTTTCCACGACCACGCCCCGTTTTTTGGGGAAGGTCTAGCTTGGAAGCCATCTTGATAACGACTTGACAGATTGTGACGAAATTTGGCACATGTAAACATTACACATCTAAACGAGTTTTACCTAAAGTATCATCAATTTTTACTTATGCAATAAAAAGTTATGGACAAAAGAAAGTGTTGCATTTTTTTCGAGTACAATCTTCAAAAAAATCCTACGAAATTCAGGGAAAATTTAAAAAGAGAATCATTATACAAATCCAGCAGGTAAATTCAGGTGGCCATTAATATGGAGACAGATTTTCTCCGATTCTTGAACTGTTTTCGTCTATCAGTTGGAGACTGGTTCGAGTTTGTACTCGATCATATTAAATATTAAATTAAGTATTAAATATTGATTAAAATATTCAATCGGGACCACACTCATGGTTTTCCTCAGCTTGTCTAGGAAGATTTGCAATGGTGCTTAAAACGGTTATTCTCAATGAATGAAAAAAATGAAAGCTTTTCTGAGATGGAGCTTTTTTGCAAAAGAGATTTATTGTCTTCTTAGCGTTTTAGTATCAATGTGTATAATTCAGTGATAGAAAAATATCTCTGAGATTGTATTCAAGATAAATGCTCATATAGGGGTCATTTATGAAAGTGAGTGAAAATTGGGTTGTCTGTCGAATCGAGCTAAATTGCGCATTACAGAAGCCGGCTGAATCTGATTAGGTCGGCAACCAAACTCGACAGTTGACTGTAGTGTATAGATTTTTCAAAATGTCTTTTAAATATTACACCATACAATAATTCAGGACCTTCATTAATTTAGCTGCCATTACTGACAGTCTAAGAATAAGAATTTACATGTTCACTCTTGTTTTGTGAATTACATTAATGTTTTTGTTGCTCAGAAAACCTCATTGGGACACTGTTCTAAAGTTGCGATTTGAAGTTTTTAGAGGAAGTTATTAATTAATATGTGGACAAATGTCGATATCTATTTCAAAGATGATTCAGAAGAGGAGTTATTATCTGATGTTCTCGGAAATTCGCATATAACAACCCAACCTAACCTTCCAGAAACATTTGATTATTTTTTTTTCCTGAACTTAGTTACTTTCTAATTTTCTAAACTTTAGTCTCATCCTGAACTGCGAAGAAAATTTGTCCAAAACTTTGGGAAAGTTTTCTCCAGAATTTCTTGGAGAACCTTCTTAAATTTGTTGGAAGTTTCTACCTGAACTTCTGCGAAGTCCTCTTCTGAACATCAAGGCAGTTTTCTCCTGAACTTCGGGGAAATTTGTTCCTGAATTTCTGAGAAATTCCTGCTTGAACTACTTGGAAGAACTCCCTGTATTTCTGGAAAGTTTCTTCCTGTTTTTCTCAGAAGTATCTTCCTGAACTTTTGGAAATTCCTGAGCTTTGAGAAAACCTTATTCTGAAATTCTGGAATGTTCGATTCTGAACTTCAGGGAAAGCTCTCTAACACTTCTGGAAGGTCCTGTCCTAAATTCCTGATTTTTTTTAGAAAATCCTTCTTTTTTTAGAAATTGGAAATGGGGTTCTAATTTTTTTTTTTTTTTTTTTTTTTTTTTCTTGAACTTATAGATAGTGCCCTCTCTGGTAAGTTTCTTCCTGAAATTCAGTTTTTTTTTCTAAGCTTATTCTTTCTAAATTTCTGATAAGTCCCATCTTGAACTCCGAGGAAGCTGTTTTTATCGAAACTTTGGGAAAGTATTCTCCAGAATTTCTAGGAATATTCCCTAACATTTGTTCGAGGTTTCTTCCTGAACTTCTGAGAAGTCCTCCTCTGAACTTTTGGAAAGTTTTCTCCTGAACTGCAGGATAGTTTGCTCATGAATTTCTGAGAAATTTTTGCTCACATCACTAGGAAGTACCCCCTTTGCTGCTGAAATATTTCTTTCTCTTTTTTTAAAAGGTTTCCCTGGGAAGTTTTTTCCTAAACTTCAGAGAAGTTCTCTCCTGAACTTCTAGGACGTATCGTCTGGAGGTTTGCGGAAGTTTGCTTCTGATTTTTTGAAAAATTATAGGTAGTGCTCTCCCTGGTATGTTTCTTCCTGAACTACGGGGAAGTTTTTGCCTAAACTTCTGCATCTTGAATTCCTGAGAATATGGAGCGACCCTGGCGTAGTGGTTAGCATCCATACCTCTCACGCCAAAGTCACGAGTTCAAATCTCACCCGGGAGAAGTTACGAAAATATACAAAAGGTATTTGAGTGACTACCACGGGAGATCGTAGTCCAGGGGACCAGCCCAGGGCTGAAAATCTCGATAATCAAGGAAGTAAAAAAAAATTCTGAGAAGAACTCCAGAACCTCTGGAAGTTTCAAACTTCTAAGAAGTCCTCTTCTTTAAACTTCTTCCTGAAGCTCTGTGAAGTCCTCTCCAGATTTTCGAGGAAGTTCTCTCCTGAATTTCTGGGAAGTAAGATCTTGAACTTCGAACTTTGTTTGGTCCTGATTTTTTTTGAATATTCCTGCTTGAACTTCTAACAAGTGCTCCCTATACTTCTGAGAAGTTTCTGCCTGACCTTCGGAGAAGTTTTATTCTAGAGAGTATCTTTCTAAAGCTCTGGGAAGTCTCCTTCTGAACTTTTTAGGATGTGCCCTAAGTTTTGGGTATTATTTTTCTTTACTTCTAGGAATCTAGGACGAATTTTATAAACCACTTAGCGCGAGGGTAAATTTCCAAATCTCGAGAGCAAATGTACTGAAATGATGCGTTAAGAAGAAAGAAAGAACTTAAGAAAAAAATCAGAGTTCTAATGTTTATTTCAATAGCTCATCACTTTTACTGTTGTTGTCTCAGTGTGGAAACCGATTAGGCTTGAGAACCAATGTTAGGATCACAAAAGTAATAGTATTCAAACGAGAAAATAAAATTTGCTTTTTGTTATTCCGACCCAAGGGGGTCCAAATGAATCGAGCTTTTGGTCAATTTCCTACCAGTTCTGCTTAGCATTAGTGTTGCTGTCTAGACGCCAAAAAAAAACCTGTGGCGATGTCCACATTAATTTTAATCAGTTCAATGTGCCATTCGGTAATTTGCTTTGTTTTTTAGGAGTGGATATTTGACAGAAATGTGACAGATCAGTCACAAGCGGTTGACTTCGTTGACCTACTCGACAAAATTTTCTCGATCTCGACATCTGTAATATCAAAATAGACCTGTCGAGCAAAGTGACTGTCGACTCGACTTCTATAATTGGCCCCATAAAAAATGATAAAGGGATGTTTATTCAAATTCTGTTATTAAAATGATACAAGATCACAAAGCACATCTCTTGCAAAACCTTTTTTTATATGAAGCTTTTTCATCTTTAAAAAGTTTTTGCTTTTGTCCTTCTTATTTCATCAAAAATTCTTCAGGAAAAAAATGTAAAAAAAAATGCTGGTTGGAGAGCATAACTTTTTTTTCGATTTCATGAAAAACGGATGATTTTATTTTTAGTACATATTTCAGCTTATCATTGAAATTGTTCAGGCTATCGTAAGAAAATCAAAGTAGAAGACATTTGAAATGTTATGTTTTGATAAATTTATCGCTACAGATGAAAAATCACGACTAATTTATGGAAACGGTGCATACCAACTCGGCAGAGTTTGTTTTGATAATATCTCTAAATCGGTTTAACAGAGAAAGCTGCTATTAGCTGGATTGAAAACAATCTTAAAATCAGATTCTATTGTTGAAATTCTCCTAATGCTACAGAAACACTTAGTTCTGAAAATCAATTAAAAAATTATCTCTGAGTTTTTTTTTTAATTTGAAGATTCTCGATCTTTGAAAAGCTGTTGTTTGTTTTCTTATTATTGCATGATTTTCCAGTAAAAAAAATAAATAAAATAAATTGTAGTTTTGAAGGATTGGCGATTCCGAAAATAATTCTTGAATATTGACATGACTTTTCCCTCAGTGTATGGTTTTCTGTAAACTGGCCCAAAAAGCATCCTTACCGTTGATTTAAATCGGTTCAAATCAACTCCGAAGTGCAGTTTGATTTTTTTTCTCAATGATACAAACGACTATCAAAATTTGTGAGTGGACGGAACAGCATCCTTTAAAAAAATGTTTGTTTTCTCAATGATGTGTAACACTATCACACTTTTTTAGTTGCGACAACAGCATCTGTTCTGTTCGTTTTTTAGCGGCTCAACTAAAAAAAACTAGTTTTTTCCGAATGTAGTAAACCACCATCAAACTTTGTGCGTGCTCCCAACAGCATCTGTACTGTTTGTTTGAAACGATTCAAAGGCAGTTAAAAAAACATGTTAGTTTTCTATTGCAGTATACCCCCAGTGGGTGGCCCTAAAACATTCATACGGTTGCTCTAAAACGATTCTAATCGGCTCTCAAGCGGTATTTTCTTCTTGTGGTTTTCTCATCGAAGTAAACCACTATCACAATCTGTGAGTGGCAACAACGGCATCTTCCTGTTCGTTTGAAACAGTCAAAGTCGACTATAAGGCATAGTTAACGAACTATTTGTTTTCCCAAGACAGTAAACCACTATCACACTTTTTGAGTGACGTCCCCAGCATTCTTACTGTTGGTTCAAGTCGGTACGATTCGAGTCTCACGTGTGATATAAAATTATTTGTTTTCACAATTATTTGAGCCACTATTATTTGAGACTTTGTGATCAGCCCCAATAGCATTCTTGCCGTTGATTTAAATAGTGTTCCGAACAAAATTTGATCAAACAGAAATGTGTGTGAGTAGATCAAAGTTTTTATTAATAAGTCAAATTCTTTTTCTTTTTCAAGTTCAGTTAATACAGAATACATACAGGAGAAATATTCAGCTAAGCTTCCTTCTTACCGAATGCGAATTGCCGGGTCTTTCGTTTAACACCTGCCATAAGATTTTGTACAGTCTCCTTGTCCACTTTATTCGCCGCAGAACGCCAGTTTGCCTTGATCTGTTTCTCGCTCACAACAGCTTTTTGAGTCTTCTTAAGGTTCCGCTTGACGATGGCCCAATATTGTTCGATTGGGCGGAGCTCTGGCGTGTTGTGAGGGTTCTTGTCCTTGGGCACCACTTGAACGTTGTTGGCAGCATACCAATTCATGGCCTTTTTTTCCGTAATGAAGATGAAATTGGAAAATAGAACGGAATAATTGTGTCGCTTAGGAGGGTTTTGTGGGGGGATGGATTTTTAAGATGGTGGATATGTGGGGTGGCTGTCGACAAACGCTCACCGAACACTTTCAATACGTTGGTAACAATTGATTTAGCCTCATTCAACAATTTCGCCAACTTGGCGTGAGAGTAGTTTGGATTTTCGCCATGCACGTGCAAAATTTTGATGCGCTGCTTCTCTTCCTTCGACGACATTTTGATAACTGAAGTGATCTCAAAATCAAAATAGAGGCATGATGCTACACGCACACATCTTCAAAATGAGGAGTGTGCAAAATGTTTGCACACGACAATGCGTCAAGTTTAAGTCGACCAAATTTTGATCGAGACTCCTTTTAATATTCAAATACATATTTGAGTATCTCCCTAAAACCAACTAAATGCAGAATAATCTGAAAACAATTAAAACAAGAATTCAGCTTATCGTTTTCCAAAATTAACCTTGCTGCCAACCCAACCCTTTTATCCAACATCCCAGTAATTTTTCGTGGAAGCTCAGAGGCTTCCTCGGCTTCCAATAGAGCAAGTATCACTTCAACACCTTCCTACCCTTTCCTTGTTTGACCTGCATTCAGGAGGGGCCGGCGCTGGTTTTACCTTAGTTTGAGATCGACAGGTTTTACATATTAAAGATGTATGTTAGTTCCAAACTTCATCTTTTGGTCCTCTATGTAATAACAGCTGATTTAGCAATAACGGAGTAGCAACTTCGGGTGGTCAATTATGCTCATGTTTTTATGTCTATAAAGTTTTATTGGGTTATTATCAGACGCAAATTTTATACAGATTTTGAGTCACGATATTTTGAAAAATTTAGTCAAAAAAACATATGCTGTTTTCAAAAGTCGTTCTCGAGTCACAAGGATTTCATTCGAAATTCGATAACTTTTGAAAATAACAACCTAATACAGAAAATAATAATAAATTTTAACTAGCGCGTAAATTTCCCTTCGTTTAGTTCCAAGGGAAAGGTGTAAATAACGAAATTGTTTGCAATCTTTCATGCGCCATACAACAATGTTTGCAATCTTTCATACAACAGACTAGATTCAGGCGTTATCGGTCTAAGATCTACACGAAATATCCCATTATTTTCTGCCAAATCTAGCGTTCCCAATGTTTCTTTTTATCTGTGTAAAAGTGTGAAATTTCATGGATTTTCCTGTTGTGAGTAGGCGTTTATTTGGAGGTATTTGAAAAAGAATTGTACGATGAAGCCACACGCAGCCTGTGCTTAAAGGTTCCACAAAAAACTCTTTATAATGCATTCGGATCATATTAACCCGGATTTGATCCAACAATTTCTCAAAATAAAATTTAAATTTTTATATACTTTGGCTAACAATCTTGGATTAGCTGGAATTGGGCTATGAAAATCGTCGAAAAAGTAAACTAATTTGACTTCTTCAAAGGTGTTTAGCTTTAGGTATTCAACACGATAACTGATACGATATCATGTATTTAAGTATTTAAGTCAGGATCATATTGAACATTCGGAAACACAGAAAGTCGAATTCCTTATGTATCGCCGTAGTTGCCAATTTTTTGTTTTAACAGCACCTAGTCTTGCGATGTATCAAATTTGCAGAATTTCTAAACCAATTCGTCAGAATCTATATCAATGGTCATGAGAGTCAGATGCCATGCTTAACCCGTAACAGGTTCCGGAATTCTAAAAAGTAGTCAATTTATGGTTTTAACAGAATCTAAACGTGGGTCGTATCGAAATTTGCAGAATTTCTTGGGCAATTTATCAAAAGCCATATTGACCATCAAGAGAGCCAGATCCACATGGTTACCCCGTAACAGTTTTTGGATACCCAGTAAAAGTGGACAAATCATAGTTTTAACAGAAACTAGTCGTGCGACATATCGAAATTTACCGAATGTCATTGGCAATTCATCAAAAACCATCTCAATTTAGAGACCCATAAATCACACGGTAAATAAGGTGGTCCTTTCATTAACATACAATCGATGGCTTCGTTTTCTCACCAGGATCGTGTCCCTCTTCCTGCTCCTCCTCTTTAGGCCTACGCTAACTTTTTTTTAGAAAATTCGTAAAAGTGGTCAAATTATGGTTTCAATGGGAGCTAGTCGTGTGTCATCGGAATGTAAGGACTGTATTGAAAACAAACTGGCAACATTTTAGCATGAAATTAAAAAAAAAAACAAATTAAAAATAACAGTACCATTCAATTTAAGTCCTGCTTTCTTGGTTTAAACAAAAATATGAATGAAATCAAACTTATTTCCCGAATTTTCTGATTTTAGATTTGACTCCCCTCATGAGGTTTTGGACAGTAGTTTTGTCGCATTTTCTGGAAGCCGCAGACCACACGTTTTTTTAACTGTTCCATGGTCTTGCACTCCTTACCACTCTTCTTGAAGTTGCGCTTGACGATAGCCCAGTAGCGTTCAATTGGACAAAGCTGTGGACGATTGAGAGGGTTGATGTCTTTCTCAACTAAATCTTCTCCATTTTCTTGCATTCACTCTACTGTAGATTTTTCGTAATGGGCTTGCGCCAAATCAGACCTAAACAACGGAGGGACTGCTTGTATAACGAAAGCACTGCTAACACTCAGTAGGTTAACTTCGGCATTGATCGTACCTTTAGTGTAGAAAATCGATATCTTGAAGCCGTAGGAACAAATTGCCTGTCATACGAGAACAAATTGTCATTCTGACCAAACAACTCTTCGGAGACGCTCACATCTCACACCTTGGTGTAATTGCGATCCTGGATGCGTTCTGGAGTCCTCTTTCACATATGTTTCATCGATCAAAACGCAGGCAGAAGGTCGTTGCAAAAGTCGGCACATCGGTCCATCAAACCGAGATCAATTCACCACTTCCCTCAATCAAAACAAATCCCACAGCCCCGATTAGGGGTTTAACAATCCAGCAAAATCACCGACTACTAATGACCAGAAGCGCCCTATTTTTGATCTGTGCGGTGCTTCTCAACTCTCCGCCAACCGGACACGCGCTGTACACAAATTAATCAAATTATCGAATCAACATCTTTCTCCACGCTGCATTGTATTCCCATCCTCATCGTCATCGTGGTCGTGGTCGTCCTCATCGACTCTTAGGAAATCAATACACACCGGGCAACTCCACCCGGTCTCTTCTCCGAAAACCGGGCGAGAAAGAAGAGAAAGCCCCGAAAATTACACCCCATTGAAAGGTTCAACCGTGTAAACACCTTCGAAACGCGATACGGGTTCCGCTCCGAGCCGCGCGCGTTAAAGTGAATGGTGAGAAAAAAGGCAGCTTGAAATAACGAGGCAGCAAAATAAGAAGAAGGAGAGGAAAAAAATTGAACACGTCTCAACCGCATCAACTTGGCGTTTTCTTTTTTGCTTCGCATCTTGGAGCCATCCGAGCGAAGACTTCAAGTTTCCTTAATCTTTTCTGGCTGCTGCTTGTTTAACGGGGAAGGAGAGGAAAAAAAAACCTACCTACAAGGTTTTCAGCGGGAGTGCAAAAACGACGACGACCGGTCTTGGCTTGGGCCCTCAGCAGCTCCGGGCCGCCAGTGGTGTGCGAAGAATCGATACCTTTCGGCTTCAGAGGAGGCTGAATAGGCTTTTGCCGTTGTTGGGTACACAATTTTATGCCGTAAGGAGCGCTGGGTCGGAACATGCTGCCATCGTCCTCGTTGTTGATGTATTCTACACTACAGCTACATGTTATGACCGGCTTTTTCCACTCATCCCTTTTTTCCTGTGGGCAGAGGGGTGATGTGAGGAGGTCGACACGGATGTTCGGAACGGACCTGTCGCTGGTGCTGCAGAATGCCGCCAGTTCCTCCCAAACAAGACGAGGAAGTATCCTTATCGTCCGATCAGCAGTGTAGTAAGGGGCTGCAAGATGGACGCTGCCAATCGACGCGAGTCGGCTGATGCTACATATACGTTATGTTTAAATTAGGTAGAGCAAAGGCGCTTTTTGTCGGCCGAGGAAGTAGGAAGTGGAATTTTTGAAAAATCAATATCTCTCACACTGAGAGGGGCACTGAAATCCTGGTCCTCGAAAGAGGAGCACCGAAAGAGACACTGAGATGAAGGCTCGGAAAAGCTGCTGGGCTGCTATTTTCGGAAGACCTACAGCGACGGCAGCAGAACCACACCGACGACCGTGTGGTTATGGTATGGTATTTCAGTGGCAAAGTGCTGCGGTTGAAATTTTTGCACGGATTAATGTCGAGCCCGTGGCACCGGGCGTATGTACCTACTTGCCTTGAACATGTATGTGGAAAGACTACGCCGTTTGGTGGGTTCATATGGAGCAGCCGGGAGCGCTTTAATTTGTTCGGTCTACACAGAGAAAGACACATACAAAGGCACGTGACCTGCAGAACCAGTGGCATAATTGTATCTGATTTTGACTTCAAACGAGGAGGGACCATCCTCGCCGAAACATGTTGATTAATCTTGGCGGTTGGCTGGAAGGCCGGTTTCAGCTTTTGTGACGGTAAATTAATAATAGTTCCGGAGGTTTTGGAGCGCGAACAAGCAATTATGTAAACTTTACTCCGTTACTAAATAATGTAAACTGTAAAATATACTCGATACCAAACAATTTTAAATTGAGTGTAGACTCTCTAACCGACTAACCGACTAACAAACTCTCTGCATATACATATATCTTGAATTGTTAGGACAATAATTTAACAATTTATATTAAGAACAAAGCATGTCTGCATCGATTGATAGGCAGGATCTGTAATTATGAAAAGCTACTGGAGGGATAAACAGGGCAAGAGCGAATTATAAGCCCAATCTACAATAAGAGTGACAACTTGGAAAGTGGGAACTGCCGAGCGATCACTATTCTCAACGCGACCTACAAGGAGTGTTTCGAATATGCGTCACTTTTGGTCTGAGGCTCATTCGTCACGGCTGGGAGGCTACCTGGACCCTTCATATAGAACCTATCGACACATGGGCCGGGACCAACGGCTTTGCTTCCCTTCCGAAGGAAGACATGATCAGAGATTTCTCGTCCAGGAAAATTCCAACGGCGCCGTCTGGAATTGATACAAGACCGTCTGGGGTGAGAGACAACCACACTTAAGCATTAAGCAATGGGAATGAAATCCGGCATTGAGAGGTGGGTCACCGACTTCTAATGGACCGCCATGATTGTGAAGCCTTTGTCCACACACTGCCTTCAGAGAAAGTGGTCCTGCAAAACTCCCAACTTACTCCACTCTGGTGACTTCGAATGGTCTTCTGATAGTTATTCTTTGATCTGGCAGCTCTCCTTATTGCTGACATGCTGAGCCGGGCTTTGCTCGGGAACAGTGGACGAAATATCGTATGACGTTGCGCATCAATCGTCATCCGTTAATCGGACGGTGTAGGGCCGTTGGACGGTTAGAGCCATTAGGCCGAACGCCGTTATGCTAAACGCCATTAGGCTGAAGGCCATTAGGCTGAATGGGTCATTTGGCTGAAAGCCATTATGCCGAATAGGTCACTAGGCTGAATTTTGAAAAGTAAAATATCGAAGTGTTTTATGAGATCTTTTTGGCATCACACTAATGAATTTTCGTGTGGGATTTTTCCTTTTTTCAATCATGTTCATTTTTTTTAAATTTCAAATTCTTAAATAAGCTAACATGTCTTGTTGAAGATTGAACTAAGTATTTCTTGGGACAAGAAACTAATGAATTTTCATGAGAGATCCTTCCTTCTTTCAATCATGGGCAGTTCTTTTTAAATTCATAACTTTCAACCAGCTTACATGCCTCATTAAATCTTTTATGTCGAAGTTTTTCTCTTTTTCTAAATTTAAGTAAGCATTTCTAAATTTTCTAAACAATTCTAAACATAAAAAAAATGAATTCTCTACACTCTGGTGCCCTAGTGACCAATTCGTCTCATTCAACATAATAGCATTTGGCCAATAGCCTTCGGCCTAGTGGCATTAGGCCTAATGGCATTCGACCTAATGCAATTCGGCCTAATGGCATTCGGTTTAATGGCATTCGACCTAATGCAATTCGGCCTAATGGCATTCGGTCTAATGACCCATCACAAATTGGAAAATATTCCTCACCCAAGTTTGTAGTTTGTAGTGGACAGATTTTTCTATTAACTTGGTAAGAGCATGGAATCCAGGAGGCATAGCTAGTACTTGGATACCCTTTTAGAGCTCCCGCTGTGTAAATGAATTGACTTTCCCGATGCTCGCCCTTGCTTGAGGTCTCGCAGGTTGTGTTGAAAACAATCAGCTTGAGCCAGCTGAACTAACAATAAGCTGGCTTGAGATAGCTGCTCAACTGATTGTAAGTGAAAGTTATCCGGGCCTGTGGAGATCGGTTGAGTTCTAGTCTTAGTGAGTGGGTTTTGAACGATGTTTTTACCGTCGACAACGATTTCTGTTAGTCTAAAGAAAGAGGAATCTCTTGCGACAATGGAATCGAATCTCACGGTAACCCTTGCAACGGCAACCACTACATCTTTGCGCTCATCTTCTGCTGCGAAAATTCGATGTTACTTAGGATCGACCATTTTAATTTTCGAGGCCGCAACCAATTCCATAATGTGCTTTCCACAAAATCTCCTTTGGATGGGAGATCGACTGGTTTCCTAATACGTGATTTTTTTTGTTAGGCGGGATGGAAAATCTGCAAACAGACTCCTGAAGAACTCAGGGTGTGGGGATGAGGACGCCAACTCCTCGACCCACTAAAAACCCATCCGTGCCTTCAGCTCCGGCCCTCCCCGTGGCCAGCTTTCGGTATTACTTCAGGGAGGGGGCTTGTGTGATTTACGCACCCACTATGTCTAACTACATAGGTCTTTAGTAGTTAGCTTCGCCGACCTGACGCCCGATTCGATTGAGATGCTCCTGGATTCAAGCAGGGTTCGGGACGTCTGGTGGTCAATCCAGATCGTCCGCGATTTCCCTACCCGACCACCTACGGTACCTGCCGAACCTCGCGTCGTATGGTCCCTCCTCCGATCGAGAAAGCCAGGGCCAACACCGGGGTTGGAACGTCTGGGAATGCGGCATTATCCCAGATCGTCCCTGTTCTCCATGTCACGACTGCTTACGGCTTCCTGCTGGATCCCGCGCCGTATGGCGCTTCCTCCGTTGTAGTTCGTTTAGCCGTTAAGGGGTACTTAACTTTTCCAGGGTGTACCGCGAGGAGGCGAACTACTTCCACACCCCAATCACTACTTCCGCACCCCTATTTTCCCCTATACGTGACTCTAACTAGATCCATGTGTAGGAGTTTGCACTTCCTTTACTCGATTGGGGACAAAATTGATTGCTCCATGAGCGTTTGAACCATTGAAGGACCACCGTAAAGTTTGATCAAACTTCAGCAATTCGAAGACTATGGCGCACAATTCTGCGAATTAACAACCTTATCCGAGGAGCAACAGAAGATTTGGCGGTCAAAAGCATGGCTGCGTACGTTTTCCTCGATGTCCACACTGCTTGCTCCAGAAGCCACTTCTGAAGCGTCTGCAATTGAATGCAGCTGGATGGAGGTGACAAGTAGGAACGCATGATTCTCACTTGAAACTTGAACAATTTGGGCATCCTTCATTTTCTGCTAGGTATGATCAGTCACTTTGCATTCTAGGAACACGTTGTCAATCAGAGCTTCTGAACGAGCATTTTTCCTTTGATAATAATAGGTGCAACCAATCCAAAAGGATCGAGAAGTTGAGAAATGCTGATTCGAACGCTTTGAAGCGATTCCCATAATTTGTACGACCTGGCAGAACTTGGAAATCAAATCGAAACTGATTCGATCCAGGCTTGCACATTATTTCCAGTGTCTTGTAGCCCTTAGATAACTTCAAGTTAGTTTGACGTCCACTTACGCAACGGAAATCCTTCCTTGATCAGCATCACTGTTAGGGATTCGTACAATTGAGTAGCTTCAGTAACCTAATCAGCAGCACCTATGAAATCATTTACGTTTAATGATTTTTCACGATCGAGGATTATCTTCGTCAGGAATCCCCTTCGTCATGGGAGATTTTCTGCAGGATCCAACTTGCTCGTTACGTGACTCTTCTTCTTGCACCCGTCGGTTCGTTATCGAGAATCATTTTTACTGGACTTTCGTCCGACATTCTTACGAAATGTCCAGCCCACCGTAGTCGACTGATTTTAGCGGTGTGAACGATGGGAGGTTCTCCCAGCAACTGATGCAATTCGTGGCTCATCCGCCTCCTCCACGTCGAGGTCCGCAAGGAATATATCATCAGGTATTTTCCAGTCGTCTACTGGAGGGTCATTAGAAGGATGATGCGAAATTATTCGTTTGATGATTAGGATAGTCTTATAATTTGAAAAGCATCCTTTGAAGGAGAGGATTTCGGTCATACTTACTCAGTTGCGTGAATATGTCAGAATTCCAGAAAAACTGGTGCGTCCACTGTGCAAAACTTGATGGACGGTATAAAGGTTAAACTATGATCATATTACCGAAATCAACCTTCTGATTAGTTTATTAGTACAATTGATATTTTTATAATGTTAAGCTATAAAAACATACATTACTTTGAAAATTTGCGAATCTTATTTAGTTTCACATCAATTTTTGAATGTTTATTACAACCTTTCGATACGCTCCTTATGCGAAACTTTCTGTAGTGGAATATGAAGACATCTAGATGGGCATTGGCTGTCGCTTGTGCCAAAAAAGGGATGGCAAAATTCCATCAGGCACGGAGAGAACCGTGAAGAATCCAACGAATACGGCAGTCTTCGTTGATTTTGAACCATTTCAGTACGATGCTCCCACGCTAGAATCGTGCTGTCATGAAGCCACATGCACAAGAGATATTCCAGTAGACTGCTCCAAGTTTGAGTCTGTTCAACTAACTGTCTACAGATTTGCCTGTGTCTTTGAAATTCATCCACATCCATCGAGTGGAGGATAGCTCCAGATTTCTTGTTCATACGGGGAATGTCCATCAGGTCCTGCAAATGTCACTTCTTTAGCAAGTACTCTTTTGAATATCGATGTGTCGACGTCTGCACTGATAGCGATCATCTCAATAATCTACGCAGCTACTGCCGAAAAAAGGTAATGGAACTTTTGGATCAGTAGTGAGTCTTGGTTATTGTGCACCAATGCTAGGAATGTATCACAGAATGTCAATCGTAACTTATAGTCAATGAGGAGGTTAACTGATATAGTGAGGTTTATAGGGTATAGGTTGAAATAAAAAGGGGAATTTGGTGGAATGGCTGGTCCAAAAATTTGGGTTGGAGGAAAATGTTGGGGGAAGATTCACATTCATTGGTTTGCAAGTAGGGGTTGTCGATCGGGATGAAGGGAGGGTTCAGAAAATCAGGGTGGAATACAAGGGTGGGGGGGGAGGGGCGGGGAAGGAAGATTTGGTGGAGTGTTGGTTCTATGTCTTGGATGAGTGGAGGTGAAAGTGGGGGGGAGAGGGGGGGAGCGGGGGGGGGAGAAAAGGTATGAAAAAAGAGGGAAGGAGGAAAAATTATTGTGGGGGGGCGTGTCTGTTGCTATGAAAGAGAAAGGGGGGGGGGGGGGGGGGGGTGAGGGGGGATGGTGTTTGGTGGACGTAGAGCAAAGGAAAAGGGAGAAAAAAAATAGTTAATTTGGACAAAAAAGGTGGCCTTCTTTGTCCGGAAATGCTCGGCAACGGCGTTCCTTTGCATTGCGGTATAAAAAACCAGACCCGGAAGCTGTTTAAAGTCTTCGAGTACGTATGTTTCGTCGTCCATTATGATACAAGAAAATATTTGCAAAAAATTGGTATAAAGCTCCTTAGCACGACTTTTTGCAGTGAAATTTTGCTTGTCATCACGGTTGGGCACCTTTTTCACTTTGTACGCCTTCAGTCCTTGCCTCTGCTTCACTTTTTGTACGTATGATTTTGACTTCCCAACTTTGCGAGCCACATTTCGCACAGAAAGATTGGGATTTTTCTCAATAATGGCTACCACCTTCTTGTCCATTTGTCGGGAGCATACTTTTCGATTTGTTCCACTTCCAACCTTCCGATCCACAGTCAAGCGCTGGTCAAATGATTTGCAAACACAAAACACGGTACTTTTCGGTAGTTTTAGTTTCTTGGCAAGATCGCGTACCGATAAATTCGGATTTTGCTGCCGTTCGTACAAAATGCGTTTGCGCACTTCCACTTGATTCGACGCCATTTTACTGAATGTAACAAGAATGTAAACATGTTGTACCACGAAATAAAGTGAAGAGTTTCAGCTGTCATATAAGTGAAACGTTTCAGCGATCCGTGAAATAATTCAAAATCTACACTGAAAGAAAAGTGTCCGAAATTTAACGTGGACAGGCTTTAGACTATTTTTAGAACGTTCAACGTACTTGAGGAATATATTAGTTCCATTAGTACAAGAGCGCGGGGGGGGGTGGTGCAAAAAAAAAAGTTTTCTCAAACAAAAACCACCGCCACACTGTGGGGGGGCCCCGAATTTTGTTTTTGCGGGCGGGGAAAAGGGAAGAGAGTATTTGGGGGGGGGTGGGTGATGGGTTGAAACGTGAACGAAATGCTAAACAGAGGTTACTTCGGAAGCAACGTTCCATAACTAATCAACAGGCCTTCAAAGTCGCAAGTGACGCATACTGTCTAGTGAATGCTAGTCTGTATAAATCACATGTTATTCGTGTACAATTTGGCTTGCGTAGAGACCCAAAAAGTTTCTGGAGTTTTGTGAATTCTAAGAGGCGATGCTCTTCCATACCGTCAAATGTATTTCTAGACGAATCAGAATCATCTTCAGCTGAAGAATCATGCGAACTGTTTGCCAAGCATTTCACATCTGTGTTCTCCGCTGGGCTCACATCTCAACAAGAAGCTGAAGAGGCAGCTTCCAATTTACCTGCTAATGTATTTGACCTGGACACCTTTTTCATCACTTCGGACATGATCATTGCTGCTTCTAGGAAACTGAAAAGCTCGTATTCGCCCGGGCCTGATGGTGTACCGGCTGTTATCTTTTGTCGCTGTGCCGCTCCCTTGGCGACTCCTCTTGGTCACATCCTCAACAAATCGCTTGAGCAACAAAAGTTCCCCGCTGTGTGGAAACAATGTTTTATGTTCCCTGTGTTCAAGAAAGGAGATAAAATAAATGTGAAGAACTACAGAGGAATTACCAGTCTATCTGCAGGATCGAAGCTATTCGAAATAGTCGTTAGTAATGTGATTCTTGGCTGTACCAATCAATACATTTCAGACAATCAACATGGATTTATGCCAGGCCGCTCTGTAACAACGAACCTTCTTGACTTCACTAGTACCTGTATTACGCAGATTGGAGCTAAAACTCAAGTTGATGCCATATATACGGACTTGAAGGCCGCTTTTGACGTCATTGATTACAGAATACTTCTGAGCAAACTATCCCGTCTAGGTGCATCCAAGCGACTTGTGGTATGGCTGGAAAGCTACTTGACGGGTCGTGTTCTGAGCGTTAAGCTTGGTTCAGCTGTTTCCAGTACGTTTAATAATAATTCAGGCGTTCCACAAGACCTTGTGATCTGGGGCCGTTTAATAATAATTGTGCCTTGTGACGATTTAAAAATCTACCTGTTGGTGAGGTCTATTGATGAATGTTACCAGTTTCAGGAGCTTCTAGACATGTTTTCCACCTGGTGTAATATGTATAAACTCGTGATAAGCATTACTAAATGTGTTACTATTACGTTCCACCGATCAACGCGTCCTATCACTTTTAACTACCAAATTGATGGGAATGTCCTCGAGCGCGTTGATCAGGTCAGTGATTTGGGTGTGATACTGGACGAAAAATTTACATTCAATCAGCACATCAGCTCCATCATCAAGAAAACTTCACGACAATTGGGATTCATCACTAAAATCTCCCGTGATTTCACCGATCCTCACTGCCTCAAAGCACTCTACTGTGCACTTGTTCGACCGGTTCTTGAAAATGCTGCGGTAATTTGGACTCCGTATCAACTGTCATGTGACCTCAGAATTGAACGTGTTCAACGTAGATTCATACGCATTGCACTCAGAAGTCTACCCTGGCGTAATCCTCAAGATCTCCCTCCGTATCCTGAACGATGCCGGCTTCTAGGACTCGACACGCTGCACCGTCGCCGAAATATTCAACAAGCTACCCTTATTGCAAAGATAGTGAACGGTGAAATCGACGCACCTGCACTTCTGTCTTGCATTGACTTTAGAGTGGGAAGACAACTTAGATCCTCATCCTCATAGACCTCTTCGACTTAGGAGAATCTTCTAGATCTTTTAAAAACAGAATAACTGCGTCAAGACTGCTATCTAGGCTACAATAGTTTTAATACATTCATGTAGACTACGGTCAGATGAATTAAACAAAATAAAAAAATAAAAATAGTTGTTACACATTGAGGATGTTTATTTCTCCCATGCATCATCTGTTGGTTCTCTTTCTAATTACAGCTGATCTGCCAATAACAGAATAGCAACCTTGGACGGCCGCTCATGCTCATGAAACTGCATTGTAATTCCACTGCTAAAGAATTATGTCGTTTAACCAGTTTAAGTCCATCTACAAGCTACAACTCTCAGTATCGCCCAAGCGTTAACTCCAGAAAACTTAACCATTCAAAACGTTCATATGACTTCAAAGCAACATTCGCTGTCTGAGTTAGACCAGCATCCACCATTTCAAAACAAAAAATGAAAAACAAAGCACAATACCGTCTGGAAAATTGTTTTTCCTCCACGAGAAAAGAAAGCTTCTCCAAGAACAGCATCAGACGGTCGCCCGTTCTAAAAAAAATTAGCAACAATAACCCCTTTTCCCTGTGCCCATATGGTTGGGATAGACAAGCAACCTGCTCTGGAGTACCATAGAAGTTCAAAGCGACACAATAGAAGTTACCGGGGCGCTTGACTGAAACGGAGTTGGGCTCAAAGTATAATCTTACTGTCGTGGCCTACAACAGCGACGCGAAACTTTGCTCAAACACGCTTTCTTCGAGGACGGTGGAGGTGGCTTTTGTCTTTAGTTTCTGCTTTGAAAACGAATTTCCTCCTTTGTCGGTGTCAGTAGGCGGGAAAAGTTTCCATGTTTTCAATAGAACCGTACTCGAAGTCAAAAGTTTAGGTTACCGATTTTGTTTTTCTTCAGAAAA
Organism: Aedes koreicus; assembly: GCA_024533555.2. NCBI lineage: Eukaryota > Metazoa > Arthropoda > Insecta > Diptera > Culicidae > Aedes > Aedes koreicus. Next base: position 22,690 of record JAHHFK020000436.1, read on the forward strand.
AGTTAAGTGCTTATTGAAAATAAAAAAAAATGGGCGAGTTGCCTACAGAGAGCCCAATTTGTTGCAATTTGTCCGCTTGACAAATTGCAAGTGCTAAGTAAACATTCCTTCAATTAAATCTTAATTAAAGGAGTAAGTCAGTGCTTAACCTAACACGCTCGATAATTGCTGACATTATTCCGGGCTGCCTGTAGCCGGTTCCCCCCCGGACGAACGAACTCCGCCTCAGGTTCAGCTTGGCACTCGGCGCCCTTCACTCGCTCACAGAAGGCAAAACCATTAATTTAGTCACCAATTACCTTGATCGCTCAAGAAAACGCTAATTTTCAGCAAGCAAGCAAGCTGCTGATCCCGAAAAAGAATGCCCAACAACCGCCACCACGCCATCGCCCGGCCGAGCGAACGAATATGGTAATAATAACAATCTAAACGACCAACTCCGGCACATTTCAATTAAAAACGATCATCGTCGTCATCGGCGGCAGTCGAGATAGGCGCGCATATGTACCGATCCACAACAGTCGGGATAACTGCGCAAAAACTCTAGCGTCAGGTTCGCGCTGTACCTCACAGAATTTTTTTTTTTTTTTCATATTCAAACTTGGAACGTGGAACGTAAACACACCGTCTAGCGCTGAAGCTCAATTCAACACAGCCACGACGGCTAATTGCGAACCATCAAATTAGCTAATAACATGCACCGACGGCAACGACGACGCCGCCGATGGTTCTTTCTGGCTTGATCGGGTGCGCTGTGTTCGTGTGTAGCTGGATGCATTCTATCACTCGCTGTCTCTCTCTTCGTTATTCTTAATTCGATGCGGTTTTGCGGGGTGCAGATGCACATGCAAATGCGGTTCGATGTAGGCAGGCCTAAAGTTTTTGAGAGCCGGCGGGTAGGAAATTTTATCGTGACGGCTCGATAGGGGTGCGATGAAAATAGTTTTTGTTTAATCCATTTCGGGTATCTTCATCACTGCGACCAATTTTTAGATCTATTGTGACATATCCCCCATTTTTTTTTGCTTTAGATATTGTCAGCATGACGCATCACTATTGCTAGAAGTGATCGCCAATGTTTGACTTGAAGCGTTGTCCCAGGGCGGCATAACACCCCGAATAAAGTGCACAACCGTACTGGGGTTTGTTCTCCAGATCTCAGAGGGTTCTAGTAACCCTTTGCTGAAGCACTTAAATCTTTTGTTGTGGAGATTGACGGGCAGTGGCATAACAAGTGTTCCGAGTCTTCTTTATCCATGCCACAAAATCGACATGAATCATCTTGAAGTTTTCCTATCAGCTTAAAGTGATAACGGCTCGGACGGTAATAAGGCCTGTATATAAGGTTAGATCTTTTTTGGTGACATCAAGTAATTTGCGAGTCATTGAAATGTGTTGTTCCAGTTTGCCTCCACTTTCAAGCTTTCCCAGATTTTCATCTCCTTTCTAAGTGAAGAAGCAGATAAACGCCAAAAGGGCTCAGATCCTTTGAACTGATGAGACGATGAGACGAGTCTTGCTAGTTCATCGGCTCTCTCGTTTCCATCAATTCCACAGTGGCCAGGAACCCAGTACAAATTGGCTTGATGACTACAAGACAACTTTTGGTGTGATTGAACACATTCCCAAACATGCTTGGAAGTGCACGTTGCTGACTTTAAAGCATTTAGAGCTGCTTGACTGTCTGACATAATGCATATATTTTAATATCTATGGTTTCTGCGTAAGCATATAACAGAACATTCCAGAATTGCATGAATTTCGGCTTGGAATACAGTTGGCCACTTACCCATTGGAATAGATATGTTAATCGCTGGGCCAGTTACACCTGATCCTACTTCGTTGTTAATTTTTGAACCGTCTGTATAGAATACAATCGATCCTTGACGGAGGTTTGGACCACCTCTTTCCCACGAATCACGTCTAGGATCAATTACTTGATATGAACAGTCAAATTTGTATTTTTTCTTCATCCAATCTTCGTTGTTCATAACCAAAGGATTAAATCTTACCATTTTTAGAATGCTAAGATATCCTTTTAGATCACACTGAAAATTGATTTTCGTAAATAAGCTTTCATTCGTTTCGTAAACATGGTGTACATAGAACAAATGTCTCGTGTATTGTATGAAACATGCATATTGCTTTTTATCTGGTGAAATGCTATCATTACACCTTTTTGTAGAATGCACGAAATGGATTTCGTGAAGACCAGCCAATTGCCGAGAATAATGTATTCATCCCAACAACTAAATTAAAGCGCTGCCGAGAGTTATAACTTCATACCCATTAATCAAAGATCTTCTCATGTGTCACCATGGCCTAGTGAGATCAACTACGGATTCAATAACAGCCCTTTACAAAAATATGGGATCAAATCCCATGCCAGAAACATTAAAAAACGCTCGACAATTCCACGTAGTTGCGTTTTTTTTTTTCAATTACATTTCGAGTCGATAAAGAAGATTTGTCCGTCATTCTTGCACCCACCAGAGAGACGTTTCTTTTTAATTTGTAGTAAAATATTCGTAGCTCATTGTATTGTTTATGTGCCATGAACGAATGTTCTTTCTGTTTCAACAAATGCTTTGTGCTTTTGACAGCGAATGGATTCGTAAGTGCTACCTTTGATTTCGAAATATAAACTAAAATTAATTTTCAGTGCACCTTCGAAAAGGTTCACAATCCTTCTGATCTTGCTCTTTGCAGCATTCAGTTCCTTTGTTGGTGCACTTCTCATTGCACCAGTAATTGAACTGCACAGATAAAAAAAAAGATTGAGTTTTCTACGTTATTTAATGCACATAACGGGAATGCTAGATTTGGCAGAAAATAATGGCATTTTTCATATTAATTTTAGCCAGATAACGCCTGAATCTAGCCTGTTGTATGAAAGATTGCTATCATTGTTGTATGGCGCATAAAATATGGCAAACAATTTTGTTGTTTACGCCTCCTTTAGCTTGGAATTAAACGAGGGGAAATTTTACGCGCTTGTTAAAATTAATTATTTTTTTCTATTTAGTTGCTAGCCTTTGGAGTTTTTCTAACCTTCTCTGTACAACAGTTTCTTTCGTTTTTGGCCACCAGACCAATGCAGCATAGTTAGAGACGAACCAGCCACCGGCTGAAAGTCTCTTTAATAAAGACATCTAATCTAATCCAATGCAGCATAGGTAATCTTGGGTTTCACAATTTCCGAATAAATCCAATGGATCATTCTTGGTTTTAGTCCCCATTGCATACCAAATGTTTTCTTTAGCTATCCATAGAGCATTTATCGCTCTGTTGATTGTCTGCTCGAAATGAAAGTTCAAGTTTAGTTTACTGTCAAGGAATACTCCAAGGTATTTGAGTGTATTGGAAAGTTCCAAATGCGTACCTTTCAATCATAAGTTTTCAAATAAATGTTTTCTCCTCCGTGAAAAAGGCGCAATAGTAGTTTTAGAAGGATTTCCGTTCAAGCCTTCCCTATCGCACCACGATGAGACATAATTTAGAGCACTTTGCATTCTATTAGCAGTGGTACAGTCATATATACCGCGTACTATATCATCTGCGAAGCCAATTACTTCAAACCCTAGGGTTTTCGGATTTTTGAGGAGATCATCAACTATTAAAGACCTTAATAGAGGTGACGCCTCCTTGTGGAGACCCTTATACAGCTTTAACACTGATGGATGAGCTTCCGAGATTTGCTGATATTTGTCTTTTTGATAGCATCTCGCTGATCCAATCGACAATACACTTATCAAAGCCAAGTTTCGTCATTGCTTTTATAATGGAGCTATGAGATGAATCATCAAATGCTCCTCCAATGTCTCCAATGTCCAGTAAAATTTCAATCGCCCATTCAACTTTTCTTTCGATAAAAATCGCACCGAACCAAAGAACAAGCATCACCCCTGGGTCTATCGAATCCAGTCGTTACATTCATTGTTAACTGAACATCCGTCCTGGTTGCGTCAAGGCCAACATTTGATGCAAGTATATTTCGGTCTTCACTTAAACTTGTTTTTTTTTCTTTTTTTAACGATGAAAATAGTTTAAAAAAAATTCTTGGATGAAGGCAAAAAATCGTCCGAAGATGTTTCACAAACAGAGAACATAAAACGCATAACTACTGGGGGCTCAGTTTGGATGTAGAGGTACATTTTAAACTCATTCAAATAAGCAAATCCATCAAACGGGGAATTAGCTCGAATGTGTCTAGAATTGGACCTATTGATAACAAACACCTGCTCTTATTTTTCTATCAAATTGGCATGTCATCTGGTCAAAACAGGCGTGGCTGGATAGCTCAGTGGTTACCCGTTCGCCTTACTGAGAAGATGATCGTGAGTTCAATCCCAGGCCGTCCCCTTCCTTGCCATTTGTCACTTGTCTCTTTCTATCACCACTAGATTTAAAATAAAAAAGGAGTCTTCTGCGCTTTCTTTCGTTGATCACATCGCTTACCACAATGCATCCATGATCTAAAAATAACCTGCCTCACTAACACAAAACTATCCTTCCCTTGCCAATTGTGGAGGTGCAGAGGTCAACACGGTCTCTAACAATGATTGTCTAACTAATCATCCTTCACCCCTCCCCGAAGACCGTGAGGACGTGGCCGGCACCGGTACTGATCAATAAATAGTATAAATTAGTGAAATTGTGCATTGAAGATGTAAAGCTACTCCCAAGCTTCATCTATGTGGTTATCTTTGCAATTATACTTGTTCTGTTCAGTAACGGAGTAGCAACTACGAAACGCGCGGTCTTATAAAAAAAATTGGCATGTCATCTGGTCAAAACACACACTTCAAAAATGAAATTTCGCATCAAAGTAGACGCACAGAGACAATGTCGGCGTAAATTGCAATAATGTTCAAGCGGTGAATGTACACAAAACAGACGGAATGAAATATGCTATTGGGGCTACTCACAAAGTATGATGGTGGTTTTTCATTGGGAAAACAAGGTAAATATTAAGTAACGCTTGAGAGCTTATTTAGACCCATATAAACCAACAGTAAGGATGCTGTTGGAGCCACTCACAAAGTCTGGTAGTAGTTTTTTGTTGAGAAAACACATTCAACTTGTACAACTAAATTCTACAAATTATTTTGAACTAATACCTATATCAAGAAAGTTGAAAGTTCTAGATCCATCACGTTCTAATCCATCAGCAAATTTTCGTGAGCTGATCCCAATGATCAAATAAACCGGCAAAATCCAGGACCTTGCCAGTAATTGAAATCCCGCAACGGAAGTACAAAAACTATGGGCAACAACCGCATTTTCAAGACATGTTTGACATTCAACCAAACGACTCACTACAGATCCATAGAAACTCTCAAACAACATACGCTCTCAAATTGTTAAAAAATAACACCAACAAACAAACCTCTATGTATATCTATTTACGCGTACGAGGTTCAATCTTTTTTGGGCCCCCCCCGGAGAATATTGGGGGGGAAAAAATGGGTTGTTTGTGCCCCATGATACTTATTAAGTATTTGACAATAAACCATACAAAATGACCGTTGGTATAACTTTGTATAGAGAGATAAATAAATAAGAATGAGTCATTAGAAGTAGGTAGGCTGTGTGTGTTGATGTGTTTCATTTTTTTTTTTTGTTTGTTTTGGTTGGGGTGTGGTTTGGGTATTGGATTGGATTGAATTTATTTTTTTATAGGGAAGATGTACCTATATTAATCTCATCGCTTTGCAATTCATCCTACTTGAAATAAAACGATATACACGTGACAGAATTAGTTAGTAATGTTTGTTGTAGTTATTTAACGTAAGCAAACATTATTAGAAAACGAAACCGATCCTTCAACTGCCCAATTGTTTGATTCATCGTAGGGTGAATATAGGAACAATGAGATTAATATGGGGGCAGTAACCCTATAAAAAATTAAGAATTTCGAAAAGCTAAGTACAAAAAAAAAAGTGGGGAAATCTGGCCGGTGTTTGTAGAAATTTTTTTTTTTTTTTTATTTAAATGGGAAAAAAATAATATTCTATAAATCGGAGGCTCGCTGGGGGTATTATGGATGGAGAAAAAAAAACCCGGGGGGCCGAAAAAAAACCGGTTTTTGTTTGAAAATTCTCACTTCTTTCGAGAGTCTCGAAATAGGTTTCAACTACTTTTTCCAACACTTAAAATTAACACATTCGCTGTCAACACTAGTGTTTTTTTAATTTTTTTTTTTTTTGTGGGATATTTTTAATAAGAGTATATAAAATATTATAAGTATAAAAAAATTAGGGATGGTGGTGATTATTTTTTTTTTTTTTTTTTGTAGATGTATTTTTTTATTTTATAAAGAGCTGAAAAAAAAGTTGTTGGTGGTGGCGTTACAATATTTGATATTAAAAATCATTAGCAAGTACGCTTAGTTTACTAGAGTCTACAAAAATCTCAAATCAGTTTTCTAAATTTTCCTATTTAGCAAAGTGGACGAGTTAGGTTTGAAAATATCTTATATTTTTACTGCTTCTAGTTTCCACTGCGAAGATACACATCGTGGAACCTTAATGATTTAAATGAGGGATAATTTGAGGCGGCCATTAACATTTTTTACACCTACATATTGCTTAGCTGTAATCGGTCTGTTTTGAGAATTTGTAGTTTAAGCGAGTTTCCATCTAAAACATTACCTTCTCTCTAAGAAACTGTTTCAGACCATGATCTCTAAATATTTAGTTGAACACACAAAACGTTTAGTTTATTCTTTCAACAAATATGGATCAATTGATATGTATACTTTAAAGTTCCAACAACCCTTTTACCTTAATCTGTTGTGCTGCTGAATGTCGATCCTTCTGATTCGTTTCAATAAACTGTAAGAAATTTACAGCTCCCCCCGTTTGTTCCCTGAGTTGATTTATTACTGAGCACCAATATCAACGTATGTTTTGAGAAATCATATTTCCGTCCAATGATCCGCAAAATGAGAATGCAGCAGTGCTCCGACGATCTTTGCAATGAAGGAGTATCACAATTTCAATGTTTTTCTTGTCATCGAAAAGCAAGTGAAAGAGCAAGTGGTTTGTAGAAGTCGTCAACTCTGACACTCTCCCGTGTCGTCTTTAATTTCTCGCTATACTCTATACTCTCTATACCAATTTTACTCAATTTTAAATCGTTTTTGACTCGCTTTCTTCAAAACGGAAATCACTCAAATTTGAGTAGTTAAATGTAACTGGGAAATTAAAAACATCGATCTAATTTAAGTCGATGGTTTTGCTTTGTCGACTTGTTTAATTTGCTCAAATTTGAGTGACTCCATTTTTCATGAAAGTGAGTCAAAAACGACTCAAAATCGAGTGAAATTTGTGGCCGTGTGGTGCTTATAAAAAATCACCACAGAGACGATCAGTGATCCACCCTGGTGAATGTAAATTTTTTACACGGGTAAAGTTTTTCAGCGAAATTACTCGATCTCTGTTAATAGAGATGTAAAACGGCATTGTTATTTGTTTTTTTTTTTAATTATTGGTAAGATCTGCAGTATTCTCCGTAAACAAACTTACCAAAATACCCGAGGATGTTTAACTTATGCTAACAGCCTGCTGTAAACTGTTTGGTTGAAAGAGGTAAAAAATGGGAGCAAATATCTTTGTAACGGCGTTGTCCCTTGTGGCAACGTTGTGTATGCTCACGTGAAAACAAATCCATTTTTGTTTTCCCGAACAAAAAATCAATACCATACAATATTCTATCCCATATTTTTCAGTTTACCCCCTCAGAAACTAAATATCGAACAAGTGTGGGTCGCCGTTCAGGTTTTTTATGTGAGATCACTCCAGATTTTCCTTAAGACATCTAGTCCAAATTGTTCTTGCTATCTATCGCCAAAATGACCTAAACTAAAAAACTAAAATGCAACTTATATTGGTCTACTTCAACTCGTTCATTAACTTACACCCGGATTAAGTTTCAATTTTGACAGTTAAATCAAGAAATATCATGGAATTTCATTTCTGTGTGTATACATCCAATCTCCCACTGACCGGCTGGCAGTGCTTTTATGGAAGAAACTTGTCTGCATTTCTTCGATGATTTATATGTTATAACTATATGAAAACATGTTTAGCCCTGTAGATTGAAGGTGACATGTCTATTAAAAATCCAACGACCCATTTCAAGAATACTTGCTCATACACGTATCTTATGACATCATCTTCATATACAATACGACCCCCCCGCTACCCATGAAAAGCTTCACATATCAAATGGAAATGCGAAGAATTTTCACATCAAAACTAGACATCCTAGCGTGTATAAAGTTAAAGTACATTTTCGATCACATAAAACGACCTCACCAAGTTCCTTATCTGATGCAGAAAATCTCCTCCGGATGCGGAGGCGTAGCACTAGAAACAAAAGCGACCGAAATACATTTTGAGAGGGAATCAATTACATTCACTACGTCTGATATAAAGCACTAGCCGATTTTATTTAGGTTGCATAACGAAATATTGTTTGTTTGTTTTTTCACATCAACAACACAGCAAAAGTAAAACACGTCATTTTCAAATCACGGCTTGCTGCAATCATGAATATCGGGGAATTTGTTTCCCACCAAAAATTAGTGCACAAACACAGTCACTTTCAGAATCCACAAAACGCCACTGCTACTAACAGAACATCTACGTGATTATGCCACGATCAATTTCTTAAACTACTTATCAATAATTATTTTATTTTATTTTTCTTCTTCTTTCTTTAGCATTTCAAGCTTATTGCTTTAACAAATCGCTTTTTGCTTGCTCTCAACTTAGTGTTCTTAATGCACTTCCACAGTCATTAATTGAGAGCTTTCGATGCCAGGTACCATTTTTGCATTAGTATGATTGTGAGGCAAGTACAATCATACCCGATGAACAGGGATTCGAGTAATTTTCCTTAACGAAAAATGCCTAGACCAAACCGGGAATCAATCCAGCCACCTCCAGCATGATGTTGCTTTGTAGCTGCGCCATCACCGGCTGAGTTAAGGGAGATTATTTTATTACACTTGGTTTAAAAAATGTGGGGAAAACCCATAAGTAGTTGCTCAAAGAGTTTGCCTTTTCTTTAGAAATTTTGATATAAACTTCAAATGATTTGTTGAACGCCTGTTTTGCATCAAATAAGTTCAAATTTCAAGAGACTGACCAAGGCTGTATTTGAAATCATTCAGGACTTCTGGAGCAGAATTCCGATCTGAATTTTGTACTTGCATCATTGTAGATTGTAGAAAACATACTGCACCAGAAATAGTTTAAATCTTTCAATACACCTCAATATTGCGTACGATCAGAACCGAAACCAATCCAATACCCTAATAACCAAACGACAGCAGATCCCAAAAAGCGTAGAGACAATCATACTCTACTCCACTCCAAACGCATCATCAATCATTCCGTCATCCGGCAATCAATCGCTCGTGGTTTCATGTCCAACTGGACTCAACACGCGCATCGGTTACGATCACGACGGGGGTCTGTCTCTCTCATTTGCATCCGGCCCTTCCGTGGATCGATGCATGACTGATGGGGGGGCCATTATTTAACACCAATCGTCATCTTTTACTATTCACACAGATTGCCGGGCCTGAGGCCGGGCGTGGTGTGTGGACCATTTCGAACAAACAAATTCCCATGATTCCGAACCGTCCGAGAAGCAGGTAGCACACTGGTGGTGTTGTTTGTTGTTGAGATAAGGAGACCTGAGTGAACTCAACAAGAGGTGGAAAGTTGGAAATTAAAACGTTGTTTTCGAGGAATGATGTTCGCCTCGTCCCCCCTTCCCCCCCCCTCCCATTCTTTTTTATCTCGGCGCTCTGCTCTGTTTGAATTGGTTGTTGGCATATGAAAGCATATAGCGGGAAGCGGGTAGGTTGTTGATCAGTCGATTGAGAGGTAATTGAATGGAATTAACAAGCAATCGTAACTGACTATCAACTATCGTCAGGTTCAGCACATTTCAAAAGGCCTCTATCTAGGCTACAAATTTGAACTCCATCGCAGCTCATATTTTACAGCCCCCATGCCAAACAAAACAGATCATAACTTAAGTTGATGGTACTCGAGTTGAGATAACAGATTTCCTAAATCGTTCCACCAAATTGCCATTCATCAATCTACCCGGTCATGGCCGTTGTATTCAGCCAAGGTAGAAAGCAGGTAATCTTCTTGCAAATCCCACGGCTAACATCATCGGCACATATTTCATCATCTCCAGCTTCTCCTGTCAGCGCTTGCCTGCATGCGGTTCATCCCATCCCACATCGCAGTCTCGCTAAAAGTGTTGAAGTTTATTGTCAAACTCGGTTAGCAAACCTTTTTTTTTGCTGACGGTAATCTTCTTAGTGTGGAATATATTATGACACTTTTTGTGTCTACCATTTACGAATTCATTTTTTTGTGTGTTGAACGTTCCGTAATGTCTTTGCGTGTAACCTTCAACCCACCACCGGTGAATACGCAAAACCCGGTCTAACGAAAAAAAAAATCAACAGCCGGCAATCTCCTATAATGTATTCCTGTATACGTGCGTAACAAATTATACTAATTTCCTTGAACTCACGCTCGCGAATCATACGCACATGTACTCGTCGCGCCGCCGTCGGTTTGATTTACAGCCTACTATATGAACTACGACAATAGCGAACCCCTTCGGAGCGCATAGAATTAGTTCCGTCTTGGAAGGAGAGTTCTTCTGTCTACGGCCTTCTTGTTTTCCATCAAATTTATTGTGCGCGAAGTGCTTCAATTTTACGAGTTCCACGATTTCCTATCGAATCACACACACACACACGCACACACTTCCCACAATAGCCCACATGCCCGGCCGGCACTGCCTCTACACACATAATAGCCGTTCCCTTCTTTCTCGCGCACTTCTCTGCCTCCATTCTAATTTCGCTTGTTACGATTATTTGCGCTCGGTGGCGGCTCTCGCAAGGTAAACGTACCTTCTAAAACCACCACCATCATCATGACGATCTTGATCATGACCGCGCGCTCGCGTTCGTGGCCAACCAGCGTCTTCATTGTCATGGTCGCGTCTAGTTTCTAGCTCCCTCGGCGCTGTTGGGCGGGAACGGACGCTGAACCGAAGACCTTGGATGGTGTTCTCAGTCGAAGGAACCGTCGTGGTCGTCGTCACCCGGGGCAGGGCAACCTTGAAAGAGTTTGCGAAAATTTTCCGGCTTGCTTTGCAAGGGGCAGGAAATTTGTCGGATTATACGGCGTGGTTGATGACCGTGGAGTTCGGCAGGCGGTTCGAGTGAGCAGCCAGTGGGAAGGAAATTTGGGCGTTAGTAATGTTTTGGTCCAATTAAGAAGCAATCTTTCAGCCAAAAGTGCCTTAAAACCGGTCAATTATTTGTTCTGATCAATAGATCATATTATTCGATCAGTTCAACATGTCGTTGCCATGAAACAAAATTTCGAAAAATGATTTTCCAGAACCTCTTTATGGTTATCTTATTTATCTTTAAAATTGCGGAATTTTCTGCTTCCTTTTCGTAAAATACTTGGAAGCAGATTTTGTAAAACTGCTCGATATTATAATAAATTGGCCTAGGCGACTGTGTTGATCAGAAGTGCCGGATACAGTACTTTCAATAATAAATTGCATGTTTTTAAATATGTCCAAAAGCAGTATTATAGTAGCTGCTGCCCAGACCCGATCATTTTGTGCGTTGTGAGGCTGCGCCAGGGCAAAACGTTTCTCATCAGAAAAAAAAAGAACTCATGACCAGCCTGCCGCGATAGTACTCTACCCAACCTCTTGGATGGTTAGGAAACGCCATGAACCTTACGTTTTTTAAAAGCCTTGAATCCAAGATCACATCGTACAATATTGTAAGGCAATCCGTAGGAAATGTCCAGGTCTGACGCCATTTTCCGTAATTAACGTTGTCCTCTGCATCGGATTCGCTCTGTTACGATTATCATGTTTCACTGTTTCCGTACCGAACGTGGACGGTCGAACCTTTTCCTGTCCTTCAAAGAGGACGTCTCCTGATACATTTTGATGGTCTTGTATAAAAACGCTTAACACCAAAAGATTTCAGGCTTTTGCAAACCGCGCCAGGGCGGTCGCCATTTAAAAATCGTTTCACTACAATTTCACTAAATTGCTTCATCGCGCGAGAACTGACCAAAAATATAAATGGAAGTAAAATTATCACAAACACATTTACAAAATATACACAGAAAAAAATAATTAATTTCAACAAAATAATTAATTTCTCCTTGTTTAATTCCAAGCCAAAGGAGGCGTAAACAACAAAATTGTTTGCAATCTTTCATGCAAAAATGATAGCAATCTTTCATACAACAGGCTAGATTCGGCCGTTATTTGGCTATAATTTACACGAAATATCCCATTATTTTCTGCCAAACCTTGCATTGCCTTTAGGTGCATTAGTTAACGCAGAAAATTCAATGTTTCTTTTTATCTGTGTACGCAAAGCTTGTCTTTTACACGTGCCTGAAAAAGTGTATACGAATTTGTTGATCACAGTGTATATCTCAAAAAATCCTTATGAAGGTCTGTATCAACAATGCTCCAGATTCTTAAAAACTTAAGTTAAACATAAATTTCGCATTACATTTCAATTGTTGTTGTTTATTTCAGATTCGTGAGCTATTAATTAACAATTCACGAAGTCAAAACATTGTTATTCGGTATTTGCATAAAATTTTCGAACTTTGCGCGTAACTCCATCTATTAGGGTTTTTACAGATTCCGGAATTCGTTGGAAGTGTTTGATATCTTTGATTCCTTGTTTCTTTTCAAAAAGCTTCCGCTTCATCAGAGCCGAACATCTCTCGATTGGACGGAACTCTGTTCATCTTGGCAGATTTGCGGTTTTTGATACAATATTCACTTGATTTGCTTCGTACCCTTCCATCACAGTTTTAGGATAATAGCATGTTGCCAAATCGGGTCAGAACAAAGGTTTTCTTTGTGGTTTTTTATATGAGGCAGCCTTTGCCTCTGCATGCACTCTTTTTGATAAATATCCTTGTTGATTGTGCCTGTAGTGACAAAAGATTTACTTTTTCTGTCACACGTGCAAATTGCTTGCCAAGCAAGGTATTTTTGGGGAAATTTTCGATGCATTATTTGCCCGGAAATGCTTAGCTGTAGCATTTCTGGCCATAGAAAACCAGCAATGGAAACTGTTTAAAATCCTCGAGGACATAAGTTTCATCGCTTTCTCATAGTTTATACTTTATACGACTTCAATCCCAGAAACTGTTTTGATTTTAGGACGAAACCAGGTGACATTCCTATTTTTCGAGCCACCTCTCGAAGAGAGAGATTCGGGTTTTCCTTCAATATACTCTTCATCTTTTGGTCCATGGCAGAATCAGCACGTTCAATGTTTCTATCACTTCTCGGTTTCCTCTCGTTGACAGTTCGAGAATGATTTGATCACACCGTGAACAGTGGATTTAGGAAAATCAATTTTTGTTTGCAAGTTACTGTACAAAACCGCTCCCGCACGTGCTTTTCATTCGATTGCATCTTGAACACTAAACATGACAGTTATACCTCAGCGATGTTTTTCAATCCTACGTGCAATATTTCAAAAGTAACAGCGATTTAAAGGTGTCCGGATTAATGTGGATACAGATCTTAGAGGATGGCAACAATAAATTGCACACATTTCAACAACGACACATTGAGTAACCTACCGGTTTACCGTGTCTACATGAAGTAAACAATACAAACGTCATAGGTTAGATAGAGTCGTTGCGTTGCACATTAAAAGTGTTGGCTGAAATCTGTCAAAATAACATGACAATTTCTTTGTAAATGCGCACAGAAAAAAATAATTAATTTTAACAAGCGCGTAAAATTTCCCCTCGTTTAATTCCAAGCCAAAAGAGGGGTAAACAACGGAATTGTTTGCAATCTTTCATGCCCCATACAACAATGTTTGCAATCTTTCATACAACAGGCTAGATTCAGGCGTTAGCTGGCTTAAACTTACATGAAAAATCCCATTAATTTCTGCCAAATCTAGCATTCCCTCTATGTGCAGTAGATAACGCAGAAAATTCAATGTTTCTTTATATCTGTGTATTCTAGAGTTTCTATGACCTCTGCATCCAACTTATTCGGCGGTACGTAGATTGACACTGCGGTGATGTTATGTGACCTATGCAGTCGTGCCGTGCAGACAGGGATCGCGATGCTCATTGATATGGAGTTATGGGGAACCTCGTTTAAGATTCCAAGCCCAGCTGCTTGGCTATAATGTCGATTAGCGAAATTCCATGTATGTTGCTTTCGGAGGGCGTTGCGAGCATTTTTTGACTATTGCTATAGGAAGGTTCCGCAATACCAGGTATAGCTCAAGATGGTTACTTCACAATCGGCGGATGTTCTACTGGAAGAACGGCATTTTTTGCTTGGATCATTGTAGGTTGAACTGCTATGGGCATCGTTCTCATCCTTGGTACCTTCCTCACGATGGGGCCCAGTGTTGGCATTTACTGGTAACCCTAAGATGTTGGGAGGGATCATGTAGTCGGACTGGTCACAAGATGATAAATTTGTGACAATACTTGCGGGAAGTTTGTAGCCGCCACGTTAATTGCCGCCAGAGGCTCTTCGGAACAAACTTTCGCTTGGCTAACGAGTATTGATTTGATCGTGGTTGTAGAGGATGTAAACGGGATTGATGGTGGAGTGCTGTGTGAGGGTAACACTTGTGTCCGGTAGTAACCGTGATATGCTTCGAAATTTCTCAGAGTAGCGATCGTGATAATTGGTTGTGGGTCTGTCTTTTTGTTCATTTATTAAAAAATCAACTTATATCCATATCTCTAAAACTGTTCTACTTTAATTTTTTTTGACGGCATTTCTGCATTAAAATTCACATTAGAAATAATGATCAGCTTACCGAGTTCATAAATGCTGTAAACTATAGACTGTTCCAGAAAGTATAAGCACACTTTCAAAATAACAAAAAAGTCATGTTTTTTTTTAGTTTTAATAATTTTATTTGGCAAATCATATTTGTATTTGTGTTTTATATGATATTTTACTCTCGTTCAATCAAAATATTTAATCATAGCCAAGACTCCTAACTTTTCCTCGAACATGACCCATTAGCTTCTGCACAGTGGTACTTCCCACCATTTTGACCACTTTTGGCCAATCTTTTTTAAATTTTTGGATGTCGTCCGCTGGTTTTATGAATTTTCGAAGCTTTGCTTTGGTTAAAGCCCAAAAAGTCTCGATTGGCCGTGCCTCCGGGCAGTTCGGCGGATTCATGTCTTTCGGCACGAAACATACATTTTGACTTTTGTACCATTCTAAAGTGTCCTTTGCGTAATGACATGACGCCAAATCAGGCCAAAACACTACTTGACCTTCGTGCTGCCTGATCATCGGCAATAATCGCTTCTGGAGACATTCCTTAACGTATTTTTGAGTGTTCATCGTCTCCGTTGTAATGTACGGACTAGATGTTTTACCACACTCGCATATTGCCTGCCAAACCATAACCTTCTTATCGAATTTTCCGGTAAAAATTGCCTTCTCCGTTTCGGGGATGTCTTTGTCTTTGCTTACAGTATAGAATTGTGGTCCGGGAAGCGTTTTGTAATCTAGTTTCACATACGTTTCATCGTCCATTATTATACACCCAGAATTTCTACACAATAACAAATCGTAGAGTTTGCGGGCCCATGGTTTCACGGACGCGGCCTGTTTTGGGTTCCTTTTGGGTTTTTTCTGCTTCCGGTATGTTTTTAGCCCAAGTTTTTCTTTGGCACGCATGTTTTTTCGCAACATCCCGAACGGAAGTCGCTGGTTTTCGCTTGTAGGCATCCCTGATCTTTTTATCGATATCCGGACTAACAGGACCGTATTTCCGACCACTCTTCGGCGCATCTTCAAACGTACATTGTTCTCTATATTTTCGAATCGCAGATCGTACCGCTCCGACGCTTACACCCTCTTCTTTGGCCAATTTTCTCAAGGAGAGTCCGCTCACAGTGCACCATTTGTGCACGATACTTTTTCGTTGTTCCGGAGTAAGACCGCGCATTTTGATAGGTAACCCAAAACTGAGCACTTTTTTGAGGCTATGTCATTCAGAAATGTGCAAACAAAAGGACGCATCCAAAACATTTTGAAATATTTTATTATATTCAAAGTGACCGTTAAAATAAGGTGTGCTTATACTTTCTGGAACAGTCGTTAGTGTAATCTATGGATTGGGGTAGAACGTTCTAGACTACCTCCTTGCCTAGACTCTCTTCCATGCTTGGGAGTTAGGGGGGGTGCTTCGCATTCCCTTCCTCAAAATCGCCAGTGAGCAATTGTTTGACTTTCCTTTCGTTGTCTTTGTAACGGGTGGCAACTAAAATTTTGGAATTTCTTTCGCAAGCTGTCATAAAAACACAAACATACTTGGAGAAGATTATTGAAATTAAACGTACATTGTCCATTGTTCGGTCAGTAATCTGTCTTTCAGCGAAGCTTCTGTTTGATGTCATAACAGGAGGATTGTACGGCCTTCATATTAACTTTGCGAATGCATCTCTTGATTCTACTAATCAGCATATCAGCAATTCGTGGCCCTCCAGTTATTTTCTGTACACAAAGGAGCCCAAAATCACGAAGAAATCTTCGATTCGGCGACACTGAGGCAGATTTGTCGGGTTTTAGCTTTTGGGTACAAATGGAATCGAAGAGATATTCAGGAACGGTTGTGTTTTTTTTTTTGGCGTAATGCGATGATGCTTTATCCGGCCAAAACACGTATTGTCCATCTGCATGATGTTTTTGTAGAAACGGGATCAACATTTTCTTAAAACATTCATTCTGGTACACATCTTGATTGATAGCTAAACCAGAGGGGTTGAACCATGGCTTAGAAATGTCTCTCTCGGAAACGGCAATGTACATAATCATTTTCTGTTCAAACTTATATTCTATGTTCGGAGATGCAGTAGAAGTATCCAATAATAGTATCGATTGTTTCCGGGAATGTACGTCTTCGAAAGAGGGAAGTAACTTTCGTCGTCCAAAACAAAACATTTTCCGGAATATTTGTTTTGATCAATCAGCGGCATTGGGATTTCAACGTTAAAATCTGTTTCTCCAATGTATTCCGGGACTCTTGTCTTCTTTCGACACTTTATTGCGACTCTTTTCAATGTATTGCAGATGTATTCGTGGGCATTATTTGCCGCATCCCGTTGGTTCAGTGAATCTTTATTGTTGAAGGCACGAGAATGAGAAGTTTTTTTGCGTCCATAATGTTGACTGGTCTTCCACTACCTTGGTTGGGGATCTTAGGATACGATCACAAGGTAGGATACGGTCTTAGGATACGGCAACAGTCAAAGCCGCCACATTTTCGCTATTAAAATGTTTTACCGTATACTTTTTGGCCACCACGCTACAGTTCTACTGTACTCGTGAAATGCTTCTTTTTTTGGCGGTATTTTGAGCAAAACTGAGCACACATAAAAAAAGAGAGAGGAGAGATTGTACGTAACATCCTTTTCAGTAAACCAAGTGAGCAGAACTTTTTTTCGTACTTCAAGTTCAATCTATGACATTTTGCAAAAAAAAAAACTGTGATAATGAAAAGAAACGAACCGAAATAGGCTTTTTGACATGTAAACAAAACTTAATACGAATATACTGTAAAATAATTTTTAATTACGTCTCAAGTAACATTTCCAAAACCATCCTGCGTTATTAAGTTTTATTAAGGTTTTATCAAAGCCACTAGAAATCAATTTGGTTTTATTATGACACCAAGAGCTGCCAATAGGTTTCATATTTTAGTCAGGTTTATGAGAACCTACATAGCTTGTTTAAAACGATCTTATAACCTCGTTTTCAAAATTCCTGTTAATCCTATCAAAGGTTTTATTTCGACTTTATGAACTCATACAATGCTGCTTTGAAATGCCGTTTTAGGACTCATTCAAATTATCTTATTTTGCCGCCAGTAAATACATTATCCATTTTGCCGCCAGTAAATACATTAATCGGCAAACTTGCATTAAGGGAAGCCACCAAATAACCAAATAGTTTTTAAGTAGTCATTGCGAAGATAACTTGGCTTTATTGCAGAATTTAGATTTTTTTCCAATCGCCATATTGAAATATAAGAAATAATTGAAATCTGGAAAACTAAATGTAATGCAAATGAACTGTAGATCGGAGACCAATTTCTGCATTTTTTAGATAATCTTATTGAATTCCATCAATTTTCAAGAAATTCATGATTAACTTATCGAATATATTGTTTTAATTTTGCGTTTGTTGTTGTAAACTCGCATAATTTCTATGGCGCATTAATTTTCGGCTCTTATTGTGCCAATATTCACCATAAAATTAAATGCGCCTGTGATTTGGAGCATGATACGTTGCAAAAAACTCGATTTGTTTTGGATGTTTTGCTATCAAACAAAATTTCCCGCAACACCAGACCTTTTTTCTCAGATATTATTTACTGCTAAATGAATCAGAAGAGCAGAGAATCGAACAAAGCAGAACAACAAAAACCAACCACGATATCAAAGGTAAGTTTGACAGCTGTGGTCATTTGGCCGCATGCTGGTTTTCATGGCAGCCAATAGGTTTTATGAAGGTTTTCAAGTGGTCATAGCATCTTTCACCAGAATATTTTCAAAATCTTTAGTAGGTCCTTGTTTTCACAACCGTCTATAATGTGGGCCACTTTGTACAAATTTTGGCTTCAAAGAAGCCTAGAGGAGTTGTTGGTAGACAAAATGTAGGTAGGTTTTTCAACAAAGCCGGGAGGAATGCTATACTGCTGGAATAAAACTTAAATTGTTACCTGGTTTGTCAAATATTTATAACTACTTTTCGATACTCTCCTTATCGGTTTGTGACACGAAGCCTTTGTGAGGAGTGTTCAATTTCTCATAGAATTTCCGTGAGTCATTGGCGCGGTGCAGGCACATTTTCATCAAAGCGAAGTGTGAAGTATAGATACAGCATTTGTTCATAATTCCCATGTAGACAACCACAAAAGTTCTGGTTTTTAGAATGCCTTTTTCAACTACAACAGCAACTCAACTGGTGAGAAATTCGATATTCAAAACGTTTAAATGGTTTATCTGAATTACTGTCCCACGATCCGACAGGTTTTGCAATCAGCTCCCCTTTTTTTTGTAGACAGTTCCTGGTCAGAAGCACAAGGTATACTCAAATCTACACAATCTGAGTGGCACCGGGTTCAAAATGATAGGAATCTTAAGATAAGCGCATTAATCTTTCCTGATTCAGGGAAATTCCGCTGACGACAGTTGAGGATGATTATCGCCAATGGTTCTGATCGTGGTATATAACGAGAAAGATAATCGCATTACCGATATCCGAACTGTGCTTTGTCGTTTTTTGTTTGATAAAGAAAATAAGTTTGAAAATAAATGATTATAGCCTTATCTTTCCGAAACAGGAATTCTCAATAATATGACTGACATTTGAAATCAATTCTATCGCTTTGAACAAAGTTCAATACTCCAGAAAACATTTCTCAAATCAGCGCCTCACTTAACCATGGCTTATCGACTTGCACATCTAACCTGCTACCTTCCAGAATCTTGGATTTAATTCAGCCAATCTTCACAGCCAGCAGAGTTCGTGCGCAAAATTCCCACATCCAATTGAAAACAATCAACGCAAAAAAAAACCAGCAAAATTAATTCCTCTTGGCAACAACCTTCCCCTCCGAAAACGCCCACAGTCTCTCTGTCGCTCTCAGAACTAGCGATAGCTTACAAACATAAGAATAGAAAAAGAAAATGATCCTGAACTCCCATTTTCGTCTATTCATCCACCCATTTACGTCCAATTTCTGCTCCCAAGACGTCTTCTCGCCAAACAACCGTCAAGAGCCAATCGCTTTGGACTGCCTGCCTCCGTTGAACATCATGGTCGTCATCGTCGTCGCGGATATGCCTAGTGCCTAGTTCCTTCTTCTCTAGGAGTTATTGGCCTCTTAATCTCCGCGGGCGATAGATCTTCCGAGTCTTCCACCAAACCAACCACGGCGGTGAGAATCTAGATGATTGGTTGTTCGCACTTGGCGGTGCTCATTTCTCGCTTTTTGCCATGGTGGTGGTGATGATTGAAAGCAATGCAAAGCGAATCGCGATGGTGATGATGATGATGATGATGATGATGATGTTGGATGATTATGTTTTCGCGCGTTCGGGATGTTGAACGCTGCTGCGGGCGCGCTACCGAATAAGTGTTTAGAGGCTTATTAAATCCAAGTGGTGCTAGAAATTCAATCACCATTCAGTGGGGAAAATTGATGGATTTGCACGGGTAAAAGCACTTGAGTTAGGAGAATCTGCCTTCTTTGTTTTGCTTGAAGAACAAACCAAGGTCAGCTGGACTTTGATCTACGTTCCTGGTTTCATGGTTCGAACATCTGTGTGGTACGTTAGTGGATTTGTCATTTCCCGGCGCCAGATGAAGGCCAAGGCCCCACAACTGCGCGTAGCTAAATGAAGTGTCATTTATCATTCGTTCCGCTCGATTGATGGCCGTTGAACTTGGCTTATCCTCGAGCGTACGTTCGTGACAAAACAATTTTCTGATTTCGTCAGATGGATTTGTATTTTACGATTTTGCGCTTCTTATTCTGTGAGGTACATCCCAAATTAAGCCGCTTCTGAACACGGTTCAGACCGTGGGAGCATGGGATTATGCTTGACCAGAAGTACTTTCACACTTGCCACTCACATCGGATCACGTCGAACGCCCAAGAAAGCCTATTTATCACTCATTTAAGGTCTGTTGCTAAAACTCCTTTCTCATTTTGTCCCACTCCGCTTTGTTCCTCATTTGTCCATTACCCAAACTGGTCCCGTTCTTATCAGGCTCGCATCTTTGTTGTTTGTATACAATTCCACAAAACACCACCACTGATCGACGACGACGTCGCTGGAATCGAAAAGCAATGTGTTCCATCAAATTAGCAGTGAATGATATGATGATGATGGTTTTGTTTTATGGTTTTATTTGATAACATGTTTCGACGGAGCAAGTAGCAGAACGGGTGCAGTAAGATTTCTTTTATGGACGACCTGCCATCACTACCATACTCAATGCTCTCAGCCAGCGGTATTCGACTTCGACGGATGGAGATTGCCCCGTGGATGCCATATTTTCCGAGCTTCTTTTTCGAGGTGTTCCCCTTAATGGAATGATTTATGAACTCCGTTTCGTTGAGAGACGTTCGGTTTTTATTAGGTGTTTGATTGTGAGACTGATTTCGTGTTCGAGGTTGACAGGGGATTGCACTTGATTTCTCAGTTCAATGGGAGACCATGACGAATTCGAAATATTTACGAGTTCCTGGAAGTGAACTTCCCGGTAGATTGTTTCTTTCAATTTTTTTTGGGGAATTGACACTCAAAAAGGCGGAAGTGAAGTGCGTTGATTATGTTTATTACTAGCCGGCTCAAGTTAGATTTTGCCAAACAAATTTGAATGATATTGCAGCCACCACATGCTCCCCGAAAATGTTGATAAAAAGCCTGATGGACTGGCTACCAGTCTATCGAACGATGATGATGTGTCATTAGGCCGAATACCATTATACCGAATGCCATTAGATGGGGTGGGCGCTGGGGAATCCGAACTCCCACCACGTTAACTCGCAGAGAGGGGGGCTGTAAAGCCCCTGGACGCGTCCTCGCAGTCCTGGGGCGTTGTGCAATCTAACACTTATTGGTCTGCAATGGTATTATGGAAGAAATCTGTTTACAATAATCCTTCAAGTGACCATTGCAAGCAGCTTTAATCCGGAAGCTTGAAGTGATAGCTCTACTGCAGATCCAGCTACACTTTTCAGAATGTCTAGAGAGTCACGCCCATTCCGAGATTACTTTCACATTCAATAAGCCCCGCATGTAAACATTACCGATATAATTTGGATAAGGGCACTGCAACGCACTTCCAGATTTAGAAATGTAAAATTTCCAAACCAGGCACGTTTGTAGTATTATTTGAAAATAGGATCATTGTTATATAGTTATTATCAGATAGATCTCACCCATGGTCGCGATCTTGTTCATTCGCAAAAATAAAAATTTTCGACGTTGATTCGTAATTAACTTCATGCACTCGCGTCAAAATAAGCGCAAAAATTTACGTTGCTAAGCCGCCCATTAGATGTGCAACCTGCATTACAAAACTCTATAAACCACGTGAAGAATGCATCTGAAATTATGCGCCAGCCTTCCACGCGCGCATCCGCGTTGTCTTCGTTTGTTGCTTCTGACCAGCAAATGGCCGTTTTCTACATTCCACTGGTCTTCTTTTTTCTCTCCACATTCTGCCAATAATCAAAATCCCCGCTATGAGGTGACTCTATATCGAACTTCAAAACTGCTAATAACCATTGATTCACTCGCGACAAAGCGGAAAAACACTCTAACTTAATCATTTATGTCCGGGTGTCACAATACTATCACTAATAAATAAAACTAAGCTGATATAACTCTTCTTCCGGGTGCGAGGGGGAGGCACAAAAATAACAACAACAGAAAAACGGGGAAATTCTATCGATACTCACACATTTCGGGAGGGGATCGATTGTATTCACTACGTCTTACACGAAGCAGGCGGAGACTTTATGATTTCATTGTTAGTTTAAGTTAAATTGCGAATTATTGTTTGATTTTTTTTTTCGCGAAAACGACGCAACAAAACACGTCAGTTTCAAGGCACGGCTAGCTGCGATCCTCTTATAAGGCTGAATGGGTCATTAGACCGAATTGGTCATTAGGCCGAATCGGTCACTAAGCTGACTGAATGACTGATAAAACTCGATTCAAAGTAAATCTGGACGCACGGTTTAATATACCACCGCGCCCCTGGTAGTTGGAACAAAAAACGTTTGACAGGCATTTATTGATGTTTCATTAACAAAGACTGGACTTGGTGAAAAATTTTGCTCGATTGATCGACGCATCTGGAAATTTCGGATCATGGAACTTGAGAAAAGAAAATTAATTGTGCACAAACATCTAGAGAATCCTTCGTGGTCTGCCTCAAAAATAGCAAAAGTGTTGAAATTCCCAAAGTCAACGGTGTGTCTTGTAATCAAACGTTACAAGGATACTCTGAGTGTGGATAGAGCACAGCGCATCTGTCATAACGGTGGCACTAGGGACAAAGAGCTGAGGAGAAAGGTATTGAGGTACGTGAAAGGCAACCCAGGTGTCTCCATACGTGATTTGGCAAAGAAATATGATTTCAATTTTTCCACCGTGTGTAACATCCTTTCAAGAGAAGGATATAAGTATTTTTGTGCCAGTAATCATCCGAATCGCTCCCTGAAACAAAATTTAGTGGCCAAAAAGCGAGCACGATTACTATACGAACGAGTTTTGACGAAATTTGATGGCTGTATTTTAATGGATGACGAAACATATATCAAAATGGATTATAAACAAATCCCCGGACGAAAATTGTACCTGGCAACTGGTCGTGGGGATGTCCCTTACAGGTATAAATTTGTTTTTGCTGATAAGTTTGCTCTGAAACTAATGATTTCGGCGCTATAGAGATTAATCCTCCGAATTGCCCTGAGTTCAGACCGATCGAAAAATATTGGGCAACTGTCTAGCGGAAACTTTGAGGATGTGGTAAGGAACTGACAAATGCACAACAAATGCGTTTAAAGTGGAATAAGTTCGCCGGTACAGTGTCACCAGCGACTGTGCAGATCATGATGGCATCGATCACAAGTAAAGTGCGACAGTTCGTTCGAAGCGGTAAAATGTAATTAATTGTTGTACATCGTTTGAAAGCTGAATAAATACCCTTTTGTTTGACGTTTTGATCAACCGTGTATGTTATTTAATTCTTGAGTTATGATGACTTGAATGCGTCCAAATTTACTTGGAATCGAGCTTTAATTAATTTATATTTAGTTCTATCTGCTTGGAATCGTTTTCTATTCTAATTTCAAAGATGGAAAAAAACTTCAAAGAAGCATGCAAGCGCATTTACACTATTGAAATTTAAAATTACTGCTAATGATTGAAGGGAGAAAAAATCCCTCTTGATAATTCATTGATTCATTGTTCCAAAAATTACGAGAAAACCTAAGTTCAATCTTCAAAAATACATGTTGGCAAATTAAAAATTTTGAAATGATTCGGAGAGGATCCTGGTCAAAATTCTGAACGAGTTCTACGTATGATGCAGGGTTAAACCTTTTCAGCATCCTTAGCAAAGCCTGTATAAAGTTCAAGAGCAAATGTTGTTCAATATGTTTTTAGAAAATCGGTCCGGAATTCTGAACGAACCTCACTCAATTCATCAAAAAAAGTCCTGTTGGTGATTCTCCACAAATCAACAAATATTAAGCAATCTGTGGAATCTGGGTCAATGCTGTTCGGAATTCTAAGTCTATTTTCTCAACATTTCAAAAGAATTCTCCCAAGTAATCTGAGCAAACGTCGCTCAGGATTCTGAACGAATCCCAATTAAGATGCCTTCGCAAAACTTGTACTAGATTTCGCGAAAATCGTTCTCAGTATTCCAAGCAAATCTTGGGCTCGATTCTAAGCAAATTCTGTAAATGCTCTGAACAAAAACTGAACTACTCCAAGTTATTGATCTAACACCCTTTTGTGTATAACTTTTAATTACATAGGTAAAAATTGATAAAATTTTGAGTAAAACTAGTTTATCGTCACGATCTGTCAAGTGGTTATCAAGATGGCGTCCAAGCAATAAGTACTTCCACAAAAAATTCTGTGCGCGGTCGTGGGAAATCCAGGCCAGTCACACAGGTGGATCGCGAAACAGTTGGGGATCGACAATTCGACCGTGTCCCGTGTGGTAAAATCGTTCAGACGACCCAGCGGCGAACTGGCAGCGGAAGAAAAGTGAAGACGACCGACCCCGGCAACGCAAGGATGGTGAGGTATTACTTCAAGCGCATTCCGAACCATTCGATTTTTCCGTCTGGTTCGTCCAGCAGACAATGAAGCGGGCCGGGCTTCATGTCTTCAAGGCAAGGAAGGTGCCTAATCGCACCGATTAACAGAATACGGTGGTCAAATCCCGCGCCAGGAAGCTGTACCGCGTGTGGTTGGTGCAGCCGATGCAGGACGATGAGACGTCCATCACGCCAAGCAGATCTCCGGCCTGGAGTTTTTCGTCGGCAAGTCCCGCCTGGATGTTCTGGAGAAGTTCCAGAAGTAGAAGGTCGACAAATTTGCTAAGAAGTACTTTGTGTGGCAGGCGATCTGTCGGTGCGGCAAATTCAGCAAGCCGTACATAACGACCGGCACCATCACCGGCCAAATATATAAATAAGAATGCCTCCAGAAGCGCCTGCTGCCCTTCCTTCGGGCCACGAAGGTGACATTCTGTTTTGGCCGGATCTAGCATCGTGCGATTACGCGAAACCGGTGACGGAGTGGTACGAAGCCAACGATGTAGTTTTTGTGCCGAAGAAGACAAATCCGCCAAAGTCACCAGAACTTCACCCAATAGAAAAATTCTGGGCGATTATGAAGGGCAAGCTCCGGAAAACAGGGAAGGCCTTCAAAAACGATAAGGATTTGAAGAAAGAGTGGATGAAAGTCTGTTAGAAAGATGGCGCAAATGTTGCACAGGATTTTAAGGGTAGCGATAAGTCCAAAGTCTGGGCATTTAGTCTAAGAGAGGAGGTTGAATAAATATAGCTTATATGTGTTTATGTATTCCCCGAGAGTTTCAAAAATATCCGACTTAAAATGAATTTTTGGTGATCATTTTTGTCTGTTGCATTTTTTTCGAGTACAATCTTTATGAGTCTAACGTCCTTAAGTACAGATAATTCTCTACTACGGTCGTTATACACTACTTGAGCCTATAACTCCCGTGTGGACTCTCAATTATGCCCGTGCAGGACACTCCGCTAATAGATGGTTAACATCTCATTCCGCTCCGCATCCTTGGCAGTAAGCCAGACTGCCGCTAAATCGAAGTCCATGAGTGCGCCGTGTTTGCGCTTTCCTCAGCCGAGTCAGAATCTTCTAATCTCGAGGACTTGGTATATCTTTCCACTCAGGGTTTTATTATTTATACGATATAGGAACGCATCACGGTTGTCATGCCAAGACGTGAATCGGGAGGTCCGCTTCACCTAGCGGGTAACGCCACTGTAGGGTTTGGGTGTATCCACTAGCTGATCAAGACGATCTTGGTTTGCTAGTCTATCAGCGTCCTCATTACCAGGTATACCTGCGTGCCCAGAGGTACCCAGACATAGGTCACGTTAGTGTATCGCTGCGCCTAAAACAGCCACGGGGGTCCAACCTGCCCATGCTCAAGTGCAGATAAAAAACTCATGGAGTCGGATAACACAACGGTCTGAGCCCCATTTACCTCATCCTCGATCAATGAACCGTCTGTAAATGGCAAGTTCTGACCTTCAGATGTGGAAGCCACTTCCCCGCAGGTAGCCTTAGCCACCTCGGGGTTTGCCTTTTCTCCACATAACTGATTGATGCGCCACAACCCACTTTTTTTCGGACATCCTTCCACCAATGAGCTTTTCTAGCGACCATGGAAGCTTTATCACCCAATGGTTTCTATAGTATGTCAGGAGTATATACCTTTATATGTTTTTTTTATGGTCTTTTCAGCTGCTATTTGACGTTATGAGGGTTTCCATCATTCTTTCCTGAAGACTTTTTTAGCTTGCTAGATTGTTTTCTGGACTTCCGTCAAATGATTTTATCTAATTGGATAGTCCCACATCTGAGTTTTGTTTTTGCTAAGCGATCGTAATGTCGCTTTTAAATAATGTCGTCCAATACGAGTGGGTTATCAAATATTCTTTCCAAGAAACCAAGAAACCTAGTCCTAATTTTGTTTTGACTCATTCCATTAATGAAATGGTTCATTAATATTAATATACAATTCGATCGATTGAAACCGACACTCCATGTCTAAGACGTGTTGTTAGCGAAAAATCATATTTGACTATAAATGAACATATTAACCATATAGAACTATTTGTAGAACCGAAACACCTTCCTGAAAAAAAACAACATTTTCTGAACATTTCCTGGAATTTCTCGGACAATAAATTATACTTTAATCCAAGTAACAATTGCTGTAGTAGACATGTTAAAGTATTTTTAGTATACCTAAGGTAAGGTCTGTATCCGCAATAATCCGGACACTTCATATAAATTTCGCATTATATTTCCGTCGTAGTTGTTTATTTCAGATTCATGGGATGTGTTTTAACAATTCGTGAAGACAAAACATAGTTATTCGGTATTTGCATAAAATTTTCGAACTTTGCGCTTAACTCCGTCCATTAGGGTTTGTACAGACTCTTCAGAAATCGTAGAAGCCGTCTTTGTCCAAATTTGCTGGAAGTGTTTGATCTCTTTGATTCCTTGCTTCTTTCCAGAAGGCTTCCGCTTCATCAGAGCCCAATATCTCTCGATTGGTTGTAGCTCTGGGCAATTTGGCGGGTTTGAGGTTTTTGGTACAATGTTCACTTGATTTGCTTGGTACCACTCCATCACAGTTTTAGCATAGTGGCATGATGCCAAATCGGGCCAGAACAAAGGTTTTTCTTTGTGACTTTTGATGAAGGGTAGCAATCGCTTCTGCAGACACTCTTTCTGATAGATCTCCTTGTTGATTGTGCCTGTAGTGACGAAAGATTTACTTTTTTTGCCACACGTGCAAATTGCTTGCCACACAAGGTATTTTTTGGGAAATTTCGATACCTTCTTCGTTCTGAAATGCACAGCTGTAGCATTTCTGGCCATAGCAGAATAAAAAACCAGCCCTGGAAGCTGCTTGAAATCCTCCAGGACATAAGTTTCATCGTCCATAACAACGCATGACAACTTCGTCAAATATTCGCAGTACAAACGTCGAGCCCGTGATTTTGCGGCCAAGTTCTGTTTGTCGTTGCGATTTGGAACTGTTTTTACTTTATACGACTTAAGTCCCAAACGTTGTTTTGATTTTTGGACAAAACCAGGTGACATCCCTATTTTAAGAGCCTCCGTTCGAATGGAGAGATTTGGGGTTTTCGTGAATATCCTTTTCACCTTTCGGTCCATGACAGGATCAGCGCGTCCAATGTTTTTGTCACTTCTCGGTTTCCGCTCCACCGTCAAACGTTCCGAAAATGATTTGAGCACATCGTGAACAGTGGATTTAGGCAAATCCAATGTTTTTGCAAGGTCCCGTATTGACAAGTCAGGATTTTCCCTACGCCCGTACGAAATTCGCTCGCGCACTTGTTTTTATTTCGTCGCCATCTTGAATACTAACCATGAAATGTAAACATCAATCATAGTCGTTTTCATCATAGGCTCTCAGCTATACCACAGTGAAATTTTTCATTCCTACGTGCAATATTTCAAAAGTTACAATGATTTGAAGGTGTCCGGATTAATGTGGATACAGACCTTATTCCGAACTATCGCCTAAGGCTTCACGGGTTCAGATCTTGATGAATCCTGGAGCTTTTTAGTGGAATACCTGTAACTAGAAAATGAGAAGAAAATTAGTAATTTCCATTTAATTCCAACTACCTTTATTGCTTATCTTGGCAGATACGGGTATTTCGTCTACAATGTGCAGACTTCTTCAGTGTCGTGTACTAATACTCGACTTCTTGATCTTGATGTTGCATGACATGAAACAAGCCTGTTTACGATGTCTCCACCGTACTTATGAGTTGAAATAGCCCCACGGGACATCATAACACTGTAATGGACATGTTATAGTATTTCTAGAATACCTAAGGTACTCTAAACTCTCCGCGAGTTTAGATCTTGATGTTCTACATGATCAACAAAGTGGCTTACGATAAATTTGAGCTTCCTGAAACATCATAACACCGTTATAGACGTATTTCATTGTTGCCAGAATATCGACGTTGCTCCATACCATCCTTGAGCTCAGTTCTCGATGTTATACATTATCAAAAAAGAGATCTACGGTGTTGAACTGCAGATGTTTTGGTGTTTTTTTATCATTTTGATTTGAAGATGAAGAGTCAGATAGAGGACATTTGACTCGCTAATAGTTGCATCTGCATATAAATTTAAATTTGCATCTTTTAGAAACTTCGAGAGTAATGATCGTTTGACATAAATAGAATTCAAAAAATCCCCGCTTCTGTCCACAAGTCACCCTTAATTTTTCTAAACGTGATTTCAGACAGCGTATTGAAATGACGTATTTTGAATAATTTATTCTTTACTCTCTAGCCTTTTGAATCAAAAAACTATTTGAAAAAAAATTCTCTGTGATGTCGATATTATTCGGTCGAAATACATCCGAAATAGAGAACGGGGCTCATCTCTGTCCACTTCCACCAATCGATCAATATTCGCTTACTAATGTTTTTGAAAAACGGTGCTAAAACTTCCAGTCTCAATAAATGGAATGCGCTTGATCATGCCATCTCTTCATGTTCACAATCCCTTCCACCAAGCGAGCACTGTGAATAGCTAAGGATTCGATCAGAAGTGACTCATAACATGTGGAATAGCCCACAAAACCGAAGCTAACGTGCCAATTGAGGTTCTCGCACCTGCTAGTATCAGATATGGTTGCAGAGCAAATAGAGAGGACATTTGTGTTTGCACCTATTGGTCGAAAAGTGAGCTCCCCTTTGCGTGGAAAAGATAAAAGATTTACAGCGCGCTTAGCTGGCTCTACAAAACGTTTTTTATGTTTTCCCATTCTATCACTTTTGTTGAGCATCATTGAGATTTCGAAAGCTAGATTTAAAATGATTTGGTCGGAGAATAGTTTAGAGTGCCGTAAATATTCTGAGAACACTGCAATATGACTATAACTGTTCAATGGTGTCCCATGGAACTTTACCAACTCATAAGTACGATGGAGACTTCGTAAATCGTCTTGTTGATCATGCAAAATATCAACATCTAAACTCAAGAATACTTTGGAGTGCCATAGATATTCTGAGAATGCTGGAATATGACTATAAATGTGCAATGATGTCCCATGGAGCTTAACCATCTTATAAGTACGATGAAGTCCTCGTAAATTGCTTTGTTGATCATGCGAAACACGAAGACCTGAACTCAAAAATAATTTGGAGTGCCGTAGATGTTCTGAGAATACTGATATAGCGGTACAACGGTGTTAAGATTTTTCTTGTAGTTTTTACAGCTAGGAAGTACGGTTCAAAACACTCTAAACCTCCTTGTCGATCATGCAAAACTTCAAGATCTGAGCTCAAGGCCAGTTAGGATGATCTAGATCAGTATTGTGTCCGTAGCCGTACCCGTTCCACATTTTTGTCGAATTTTTGAATAAGTAAAATTAGTTATTTTTGAACATGTTTGCAGAAAAAAGTTCTTCTGTAACTCTAAACGCCGAATTTGAACAGCAAGTTTCAATCTTAGGTCATATATGACCTATCCGAAACCACTAGAAAACGTTCAATGTTAGTTGAAAAAACCGGTTGAAAGTTTGTTCAAACTCCCCCTTCCTCTATACTTCTGGTGGTACTTGACTTTTTGAGCAAATGGGTGTGTTGCTTTTCTTGCTTTATTAACGGGACACAATTTTACTTATTACCATCAGGAATTCATTATTATTGAGAGACCACACTCGTAATATTTCACCAGGTAGGCAATCTTAGGCTTCTGTAAATTTAAATTTCCCCTCAATTTTCTGTACACTGAGCACATTCTTCATCGACACGGTTGCGCTCGATGGTTCCAATGGGCTCAAAACCCGTTACGAATCTTCACGTTTTTATAAAAAAAAACACTTTTACGAGCGTATTAGTAATTGGGAAATTGTAATTGGGAAACTAGAAAAATTTTTTAGGAGTCAATTTTAGTTTTCTTAGTTTACCATTACGAATCCACTTTGACTAGTATTCGGAACAGTACTTACGTAACGCTATACTCGTATAATACGGATTTCGTATCCAACGGATTCGGTTTTAATTTCATCCAGAAAAGGTGAATTGCTGAGTTTCCTTTGGAGTTGTAATTACAATCAATCAATATGGATTCTGCTGCTGGAGAACAACTATTCTGTATGAAACTGAATGGACCTTCGCAGGCAGTATAGTATTTCTCAGAATTCGTTGGTTTTCGTATGGTTATGAACGTAACGAATATACGGATGCCTAAAATTGTTTTTTTTTTCATACCTTTGTACATGTAAAGATAACCAAAAATGCCACTTATTTGGTAACATAATGTTCAGAACTTCCTGGATTACGGGAAATGTACGAAAATTTCGTACTGTTTCCTGCTTTAGCAGAGTGATGCAATATTTGTTCATCATGAAAGGTAGAACATAAAAGGCTGAGGGTCCTCCACCGGAAACAACATATATTTTTAATATACCTTAAATTTCCACTTCCTTTTTACAACCAGCTGCCGAGTGGGGAACTTCATCTCACTGTATATTTTTTTAGAAATCTTATTCTCTCCACCGAACTATCAAGCTTTCACAATGAAAATGTTTAACACCTCACCTGTTTTCCAAGCAAAGATAGTACTAAACACGCAAGATGACTATCGCCAGCTCCTTGAAACCTTCTTCCACATACCAACGAAAGGAATAAATTCCAGCTTGAAGCCTCAAAGTCCGGGTTGTACAGTTTTATTCACTCAATCTGGGGCAGTTAGTCTTTCACACCCACAGGCGAGAAAACAGAAGGACCTCGACGACGACGACGACGACGAGTACGACCGTAAAATTAAACCTGTAGCCATATTTTCTAATTTATTGTCTCGCGCACTTCTTGGGAAAGCGCAAAACAGCAACAACAACAACAACACCATCCACCCCGAAAAAAAACCTCTCCACCTTTCAAGTCGAGCATAAATTTCCCTATATTCCGGGAGTTGCCGGTCGCAGCTCACACACTTGGCACTGACACGCTCTCCGGGTGGTTCGGTCGAGTCTGTGGCCGAGTTCAGTCAGGCCATCCATCCTTCCTCCCACAGTCGGTGTGTGCCGGAGCTCCGGAGAAAGAAGATATTTAATGTAATAAAACTGTCACACTTAATAATATTAATGCAAATAGACATAAATCTGGGACTCGGAACAGTAGGAGCAGCAGCCCAGCAGCGGCAGCAGCAAGCAGCTACGAGTCGGATACTTAGTCATCTCGGCCCGGTGCGATGGTCGATCCTGGTCGGGCGGTGAGTTTGTGAGTTGCCAACAAGAGCAAATAAATGTTGCCCGGAGTGGTGGACCCCTCGGTTGATGATGATGTAAATGTTTGAGCAGGAAGTACTTTATATGGAAATGGACTCCTAACCGTTCAAACTTCATCCGAGCAAATCTGGCTGACGTGATTTTCCGAACATTTTCTAATCTCGGAGAACAGAGAACAACCTTGTGTTGGTGTATTGGAGCAGCAGCTGCAGAAGCTTTTTATCGCTCGGTCGACGACGGCGGCGACGACGACGGCTGGTCGGTCGGTAATGTTCAAAACACAAATATCGAAATCCGGACTCCGGCGGCGTGGGCTAATCTCGTGGCGGTAGTGGCGATAATCCTCAAATTCCAATTAACACTATCTCAAGCGATTGACCGGCACGCAGATTTGGGTTTGGCAATGCTTGGTACCAGTGTTGTGATACGGCTGAAGTGTGGAATGTTTGTTGTCACAAGCTGATGAAACGCGCCGGTTGGCAAAGTGGCGCTAATCCGAAAATCTCCCGTGAAGGTCGCATTCGGTTGCATTTGCTCGTGGCAGCGATTCGAATGATTGGGTCTACGGTGGGCATAGTATAAAGATCGATTCACTTAATATCTGGACGCAAGAAATCAACTCTACCTTGGGATTGTTTTAATAAAGGTTGTTTATTGTTCTTTCAGAAAAAAATATCGACAGTCTTATTTCGTTTTGGTTTGGATGAAATAACGAACTTTTCTTGAAATACTTTGCATCATCTTTTGTACACTATGTTCCTTAACTCCTGTGGCTATATTATTTCACCATATCTTCGTCTCTGCAGCATCCCGAGTCTCTTTTTCAGTTTCCTCTTACTCAGTTTCCGCGTAACAATGGCCCAATATTTCTCGAGCAGACGAAAATGAGGACAATATGATGGGTTGATGTCCTTTTCGATGAAATCCACTATGTTGTCACGGTACCACTGTAGTGGCTCTCGACTGTACTGGCAGCTAGCCAAAACTTTACAGGATCTTTTTGTGAATGGTAGAATGCGTTTTTTCATTCATTCTTCTTTATCAAGCTTTGAATTCATAGACTCATTTGTAATAATTACTTGAGTTTTTTTTATCCAAATCAGAAATTTTCTAGCGAACTTTCTAGCTGTCACGATCATCGCTATAGTCAGCCATTTCAGTCGAAGTTGATCCCGGCCTCTATTGGCCTCGGCCCGGCTGCTTGTGGTTATGATGACGGGAATCAGCATTCAACTTCATACCCAGTACAGCAGTCGAGTGCAGTGTGGAAAACTCCTCGATGTTGCTCGGATAGTTGCGTGGAATCCAGCTTCAAACCGACGAGGTGCACAGTGAGTTTAACTTCAGTGTTGCTCTGACGGGCGTTCTAACCTGGCTAATTCGCGCACTGGTAATGATGGGCGCTCGAAGTTGAGCTTTAGCCTGGCTGCTGCGCGTGGTGATGATGATGATGGGCGCTTAGAAGTGAGCCTCGGTCCGGATACTCCTGGATTGATGTTGGCGCTCCGAATTCAGCTTCTCCTGGTAATGGGAGATGTTTCCAGTTTTGCAATAACCAAACAAGTGATGAGAGCCGCGTCGAAGTCATATTTCTACCCGATCTGCGCACTTTTTTTCACGTGATCTTCTTCGTGGTTGTTGCGTCGTCATCATCAATTAGCATTGACCAGTCATAGAAGGGCACACTAGCCATCAGCAAAAAAGAATTTAATGAATTGGGGACTCTACTCGAGCCGCGGCCACATACCTGGAAAACTCCACAAAGTCCATTTTTACATACCTTTCGTCCTCCATCAGTATGCATCGTGGGTACATCGTAAGATCATCTGTATATTACTTTCGAGCGCGTGCTTCGGCCATTCGGTTCTGTTTCAGTGTCCGGTTCGGCTTTTTGATGGCACGATAAGAACGATAACCTTTGGACCTCCAATGCAGTTGCCGATCGTAACTTCCACTGCGACGTTAACTATGATCCTTCAGACAAATAATTTTCCACTCACAAACACGTTTGAGGACGCTGCACATGGAAGATTTAGCCGAATTCTCCGTGTTCGCAATTTTTGAACCTGGCCACGTTGGATTTTCAACGTGGGTGTCCAAAATTGATTTCCTTCTCTTCGCAGTAAGTCTAAGCACGATTTGTAAATAACAATACGAGCTCGGTTTTTAAGTAAATTGAGTTTTTATTGCACTTTTATGTTCTCTACAATATTCTTCTACAGTTCAACGTGACATTTCCGAGATCCATTTAATCGTACGCCAAAGAGCGGACTTTTGATCTAACACTGCTCATTAGCTTCAGCACAGACTGTTTGCCAATGATTTTTGATACTTTTTTCCAGTCTCTTTCAAAAGTTTTGATGGAATCCGCTGCCTTAACATGTTTGCGCAAATATGCCTTTGTCAGAGCCCAAAAAGTTTCAATTGGTCTTGCCTGGGGACAGTTTGGAGGATTCATCTCCTTGGGTACGAATTCGACTCCGTTGGCTTTGTACCAGGCTACCGTGTCCTTCGCGTAATGCACTGATGCCAAATCCGGCCAAAACAGTACTGGATTATTATGTTTCCGGATCATTGGCTTCTTCGCTTCTTGAAAGTCCTTAGTCCATTTCGTGTCTTTGCTCGGTCGACGTTACTCTTCGAAGTTCCCAGCTTTTTGGCCACATCTCGAACGGAAGTACCCTTTTTACGGGCGAAAGCTTGCGTGATTTTCCGGTCCAGTTTTGGTCCACAGGGCCCGGTTTACGTCCAGATTTTTCTCTGTCCTGAAAGGGTAAGAACTCCTCACCATACTTCCGAATCGCGTTACGAACTGCTCCGATGCTCACACCTTCCATTTTCGCCAACTGACTGTCAGCGAAACGTTGGGAAAATTGCACCATTTGTGCACGATCTGTTTGCACTTTTCCGGGGAAATGCTTCGCATTTTCATGAAAAGTAAATGCACTGGCACTTGAGACTCATAGAGTTACAGATTGAAATGTAAACAATGATACAGTCATTATCAGCTTATTCAAACGTCATCTGGAAGCAACAGTGGTGCATCAAAATCGTGCTTAGACTTTCCGGGAGACCCTACAGTCGGATTTTCTTCAAGCTTTCGAGGAACGAACTACAACATTATGGTAAGCTTTCTACTTCATTCGTTAATGGAACTCCTCTCCAAGGCCAGCTCGTTTCCGAATACTTGAAGTGTTTTACGAAGTTTGGCCTTCATGATTGGCTGGCTCATCTCTCCACACCCATAGATGGCTTGTCAAACCAAGAACTTGTTGGTGAATTTGTCCACTTTCTTCTTTATTACCTACTCAGAAGTGGCCAATCGTGATGTGGGAACGTGAAACTCCAGCACCGGCAATTGCTTTGTGTCCACCTTGATGTAAGTCTCGTCGTCCATAACGATTCAAAACCTTCCTTGCCTTCACCGGATCAGCTGTCTTCGGCTTTCTGCCACTGCCTGACCGCCGCTGGGGACGCAGTCGAAATTCCACTACATAATTTTTGGCGGATCTGCTCTTGTTCCGATGCCATCTTGATAATCACTTGATCGGATTTTGCCAAAGGCTATTTGGCGCTTGTGACCCAAAGTTGCATCAATTTATAACCACACAATAAAAAGTTACAAGCTAATCATTGTGTCTTATCTTTGTCGAGTACAGTCTTCAGAATTTTTTTTCCTGTGCTCTTTTGGATCGGTCTTTCAGTGTTTTGGTGGTATATTTGGAAATGGTCATTTTGAGAAAGAGGAAATCAAAGGGGGGGGTTTTTGTTTGTGTGCCTTTTTTAAGAAAACCGTCAATCAGTCAGGAGTAGTAAAGGGTGTACGGAATCAAATTGCGACACACACACAAATATTCGGCAAAATTCGCCCGTTCAACCAATCATCTTCAAACTTCCAGGGAGTAAAATAAAACATGTTATGAATATTTTCCCATGTTTGTTTGATTCAATTTCAATTCCATATCCAAATGCACGAATCTTCTTCTTTACACTACTCATAAGGTCCTGAACAACATCAGGACCAACTCGTTTTTGCGTGGCAATCCGTTTTTTCTTCATATCATCCTCCGATTTCACTTCCTAACATCCGAAGTGCCTGCTTCATGATGGCCCAGTACTTTTCAATTGGCCGCAGTTCCGGTGCGTTCGGGGGTTGAGATGCTTCGGCACGAAATTGACCTCCTTAGCCTTGTACCACTCCAAAACCTCTTTCGAGTAATGGCACGAGGCTCAATCCGGCCAGAAAATCGTAGGACCATCGTGTGACCTCAGAAGAGGAAGTAGACGCTTTTGGAGGCATTCCTTTAGGTACACCTGCCCATTGACCGTTCCTGTTGTCACGAATGGGGCGCTCCGCTTTCCACAAATCATATATTTTTTGGCAAACTTTGACATCTTCTGCTTTCTAACGTCCTCAAGGACATCGAATTTATGATGAGCAGTGAAACACTGGAGCCCCGGAAGCTGCCGGAAGTCTGCTTTTACATACGTCTCATCATCCATAACGAGGCAATGTGGTTTCGTCAACATCTGGGTGTAGAGCTTCCGTGCACGTGTTTTACCTACCGTATTCTGCCGTTCATCGCGATTAGGCGCCTGTACGTGTGTAGTCCTTCACGTTTTTTTCGCATCTTGCACGAGAGTTTTGGTTAGATTCAGTTACTTCGCCACATCTCGAACTGAACTGTTGGGATTCCTCTTGAAAGCTTGAACTACCCGCTTGTGATCCTTAACACTATACGGAGATCCATTTTTGCCACTTTTTTCTTTCCGATCGATGGTCAATCGTTCGTGGTACCGATTTAAAACACGAGACACCGTAGAATGTACCATTCCCAGCTTCCTACTCATGGCACGATGAGAAAGATCCGGATTTTCGAGATACGTGGGCAAAGTTTCTTTGCGCCGCTACTGTTCTTCCGACTCCATCTTCGCAACGATTGCACATCTGCTAGTGAAACTTACACAACGTAAACAAATACACATTGAACTAATTCCACCCAAAATTTCAATAGAACATACCCAACGGGTAAAAAGTTACAGCCATTTAAAAGTGGTGCAATTTGATTCCGTACAACCTTTAGAATGGCGTGTAACAAAATTCGTGAGAACGGTTTTTATTTAAATTATTTGATTTGTTGAATTCTTCTGTTGAATGCATGATATTCTGTAGATTTTAGAGAAGACCAGAAAATTAATGGATGTTTTTCCACCAGTTCCCAGGAATAACTGAAGAACTGGCTGTGTACGTGAGGACTAGACTCGGTTCTTTGGATACTTCATGAAACGCCAGCAGAACAAAACTGTTAATTTTCAATATTTACAGAAAAGTTATTGGAGATTCTTCCTGAAGTGCCTCGACTCACGCCTAACAATGTTTGCGATCTTACATGGAAATTTATTGCAAATTTCCTAACATCTTCAACCGTGCCCGGAAGATTCAAATAACTCCCACTTATATGTGTGGCAGTTTCTGGAGCGCTGGTGATCCTAAACTGGCCTCACTTGAATGAAGGTCGAATATGAAAATAGTAGGAATGTGTTGACGGGATACTTTCTTTATTGGAAGCCGAGAAATCTTCTGCACCTCCACGAGAAATTACTGGGATGTTTGATAAAAGAGTTGGGTTGGCAGCAGGGTTCGTTTTTGGTAAAAGATACGTATTATTCTTGTTTATTTTTGTTGTCAGATCATTCTCGTGTTAGTGATTTTTGGGAGATGCACAAATATATATATATATATATATATATATATATATATATATATATATATATATATATATATATATATATATATATATATATATATATATATATATATATATATATATATAAATGTCAATTGACATTAACTTCCTACCAGACAGAATGAATGGTGCATATATTCTTAACTCTCAGGAAAACTGTCAAGAGTGACGGAGAGCAACAAGGTCCTGTAAATAATGTTCAGCGTGAGCGCTGATTTTGAAGCAATTTTCGTACAATATGTTTAGGTAGTGTACAGTGATCTGGAGTTAATACTTAAGAAATACCTTAAAAAAACGAATTTGAATTTGACAAGATTTGATAATTTTCAACCAAGTAAACTGGCGTTAAATAATCCCCATCAAGTTCACACCATGCTTGAAAATAACCAACCATACTAATCAATCAACCACAATCACATCACACAGACCGCTTCGAGTCATCGTCGGCGCATTGTTTCGGCAGCGCAGTCGGCCATGTTTCTGTCAATTTTGCAGCCACCGTCTCTGCCGGATAGTTTACATTTTAGGACATTTGGCAACTGGTCACTGCTATTTCCCATCACGGCCGCAGACGCATACCGCACACCGACCAAGGTCACTTAAATTTAATTCTGGCGCGCGTTCCCCAACAACTGAACGCTGCAACGTTTTGAGGAGCGCTGAAAAAAAAATGAGATCAATTCACCTAATACTATCTGATGACTAGTTGCCTTGTTTAAAAATCCCGATTCGGTTGATACTGTTACCTTTCCCGGATACCTCTCGTGGTGTGGGGTGCGAAACAGTCGCAGCGTTGTTGTCGACCCGACTAAACAGCGATAAATTATCGCGAAATGTATTCTTTTTTAGCGCTTATGTTGCGCCACCAGCACGCGAGCAGTGTGACGACAGCGGGTTGCTTTGTGCAAAAATGTCTACTACCTAGTTATACCCTGCCAGGCCCGACTGACGTGCTTTCGTTCCGAGTGGTTTGTCAACTGTGGCAGCCATCAAAAGCAGCCAGCATCATGGTCAATGATTTCCAACGACCAAATTATTCTATTTAATGACCGATGTCGTAAAATGTTTCACCGCGGCGCTCCGAACCATTCAAGATTCAATTTTCGGGAAGGGGGGTTCCACACCACCGGCAGGACCACACGTGGTCAGTGGTCGTCGCTCTAAACGATTGTGCTTATCTGTTTTGTTGATTCGAAATCTGCTGGCAAGAATCAGACACGGCGAGTTATGCAAATAGAGCTCGATTTGAAAATCGAATCCGATTGCTATCACAGTCTCCCTGATTGACACCAATCTCCTCTCTCGCTCACTCACTCGGTTGTGATTTGAATTATTATTCATCCCGGACGGTCGTCCGAACTGACTTTAGGAATAAATCAACGCACTTTTTACCGCGCTGAAGTGATGTTGTCCCGATAAAAATCTCACTTTTCCTCATTCTGCGAGTTTTGGGGCGAGGAGGAAGGGGGAGTGCATGGTCAATCCGGTCCAGAGAGCGAGCTCGATGCAGCATAAATCTTCATTAGTTACCTCTTTTTGCCCCATATTGACAGAAGGAAGTGACTGATACAAGTGGACATCGATTCGATATGTGTTATTCCATGAATGCACGCTGTCGAACGTGCTCGGTCGGAATGAATGCGGAAAAACAACTGCCATTAAATTGCAGCCAGCTGCTGGTGGGTTAGTTTCGTAGTTGCGCCCGACTATCCTCCGCGTGATGGTGAGTTGGGATGTCGTTCAGTTGAGTGCCAAATTTAGGAAACAGTGTTTTCAAATGCCTAAGAGGGCAATTTTGAAAAATGGCAGCACAGACAGTCAGTTGATAAAATGATAAAAATCTAGCATGGACATCAGAATATGATGATGATGAATATGATTAAAAAAATACACAATGAACGCAGATTCAAAACTGACAAGCTATGATTGTTTGGACTTCTCAATATACTTTGGACACTTGTATGTTCCTTCGGATTTCGGATAAAACCTTTTAAGGATCACGAAACTCGCGATTAAGTAAAGAACACCGATTTAATCAGAAACAACTAAGTAGATTAAACAATGACTATATTATTCTCGAAACATTTATTGGTACTGACCTATTATTGTGATGATAGAAACAAACTAATAGAAAAACTTACTCAAACATCGATAGCCTTGAAACAAAACACTTCTACTAGTTCCTCATGTGTGTAAGAAAAAAAGAAAAAGAAAAATTAACTATTATTTATGCTACTCGGGGAGTGCTCGGATGGAGCGTATCTCGCTACCTAATAGGCTCGCCTCCAAAATTCTGTTAAGGAATCTACGAACTTGAAATTCAATAATAGAACTTTAACTAGAATGAATCAATTTTAAATTCTTCACCTTTCTAGAGTTTCAAACTTCGGAGTTCGCCTATCGGTTGTGGATTGTTGGCATTCGTTGCTTTTCTGGTTGTGATCTTCTCAAAAGACAACAAGCAAACATGTGAGGTTTGTCGTTTGTAAACATCGAGTTGGTGTTCACAGTTTTACTAGTCTGACCATGTCATCGGAACCCGTGTAGACTTCGATGATGCGAGCCAGTGGCCACTCGATTTCTATCCTCCTTCTGGATCACCAAGCTACAGTTGCGTCACGTGGAGAAAACGCTGGTTCTGGTTTTGGAGCTGCGAGATATATTCTCGTCTCCATCGATTCAAATGATGTTGCATTTCATTCGTGGTTCAATTTCTGGTAGTATTGTAGTCATTTCATGGGCACATCTATGTAGTCTGAAATCAGGGTGTGTCAGCAGTGATGTTCTTGCTAAAAAATGTCCTGAGGTGAGAACATCCAACTCGTTTGGATCTTCCTACATTGACGTGAGTGGTCGTGAATTCATGACGGCTTTGACGTGGTAAGGATAATCTTCATATCTTGAAAGTTGTCGCTGCCCGAGCACTCGTATGAGAGAAATCTTAGCAGACTTCACTACCGCATCCCAGAGGCCACGTTTCGTTGATGAATTCGGTCGTAGCAGTTGAATCACGCAGTAAATCATACAGCTCTCGAAGATCATTACTTGCACCTTTGAAGTTGAGGCCGTTATCCAGGTAGTTTTATGTAGGTAGACCTCTATGGGATACAAAATGTCGCAAAGCAGCCAAGAAAGCTGCAGTTATAAGATCGCCTACCAGCTCAAGATGAGCCACCTTTGTGCTAATGCAAACGAATACGGCGATATAGGCTTTTTGAGCTGCTGCTCAACGATGAAGGAGGTAGTCTAGACTACAATAGTTTACCCCAGACTAACCAATCAGACCAAGACCGGGATGGTCTTCGCTTTATACATAAGTTTTCTCCATTCTATTCCAGCATCCCAGTCTGCGAAGGGGGGCAGAGACGCTCGCTTCTACCTGGTCTATCCCCCTTGCTCGTTGCGTGCCTTTTCTTCCGGTGCCGGTGGTTGTTTTTTCGATTTTTTTTTTGGGGGCCCGTTCTTCCTGGCGCCCCCGGGGGGGTGGGGGGGGCGGGGGGGGCTCCCCGCTCACTTGTCTTCTTGGGGTTTTCTCCTCCTCCTCCCTTCCCGGGTTTCTCTTTCACCTCCCCTTCAGCTTAAATCTACCTTTTCGTTTAAAAAACCCAGGGGGCCCACGAAAAAAAACTGCTGGTGGTGTAGTAGACTACGGGTGTTATGTTTATACGGGGTGCGGCAGAAAATAATGCGAAAATTTGTTCTATTTCTTTCAAATCCCATTTTCAACTAATTCAAGCAATAATATCAACATTTTCGAATGCAGTTATCTTTATAAAGTCCTTTATACAAATTTATTCAATGTGTCTTCCATTTTTATTAATAACATCCTCGAGTCGACGCCCGAAGCCAGAGCATGCCTTTCAGACCTAGTCCTCCGACATTAACTGCCATGTGCGTGTTATGGCTGACTTCAGGGTTTTCACACTAGAGTGTGATGTTTTGCAGGCTCGTGCTTCAACATATGCCCAAATCGAATAATCCAACGGATTAAGATCTGGACTGCTAGGGGCCACAAATCCTTCGGCCAAAACTTCATGTTATCGTTCAACCATTGTTGGGTTCGACTGGACATGTGACACGGCGCTCCATCCTGCTGTAGGACAACGTTTTGGTCCTCGGAGAAGTTGGCCTTCACCAAGGGAAGCACTTGGTCCTTTAAAATTGGTATTGATTTTAACTCCAGCATCAATGAAAACAGGCGGCATTTTCAAACCGTTCGACGCCACCAAGCCAAACATCATGATACCAGCCAGATGTTTGGTTTGAAATTTGAATTTCACTTTTTCCGGAACGTTCTCCATTTTCTGCGGTGAAATGAACCGGTCCGTGTAGCTGTTGGCAACAGTATCGATGCTGAAAAGCTTTT
Organism: Aedes koreicus; assembly: GCA_024533555.2. Lineage (NCBI taxonomy): Eukaryota > Metazoa > Arthropoda > Insecta > Diptera > Culicidae > Aedes > Aedes koreicus. Next base: position 65,023 of record JAHHFK020000436.1, read on the forward strand.
CGTCGGAGAACAGGATTATCATTTTTTCCTTCTTCAACAAGGAAAGCAATCTCTTGGAACGAGTCACTCGTAGTTCCTTGACCCGGTCCGTAATCAAGTGGCGTTTCACTCTGGCTCTGGAAGATGCCTGCAGGTCTTGTTTGATGATCCTCCGCATGGATTTCTCCGAAATATTGGCTTCCTTTGCAAGTTTTCTTATGGAACGCACCGGGTTGCGAGCAATTTTTGCACGGACCGATTTGATCACGTTCGGCGTGCGTGCAAAGCGCGGACGTCCGCTTCCCGGCTTCCGCTGCTTAGGACCATCCTGCAGGGACTTTTTTATGCGGTAAACTGTTGCCAAATGGCACCCTACCACCTTGGCAATCTCTTTCGGCTTCTTCTGGGCGAGCTACCAACTGGTGATCACTTCTTTCGCGAACATTTTGACGAATTTGCAATAAAACAAATAGAATGTTTGGATGCAGCACTTGAAAGTATACATAAACAAATACACTTTCGACTGAAATTAGTCACTAGCTGCACGAATTGACCCAATACTCAAGTTTGCACATTTTCGCATTATTTTCTACCGCACCCTGTAGATGGTCAACATTTTTTAGTTCGGCGATGGTCAATATTGTTCGATCTCAGCGTCCTTCGAACTTCAAAGTAGGAATCGTTGCCAGCCATTTCGGTTTTTTTTTTTTTTTATTGGGTGGGTTATCGGTAGTAGCGAGGGGACACAAGAATCGGTGTGGTGCTCCGCTTGGTGTGATGGTGGCGTCGATCTGTGGTGGGGGGTAAAATTTATTTTCTGGTGGCTCGTCCCTTTCGTCTTTTTTTTTTTTGTTGTTGCCATCATTTTAATACTTTTTGATTTAAGTCTTGATGTATGTTTTGTCCGTCCTCTAGTTACGTGCTACGATATCAATGTCGCCAGCGAAGTCAAAAAGGTTGGACTGACTTCCTAAAAATCGAACCACTTGTGTTTACCCTAGCTTTTTGAATCACCACTTCGATGTAAGGTTAAATAGCAAGAACGACAATCCATCACCATAACGTAACCCTCTCCGAAATTAGAAGGGACACGATACTGTCCGTGAGACTCGGACGATACACATCACTCGATTCATCAGTAGTCTCCCCCAGTGATAACGAATGCACGAGACTTTGGGGGTTGACCAGGGAATTAGGATACAGGGACAGGGTTGCTTAGGAAGCAACGAATGCAATTCCGGAAGGTGTTTGTTGCCAGTGGCGTACCATTTAAAGGCCGCGTCATACGCGGCCAAAGTGGAGTGAAATCTCATGATATGTGACTGTTACTTGCCGTGCGATAGAATGATTTCCGGGGATGATCATAAAGTGCCGAACAGCGTACTATTCCTTAGCGAGGTTCAGTTAGCTCCCAACTCGTAGTATGCCGAGCTGATCCAGGAACGGGTTCAGTAGTTTCAACGGAGAAAGGGCGTGAACGGTATGATGATTCGCGAGTACCTAGATCTCCACAATGGACGAAACTCGTAGAATATAGCGCACTAACGTATATTTTACTTCTTGTGTGTATTTTGGTCGACCTGAACCGTTGGCAACTACGGATGAATCTGATGCAGTATGCAATGATTGAAGCTTACAATAACTTTAACAGTGATCCTATGGTGGCTAAGGTTCTGAGTGGTCCGTAACCACAAGCACGTTTTTCTACTTCTCCAACACACCTCCGACGGCTTTTTGCACTCCAAACGTTCCTTAGTGTTCCCAATGATGGTCAAATAGCGGTAATCAGTGTGGTCCGTGGAAACAGTGCGACAAATCAGCTAAATCTTTTGGCATAACTTCTCGCGAAAGATCAGCTAAGTTTGTAAGTTGTGTAAGAGTCGGTTAGCAACGAATGTAGGCTAGACGTATGGTGGCAACTTTAGCCACAATAGAACTACGGTAAAATTGAACCAAAACCAAGCCTTGATCTCCTTCATTTTAGTCGCACGTAAAGTTTTGCAGGAACGAAAGCACCACATACAGTCCAACGACCCGAAGCTCGTCGCTGAGACCTTTGCGGATCAATTTGCCAAAGTGTCGACAAGCAGCAAACATAGTGATGAGTTCCGTCGTGTAAATGCACTGGCCAACAGTACCAACAAATGTCTAAGTAGTGACACCATACACTACAATAGGATTTTAATTTTAAAATCAGCTTCCGGAGCACGTTATCGGCAAATGAATCGCATTGGGCCGAAATGACTATTTACAGCACTAATCAAGATTCTAATCGACTTGAAACGGAGAGTTGACTGTATCACGAAATCACACTTAATCGGCTGTCCACAGCCAACTAAACATTTTACTACCGTCATTCGTTTTCATTGGCAGAATCTAACCAATCAATCAACCTAACGGCTACGGAGATTCCATTAGTTCTCTTCCTTCCAGCCCCACGCATCATGGCGTACCAACCTCATTCGTGCTAAATTTAATTCAATTTAGCTAATTACCCATGGAACAAAATGGGCAATTTGTAAAATGTTAAACGATCTTCCATGTTCCTACACGTACAAACACGCGTCGCCAACGTCGTCTGCATCGCCATAGTTTTTCCCAACTTCTCCAACGTACCTACCTACCTTGTATATTGACATTTACAAAACAATTCGGCGCCTGAAAAAGAACCTGCTTCTTGACACGTAATCGCTCTCGTTCGCCGTTTGGAGCGTCCATTCGGTCGAACGTTCGTTCGGCTTAGTTGTTTATTCATTGCCCTCTTATAGCCATGTGTACCATATCGTTACAACGACGCAAGATGTATCGGAAAAGGGCACACTCAACGAACCACAGAGACGGCAGTAAGCGATTTACGCGATACCGCTTCCAGGGTCCGAAAAGAGGCACAATATAAATCACATCACCACCGCCGCTACCACCACTGCTGCCTTCCTAGGCTTATCTTGATATTCCTTACACACCAAATTTTCATTTCGCTACAAACGATTCCCAATGTGGCACAATCTCTTTCTAGAGTGTAACTTTTCCCGGAACATCGCTTGTTTGCTCGGCTCCACTACGGAACATAACTTTCCTCCCCCATCCAAACCATCGCGCTTACACTTTATGACAATCGGGGTTTCAAGGGTTGCGGCTGCTAGATGAAGTTCCGAAATCCGGTCCCGGGCTTGAAAAATGTACCACAGGCCAAAAAAGTGAAACAATGGCAATAAAATTTCACACGACAAAAAATGCCCAAAACTTGCTGCCCGGCGCGCCCGGCAAGGTACCGCAAATCGAAAATTTAATTTTCTCCGCCCGAATAAGATAGCCAGGCAAAAAAAAAAACCACAACTATTTACATAAATTTCACCCCCCCCCCCGGGATCGGTTGTTGTTCTTTTGCATTTGCGCTCAATCGCGCAGAGCTCTGTAAAACTATCTATATAATAAAAATGAGTTGGGGTTTCCTTTGTCACGATTTAACTCGCGAGCGGAAGGACCGATCGGCGTGAAATTTTGTATGCAGAGATTTTTAGGGCCGGAGAATAATCTTATGATGGTTTGAGACCCCTCCCTTCACTGGAAAGGGGGGCTCCCATACAAATGAAACACAAATTTCTACACAACTCGAGAACTAATCAAGCAAAAGAAACCAAATTTAGCATGTGTGAGTTTTTGAAAGCAAAGAAGGTTTTTATGGTAGCTTGAGACCCCTCCCCTCTCTAGAAAGGGAGGCTCCCATACAAATGAAACACATATTTCTGTATAACTCGAGAACTGATCAAGCAAAGAAACCCAAATTTAGCATGCGGAAGTTTTTGGAGGCAAGAAATGTTTTTATGGTAGTTTGAGACCCCTCCCCTCTCTATAAAGGGAGGCTCCCATACAAATGAAATACATATTTCTGTATAACTCGAGAACTGATCAAGCAAAGAAACCCAAATTTAGCATGCGGAAGTTTTTGGAGGCAAGAAATGTTTTTATGGTAGTTTGAGACCCCTCCCCTCTCTAGAAAGGGAGGCTCCCATACAAATGAAATACATATTTCTGTATAACTCGAGAACTGATCAAGCAAAGAAACCCAAATTTAGCATGCGGAAGTTTTTGGAGGCAAGAAATGTTTTTATGGTAGTTTGAGACCCCTCCCCTCTCTATAAAGGGAGGCTCCCATACAAATGAAACACATATTTCTGTATAACTCGAGAACTGATCAAGCAAAGAAACCCAAATTTAGCATGCGGAAGTTTTTGGAGGCAAGAAATGTTTTTATGGTAGTTTGAGACCCCTCCCCTCTCTATAAAGGGAGGCTCCCATACAAATGAAACACATATTTCTGTATAACTCGAGAACTGATCAAGCAAAGAAACCCAAATTTAGCATGCGGAAGTTTTTGGAGGCAAGAAATGTTTTTATGGTAGTTTGAGACCCCTCCCCTCTCTATAAAGGGAGGCTCCCATACAAATGAAACACATATTTCTGTATAACTCGAGAACTGATCAAGCAAAGAAACCCAAATTTAGCATGCGGAAGTTTTTGAAGGCAAGAAATGTTTTTATGGTAGTTTGAGACCCCTCCCCTCTCTAGAAAGGGAGGCTCCCATACAAATGAAACACATATTTCTGTATAACTCGAGAACTGATCAAGCAAAGAAACCCAAATTTAGCATGCGGAAGTTTTTGAAGGCAAGAAATGTTTTTATGGTAGTTTGAGACCCCTCCCCTCTCTATAAAGGGAGGCTCCCATACAAATGAAACACATATTTCTGTATAACTCGAGAACTGATCAAGCAAAGAAACCCAAATTTAGCATGCGGAAGTTTTTGAAGGCAAGAAATGTTTTTATGGTAGTTTGAGACCCCTCCCCTCTCTATAAAGGGAGGCTCCCATACAAATGAAATACATATTTCTGTATAACTCGAGAACTGATCAAGCAAAGAAACCCAAATTTAGCATGCGGAAGTTTTTGGAGGCAAGAAATGTTTTTATGGTAGTTTGAGACCCCTCCCCTCTCTATAAAGGGAGGCTCCCATACAAATGAAACACATATTTCTGTATAACTCGAGAACTGATCAAGCAAAGAAACCCAAATTTAGCATGCGGAAGTTTTTGGAGGCAAGAAATGTTTTTATGGTAGTTTGAGACCCCTCCCCTCTCTATAAAGGGAGGCTCCCATACAAATGAAACACAAGTTTCTGCATAACTCTAGAACTAATCAAGTTAATGGAACCAAATTTGGCAGGTAGAGGTTTTTGAAGGCAAGAAATGTTTCTAAAGTAACTCAAGACCCCTCCGCCCTCTGTAAGAGGGGGGCTCTCATGCTAATGAAACACAAATTTGTGCATAACTCGAGAACCAATCAAGCATATGGAACCAAATTTGGCATGTGGAGGTTTTTGGAGGAGAGAAATGTTTCCATGGAAGTTTGAGACTCCTACGCCATCTGGAAGGGGGAGGGAGGGGGGTTTACATACAAATGCAACACAAATTTCTGCATAACTCGAGAACTAATCAAGCAAATGGAACCACATTTGGCAGGTGGAGGTATTTGGAGGCAAGAAATGTTTCTATAGCAGTTCAATACCCCTCCCCATTTTGAAGGGGAGGGGGGCTCCCCCTACAAATAAAAAGCAAATTTCTGCATGACTCGAGAACTAATCAAGTAAATGAAACCACTTTTAGCATATGGAGGTTTTTGGAGGCTAGATTTCTATATACATAAAAATGAATTTCTGTCTGTCAGACCCTTATAGACACGGAAAGTTCTGAACCGACCAACGTGAAAATTTATATGAAGGGGTTTTTGGGGCTGGGGAAGGTTCTTATGATTGTTTGAGACCCCTTCTCTCTCAGGAAGGGGCGCTCTCATACAAATGAGACACAAATTTCATCATAACCCGAGACCTAATCAAGCAAATCGAATCAAATTTAGCATGTGGGGGGTTTTGAAGGCAAGAATGTTTCTATGGTAGTTCAAGACCCCTCCCTTCTGAGGGGGGGGGGGGCTTCAAACAAATGAAACTCACATTTTTATTATAATCGATGAGCCCAGTGTGATGGTTCGAGAACTATTTAAGCAAATGGAACCGAAATTTGGCATGTGGAGGGTTTTGAAGTCAATGATTGTATGGTGGTTTGAGAAACCACCCCCCTCTGGAAGGGAGGGCTCCCATACAAATGAAACACAAATTTCAACCAAAAATGAGAATTATCCAGGTTACTTAAACACAAACCGTGTATTTCTCGGGTAAGAAGCATGTTTTGATAGAAGTTTGAACCCCTGCTTATTCAAGAAGAAAAAAACTCATTTCGAAAAAAAAAACCATAAACGTGACAGTTATATTAAATTTTCCTTCATTTAGTTGCAAGCGTAGCAGCGCACGCACCGGGTTCAGCTAGTATTTGAATAAAACATTATTGTCTTAAACTTTAAACGAGCGAATCGTTTATGAGAAAGAAAGCCAGGTGTGAGATCCGATGAGTGAGGACTAGACCTAAAGCTGGAGAGGTGAAAAAAATAAAGGTAATATAAGTAGTGTTTCTATATTCATGTATGGAAGAATGATGTGTGATAATCTGTGGTGTGTGTGTGGGGTTTTTGTTTAGTATCTAATCTATTCAATGTAATTTATACCTTCAATTTCCATGATTTTATAAAAATACTCATAAATTCGACAATTTTCAACCGATTTTGTATGTATGTATGTGAAGTAGCCACCATCCCTTCTAAGGCCTTATCATGTATGCAGCTCTACTTAATATTAAGATTAAATTGAGTTACCGGGTTGCATTCACAGTAACGCTGTATGAAGGGCGAAAAACGGTGTAAGCAGAGACACTTACGCGAAACCCGCGGGAACATAAGATTCTCCTTCCAACGATACGATCCAACAAATCGAATAACCCAATTCGCAAAACTTATTAAGCTTTCTACGGGATGGCTTGTTAAGAAGGGCGCGTCACTCTCACTGAAACTGTTGGATTTGAATTCACAGCACCACAATCGAATCGGTAGGATAAAGAAAATGATACTGTATGTTCCCTCCTAGACGCCGGTTGTCATACCACTCCATTGTCCAATTCCAGCTTAAGTGATATCCTGATGTTCCCTCCCTTCCCAATGTATATTCAATGTCATATAATAATATACAAAATATAGTGAATGAACATTATAATAAAAAATTATATAATGTATGAAAGTAAAAATTAATTTTTTTTTTAACCTGTTTTCATTAACAATTATTTTATAAAACTTGGGATATCCGTGGATGATCTGAAACTATATAGCATATATAGAAAAGTTAACCTAGCCTCATAGGTACTACAGTGATTTTAATGAAATAAATTTAAATGCAATAATATCACATCATTTAATATCATAACATAAAATAATAAACTGGCGTTATAATGTAAAATAATAATATGAGCAATATATATTCGTTACTTAGCTGGTCATCCACTCACCGAAAGACTTCCGCTGTTGCAGCTTTTTCAGGATTAAGAACTACTAAGATAAGAATTTATTTTCACAACTAAAGTCAAAGAACACAATAAGCGAAGGTACAATATATATCTGAAATCCAAATTAGATATGTATTAATATCCTAATAGTCTTGGAAAAACTGAAAACAGCTAACAATAAGGCAAAAAAAATTCATATGACAATGAATAATGCTTAAAACGGAAACTTAATAAAACTACAAAAAAAAAATAGAATTTTCCGATAACTCTTGTTGGCTTCGACCCAAATTGATTGTTTATGTTTATGTTTATTTCACATAGAATATTATTGATTTTAAATTACATATTTTTGATGAAGAAAGAAAAAGCTTTTTTGAGTAGAATTTGTCGTATATAATCCTTTCTCAAAAAATACGTTGAAAACCTTTCAATCTTTTCAAATACGTAACGTAGGTGTTAGGTGGACTATTTTTGACATGTACGAATATAAAATAGCATAGATAATATAGTGAACGGCTGTTATGATATAAAATGATAATGACAAATTTAATTGTACTAACATGTCTACAGATTGTGGTCCTGCTACAATGAATCATAACATCGGGACATACGTTCATATGAACGTATGAATGAATCATACAATGAATCATAACAACGGGACAAAACACTGTTTAAAATTATTTTACCATACTTGAGAATTCCATGGATGATCTGAAATGATATACCGTATAAAGAATAGTATATCTACAATTTCATTGTGCTGCTGCTACAGTGGAAAAAAACGAATTGATATGATATAACCACAATGGAACTGAGTCTTACCTTCGGGTCTTGACAAAGAATCCCTACTGAGCCCTTGCGGCACGTCAAGCCGGCCAGTTCAGCGCAAAGGACATCGACCATTTTCAACATATTTTATTCATTAAAGGCTCATTTTCTTCGGTTTTCAATGGACTTAGAGATCCAATTGTAGTATGCATTATTGAATCGTTATTTCTTATTGAAAATGTTGATTAAATCGAGATTTTTATGGAAAATTTGTAGAAAAATGAAAAAAAAAACGTGCGATAAACTTTTCAATAACTCAAATACTTTCTTTTTAATCAGGACATTATGTTCAAGTGAACGATAGCAAGCTATAAATCTTCATTTTCATAAATAAATGATTTAAAATTGGCGCACTAGATCAAAAGATATTGACGTTTTAGTAAATGTACTTTTGTCCAAAATCCAAAATTAAAATTTTTAAAATTAAATGAATAATGTATGTGTACCTACGAAACAGTTCCTCCAAATCAAGATTTTCCTTGATTCACAAAGCGTCCACAACCGCTTTTAGTTCCGCATACATAACTAATTCAAAATTCTTAACTTAATCACCAAAATTCATGCGATCATTAAAAATGCTAGGCATGCGCGCCTAATAAAGCTGTTGTAACCTTTTAATTTTTTTTTTTTTTTTCTTTATTTTACGTCGGCCTATTTCCTCACCAGGTGACAATCACCGACGCCAGGAAGACGACACCACCACCTGGACCCTACCTAACGACTCATGATTATGAGCCGGGACCAACGGCTTTACTTCCCTTCCGAAGGAAGACATGACCAGATTTTTGTGCCTCAGAAAATCCACCGACGTCGACTGGGATTAAACCTAGACCCACTGGGGTGCCAAGTAGCAGTCACGCTTACCACTGCACCACCGACGCCAGCTCACGTTTGAAGTTGACAGACAAAATAATTTACTGATCTACAGTAAATATTAGTTACTACTTAACAATCATTTAAAAATATTTGCTGATATTCGGTAAATAACACCACAAAATGTCGCAGTACTTTGTTTTAAAATATGCTGGCACATCAGTTAAGATTATTTGGTGTGTTAATAAAAGACTGTTGAGCCCAAGAAAAAGCCGGTTCTCTTCCATCCTAATCAGAAAGAGTAACTCTCTTTCTCTCTCTCTCTCACTCTCTCTCTCTCTCTCTCTCTCTCTCTCTCTCTCTCTCTCTCTCTCTCTCTCTCTCTCTCTCTCTCTCTCTCTCTCTCTCTCTCTCTCTCTCTCTCTCTCTCTCTCTCTCTCTCTCTCTCTCTCTCTCTCTCTCTCTCTCTCTCTCTCTCTCTCTCTCTCTCTCTCTCTCTCTCTCTCTCTCTCTCTCTCTCTCTCTCTCTCTCTCTCTCTCTCTCTCTCTCTCTCTCTCTCTCTCTCTCTCTCTCTCTCTCTCTCTCTCTCTCTCTCTCTCTCTCTCTCTCTCTCTCTCTCTCTCTCTCTCTCTCTCTCTCTCTCTCTCTCTCTCTCTCTCTCTCTCTCTCTCTCTCTCTCTCTCTCTCTCTCTCTCTCTCTCTCTCTCTCTCTCTCTCTCTCTCTCTCTCTCTCTCTCTCTCTCTCTCTCTCTCTCTCTCTCTCTCTCTCTCTCTCTCTCTCTCTCTCTCTCTCTCTCTCTCTCTCTCTCTCTCTCTCTCTCTCTCTCTCTCTCTCTCTCTCTCTCTCTCTCTCTCTCTCTCTCTCTCTATCTATCTCTCTCTCTCTCTCTCTCTCTCTCTCTCTCTCTCTCTCTCTCTCTATCTCTCTCTCTCTCTCTCTATCTCTCTCTCTATCTATCTCTCTCTCTCTCTCTCTCTCTCTCTATCTCTATCTCTCTCTCTCTCTCTCTCTCTCTCTCTCTCTCTCTCTCTCTCTCTCTCTCTCTCTCTCTCTCTCTCTCTCTCTCTCTCTCTCTCTCTTTCTCTCTCTCTTTCTCTCTCTCGGTGAGAAACTTTCAAGTGGTGTATTTCGAACAGCTTTACTTAAAACTGAGAAACAACGGTGTCAACAGTTATAAATTTACACTGAAAACAATTTTCGCAGAACTTGCTGTTTCTATTCCAATATGCCATCATCCGGGAGTCTGAAGCCGATGATTAAATACCATTCACAGAACCATGTGACGACATATCTGATCTTGTGACAAGATATGTAAATACCAACCCGTGCGTCAACAGGATTAATTCAACCACGACGCACCATTCTTCCGCTCTAGCACAATCCTACAGACGTGCGTTGACGACAGCCAGTGACACGCTGCTCTCTTCGGCTTTCGACTTCACAAACAAGAGCCCGCCAAGTGTGGTGTCAGCCAAGAGCTTTCATGACCTATTAATACCCGCCACTGACAGATCCAGCCGGCTACGGTTGGAATGCGAGTGTGGCGTCCAAATAGAGATGTTTTGATCGGCACTGTCGAAACAAACGGAACCACCAGCGGCAGTGGTTTCGAGATGGGTCATAAATAATGTCGCAATAATTTGATCTGTCAGTAAGCGTCATGATAATTATCCATTTGATCAAAGGCGTTAATTGAGTTTGTTTGCCGTATCGATGACATTCCCGGTCGCAACTGAAGTCAACGTTATGTTTGGACCTTTTTAATGCTCCATATTGAACAGTTTTAAACAATCTAGAATGACAAACATATCTAACGACTCGTTTATTTTATTTCGTTGCAGGTATGTCAATGAATTAACTGAAGCGGTGATCTGGCCATATAAGTGAGTAAAACATTATTAGTGGGTTTCATCGACTCTCACTTTGGAACACAAAGAACTGTTGGAAACCAGCATTATCCTCGGAGGCACGCAAAACATATGCATAGTAGTAGAAAGGCAAAATATAAATTTATTTGCAACAGCATAGGTGGGATCCACTCTTTGCTCAATTGGCAAAGGAGCAACTACAAAGCAGCACCATGCTGGAGGCGAATGGGTTCGATTCCTGGTCTGGTCTAATAATGTTTCGTAATTTCTCGACTCCCAAGGCATAGGGTATGATTTTACATGCTACATAATGTTACCTATGGGAAAATGATGCAGGCATTAAACGTTCTCAATTCATAAATTTGGAAGTGCATTTAAAACACGAGGTTGAGATCAAACAATAAGCTTGACATGCTTAGAAAGAATACGAAAGGTGGGGTCTAAGCTTCCACCATACAATAACTGAAATTAAAATGACAGCATGGTAGCAAAGGTAGCAGTTTCGTCCAATTTCATCCCAACCGGATTTCCACTTGAAGTGAACAAAAAAAACTCGTTTATCGAAGCTCGAAGCTATGGCACCTGGGGGAAAACGCTGAAGGTGGGTAAATTTTCAAAGTACTTCGCGTGGATTGCTTTTATTTACCACATGCTACCACGATAAACATGAAAGAAAACGAAAAGAGCAAGGCTTGCTTGTCTTGAATTCTTAGATGGCAACGAGGCAGAAGAGGATGAAGAATCGGAAATGATTTTTGACTTGCCGCTACTGACTTTTATGCCGGGAATTGTGTACATAAATATGAATATGTTATAATGGGTAATCACATTTGCAATCAGAATGACATATCTGTAGAAGCTTTGCTTCTGCTTTGCTTTGGTGCTGTTCACAAACCACGTAGTCTTTCTGAGGGAAGGGGGTCTGACCAAAGTCTACGCTCCATTCAAAATTTCAAAAAAAAAAGTTTGGAGAAAAGTCTACGGGGGGGGGGGGTATGATATTTTCAAAAAGAGTCTACGTGGTTTATGAACAGACCCTTTGTTCATATCGTTTGGAAACCAACACGAGTGATATTGACGTGCTTTGACTTGTTGACTAAACAACGATTAGGTACATTCTGAGTAGAACGTGTTCTGTTTAATTAACTTTTCCTGACCTAAAATAACACTGATATCGAGTGCTATTTTGTACAAGCGATTTCCATTGGAGCTCCCAGCACTCTCTTTAGTTAAACAAATATGTTCCCATGGTATTTGGCACGAATGTTTGATTTAATTTTCTCAACCCTCAACCCCAACACCAAAGCCAAATTTGTTCAACCCAATCGTTTATATCGAAGTGCTTCTCATTCATCGCATATCGTGATTTAATTGCTGGCTTGGTGAGGAGATGGTAGTAATGGCGGTTTCATTTTGCCTGTCTTGGCGGTTCAAATATTTAGCGGTTCATTGGAAATTTTGTTTTTAATCAATTAAAATTCGGTTGGTTGTCGGTAATGTAAAGTATCAAATAGCCAAATCCTGATTTTTTTCCACAAATGGTGAGAATGTCGATTTGAAGGGTCGTTCAAACTACTAAGATGAGTCCAATATTACAATTGGGCCGGTTTTTCAAGTGATATATATGTCACTGTTTCAGAAATCAACATTCCCCAAATATGGAGGAAGGGTGCTTGGATCCAGTGAGTTTGAAAAAAAGCATGCCAATATTCCTTTTACCGTTCTTTTTATTCAAAATTTTTGAGGCCGTCAAGACTTTTCTTAGGGTAATTCATCAAGTTTTGACCTAGAATTTCTTAAATGTGTTTCGGTAAAATAGAGCAACAAGCAACCATCAGTGGCCATGGCAACGGTTATATAAAAGGTATAATTATTTGTTTTGTGTAATTGCAATAGATTCTTCAGAATAATTGAAAACAAAATTTTGATGAATTACTGCTATCACTGGAAATGAACAAGAACCTGCTCAATCGCGAAACAAAAAGATATAAGTTATGCATCGAACGATCACTTCGATCTAAATGGTTGACAGTTGATAGTAATCCCACTTGTGAAACGCATGATCTTTTACCTGGTGATTGACTCTTACACTTAGTGAAGTCTGTTAAGTTTATCAGACATCACATTGTACTCAACAGATGGCAGTAGTGTTCGCTCAGAAAGATTCTACTCTATGAAATGTTTAAGCTGACATGCCTGTTTGCCTGTGCTAAAACTAAATATCTTACAGAATATCTTACAGACTGTTGACTCTCAATCAAAAACTACAATCTAGTAGACAGCGATTCCAAAAAAAAAAGATATACAGTCTCTCAGAATTCCATAAAAAATAATAGATTAGGTCCTTATCGAAAACTAAAGGGTTTTTCAATCAAAATTTGGTCAAACAATAATGTGTGTGAGTTGATCACAGTTTTTATTAAATAGTCAATTATTTTTTTCATTTTTAAGTTCAGTTAATATAGAATACAGGAGAAATATTCAGCTAAGCTTCCTTTTTACCGAATGCGAATTGCCGGGTCTTTCGTTTAACACCTGCCATAAGATTTTGTACAGTCTCCTTGTCCACTTTATTCGCCGCAGAACGCCAGTTTGCCTTGAACTGTTTCTCGCTCACAACAGCTTTTTGAGTCTTCTTAAGGTTCCGCTTGACGATGGCCCAATATTGTTCGATTGGGCGGAGCTCTGGCGTGTTGGGAGGGTTCTTGTCCTTGGGCACCACGTGAACGTTGTTGGCAGCATACCACTCCATGGCCTTTTTCCATGATGGCAAGATGCCAAATCCCGCCAAAATAGAACGGAACAATTGTGCCGCTTCAGGAAAGGCAGTAGACGTTTTTGTAGGCACTCGCTCAGATAAATTTCCTGGTTGATGGTTCCGGTCGCAATGTAAACGTTGCTCTTCAAGCCACAGGTACAGATGGCCTGCCACACCAGATTTTTCTTCACGAACTTTGACAGTTTAATGTGCTTGAAAATATTTTCCACCTTTTCCCGTCCAGTTTGCCGTAAAAAATTCCTGTCCAGGAAGCTGTTTAAAGTCGTAAGTTTCATCATCCTGTACCACGCAATCAAACTTCGTCAGCATCGTCGTGTCCAACTTTCGCGATCGTGCTTTGGCCGACGTGTTTTGTTTATCGTCGCGATTTGGAGTCACCACTTTCTTGTAAGTCAGACAGTCCAGCTCGTTGTTTAGCTCTATCCACGGTTGAAGGCGCCACTCCCAGCTTCTTTGCGACATCTCGGACGGAGAGATTTTGGAGTTCCACTCGAAACAGCGGGCAACTCTTTTTGTCGTCGCTGTGGCTTCCGGCTTTTGATTTCCCCCCGATCCAGCTTTCCTGCCTGTCGATAAACACCGAACACTTTTAATACGTTGGTAACAGTTGATTTAGCCACATTCAACAATTTCGCCAACTTGGCGTGAGAGTAAGTTTGGATTTTTGCCATGCACGTGCAAAATTTTGATGCGTTGCTTCTCTTCCTTCGACGATATTTTGATAACTGAAGTGCTAATCTCAAAATCAAAATAAAGGCATGATGCTACACGCACACATCTTCCAAATGAGGGGTGTGCAAAATTTTTTAATGTACGATGAAAGTAAATGCGTCAAATTTAAGCCGACCAAATTTTGATCGAAACACCCTTTATTAGGTGCTCCTAAAAATTGACTGTTTTTTTATTTTGATTTTAATATGTAATTTACTTTCTAAAAAAGAAGTATATTGGGGGGTTATTGTTAAAAATAAAAAATGCTACGTCCTCCTGGGCGTGACACTTCTTGATTGAGGCGGCAACCTCCGGCAAGCACTTCGTACACTAGATCTCCCCATTCACCGCAAGCTACATAGTTTCCGCATAACAATGTCCATCTTGCCCAGGCGCGGAACGATGTGGCCAACTAGCCCTCAGTTTTCCTCTTCAGTTTCTACTGCACTTTATGGTCGCGCAGCACTGTGGGGCGGCCGTTTCCGTTCGACGCTCTGGCCTTTCTCCGGAAGAGAGAGGATGCTGCAAATGCCGAATGGTTTGTATCTGACAGACACGAAGTGCCTCACGATGCCCAACTTCTTCGCTCCGTGGTGGAGCTAGCAGTAGTTTCGCCGTGACTGTTGCAAATCATCTGACAACACTGTCATTTTTTTCTGTAAACAAAAGGGTTGCTATGATTGGCGAAGCAAGTGGCAGGGTAATCGCTTGAAAATTCGCTAAAATCAGTCCATATTTTTAATGCTACTCTAATCTGATATACGGCCAATATTTATTTACTCACATTGTTTGAATGAAGTGGCTTATGTAGAGAACCATGTCCAGCTGAAGCCATTCCATTAGAATGTCAACGTGTTTTTATTCCTCAAATTGTACAAATTTTTGCAACTACTATTTTACATTTATAACTATTACAAACTAAAACAATGCTATGTGAAACATTCAGACCGCCGTTCACTTTACCACCGTCTGGTGCCAATTAAATATGCAGATAACCATGTCCATCGTTATGTTTGATATGCCGGGGAAAAAAAAAACGATATAGTTAATGCCAAGGCACGAATGCAGTGCAAACACAAAACATGCTCTTCTTTGTTTTATTTTTGTTCCAGCGGGATCAAAAATGTTCCGCACGTTCATTGTCTATGCGAGCATTCACGGTTAGACGGAAGCCGAAACTCATACAGCAGCTCTGACAGCCTTGCGTCCCGCACATGTGGATTGTGAAATTTTGCCCCACGCGAAAACCCTCATCTGAAACTGCTCATACCTCCTCAAAAAAGGAAATCTTCCGTCAACTATATGAATGAATGAGTGTTTATCTTGAGGGAAAATGGTGGAGTAAAATCGCAATTGTTTGAGAATTTTTGTTTTCACTATCCAACATTTCCGTGAAGTTTGTTATACATTTCATGGATTAAAAACAAACATTCTCATTGTTTCCAAAGCGAAATAAAAACCTCACAGCTGATCTAGAAACAATACAGAGCCCACACTATTCAAATCGAAATCCGGCATACTAAAAGGGCAACTGCGGACGTGTGAAATAGTAGTTTCCTGTTCTATTTCCATCCCAGATGAATTGAAAAAGTTCACTTCCATTGGGATCATCACGATACACCGAAAGCTAGAATGTTCAGACCACGAAAAAAAAAGTGCAGGATCATCATCGCGTTTTCCGTCACGGTTTCATGGCACCGACATGATGCTACAACGTGAATGCGTGAGTTTAATCTTGACCAGTGCCGTACGAGAAATCCCCCAGCGGAATGTAGGAAGGTTGTGGGAAGGTACGGAAATGGTTGGGGTGGTAGGGGGGTGGGGTGTGTGTGGTGGGGAACGAGAGCTTTTCATTCTTTGAAGAGGGGAGGGAAAGAGAGAGCACGGATAAAAAATCGTTCCGGAATACGTCAACCTCGAGTCACGAATTTCAGAACAAGTCAAAATTTCATTTACGAAAATACACCATGAACAAAAGTCATGAATACGTGAACTTTGTTCCGCAAAATTAATATAACGCTAGAGTAACGTAGTTGCATGCAACGTGTGTCATGAAAACGTGAAAACTTTTCTTGGTAATCATGATTTAGTTCACATATTCATGATTAATGTTTCACCGAAATCGTGATACAGTTCACAAAAGCAGCCACGTAGTTCACGGACTGTATTTGGAACGACATTTTTGTTCATGAATATAAGAACAAAATTCACAAATTAATAAAATAACATGAGAATGTACTTTCGCATGAAGAGTAGAAAAAATGCTAAAGGTATTCGATTAAACGCATGCATGCGTATTGCATTTTATTGAAAGTATCAATAAAAAACATATGAAAATGAATAATCATTGAATAAAATTATCGTTAAACAAGAAAAGTTAAATTTAGGATTCTTATGAATTATACATTCGGTTAGATTAGGTCGTTTAGTTAAGAAATGCTTGTATCCCGAATAAATATGATTGTATGAACATCCACACTGTTTTACAATCCGGTGCATACTTAAGGCTTAATACGAACGATACTTGTAGGCATAAACATATAGCATGAAGAATATTATCGGATTTGTATTCTGCACAACCAAAGACAATAAAAAATCCAGCTGCTTTGTTCGGCGTTCCAACCATCACCACCTGCCCTTGTAAAGAAACACTTTCGAAATGTTTCCCTAGGTACTCAATTCAAAATAATCTTAAAACTTTCACTTTCGTTTAAACCTGACAACAATGACTGACTAGAGTTTTTACAAGCGTTACAATAAAATGACTGTTCATGAACAACGTTCACGAAAAGAGGAACCAAATCACGCAAATGAATTTACGAGTTCACGTTATTATGATCGAGGATCATGATTCCCAGTCATTTTTATTGTGTTACGAAATGCCAAACAGACATGAATTGAGTTCACGACATCGTGATTCTTTTCATGGAAATAGGATTTAAGGAATCACGTTTTTGAGTAGAAAGTCACATATTTGGAATTGATGTTAGTTCACGATGTCGTGATTTTTTGTTCTGGAATATGAGAACGGATTTTTTTCCGTGTACGCCAAGCCTTGTCATCAGAGATCTGCTCAGTTGGGTGTTAGTTGAAGATGGCCACATTGGATTGGGTGGAATTTGTTTTTACGGGTGGGGTGAGTCAGGAAGGATGGAATGGTTTGGATTAAATTGTGTTTTGTTTGGAATTTGGTTTTTTTTCCCAACTAAGGTGGGTATAAACACTATGAATTTTTATCGTGAAGTGGGGGAGGGTTGGTTGCTTCCCTTTCCTTTTTCGTTTGGGAGGTAAAAAGATCCAGAGAAAATAACTCGGTGAGTGGGGGGGGGGGGTAAAATTAATTAAAAAAAAAAAGGAAAAAAGAAAAAATTTTATGGTGTGTGGTGGTGGGCCTTTCAAAGCGGTTTCATGGTGATGATGCCTTTTATGTTCGTCATTTTCCACACCCTGATTTTAACACGAGCCGTGGTGGCAAAGGTCGACCGATAAATCGGTGAGAATTTTGCCTTTTGTGAATGCCTCAATTGCTATAGAAGCACGTTTTACCCCTCAAATGGATGTTCAAAATCAAAATCAGTTGGTAAATAAACATTCAATTGTTACTCAATTTCGGTTGCTATATGAACCGTTTTCAGACACGTCTCCTCTGCTACTCTGCTGTGATTTTACGATGGAGGCGCATGGTTGTCTTTGCATTCAGGAACTATACACTTATAAAATGCAATTTACGCAAACAATATTAAAAGTTTAACATGCTAAGTGAAACAAAATGCAGTTTGTAGAGTCAAATTAAATCGCTATTTAAATTCGCGAACACAACCAGCAATACGCCCATGCATCATCGAGCAAAATTCAAAACTCCCATCATAACATATGCTCCTACACAGCATGCATTATTCAAGGCTTCCGATTCTGTTATTCATGAAAAGTATAGGAAGAAGCAGATCCTGCAGCCGACAGAAAACTGATTACACTTTGGTGCTGATGTAAGAACGAATGGCATGGAAGGGTCTCGTTCTCATCGAGTGAAAATTCATCTCGCAGCAGAACAGCGGCACTGGAAAGAAAATTTCCAGAAAACATAAAAGATATCAACTCGCACAAACCGGTCTCGGAAGATGATGGCAGAACGGAAGGAAGGAAGGAAACAGCGCTACTAACTACGAAATGGCAAAGGAATCCAAGCTACTCCAACCGATCGAAAGTAACGACGGTGACGACGACGACGATGACGACGATGACAACTAAGTTTGCTAGCATACCGATGAAAAGGATGCAACTCGACGCGATGTTGGTTACGGTCTGGAAGCGAAAGATTAATTTTAATATCACGTCTGTTATTCCTTTCGGCATTCTACGCTGTCCCCACCTGAAATATCGATTCAATACTAGAACTAGCTATCTGTCTAGAATTTGACGGAAGTAGTACAGTTTGATGAATGAGGCAATGATAATTTTGAAAATGGCAGCCATAATCCATATAATAGTGAAAGACGATGTTTAACGAATCCAGTAAATTGTATTATTACATATAATTATTCGACTATTTGACTAATGTATGCTGGTCATGCACCTGCGTCACAATATTTCAGTAAGAAACTCGGTTAAGGGCGGCTCATCTCCAGTTCCTCGAATGTCTCACAATCCCAAAATCTTGCTCTAATTGGTCAATTTATCTGCCGCCTCTGCGTCTTATTCCTGCCGAGCTTAAGGCAAGGCCCATGTTTTGGGGAATTGTTGGCCAGCATTATTTCAAGATGATCGCAGTAAGCGATGCTTGCCATCGGTTGCTTACGGGAGCTGTCAAATGTAGTCGTCTTTGAATCTGATTTCGTTACACTTCATTTCATGAGTGTGAAAACCGTCTGCATCATGTGTCGACACCGGACAGCAGTCGTACTTGTGACACGGTATTTTTGACAGCTGTAACTGCACGGTCAACTCGGACTAACAGCAGTATGTTTTAATGCTGCTGTTGTTGCTCGAAACATCGTAAATCAGAACGCACTGCCTGTCGCATTATGGGAGCCCCTAAGCCACCCGACCCAGTCGTGCTTGGTGTTTGCTGTCATCAAAATGACGTTGTTTCTTGCTTTTAGAGTCGTTTTGGCCCTGCGGTCAGGATTGGTAATGGGGTTTCCCAACCTCCACATTTAGGCAAGTATGCTTCTGTTAGTAACAATTCAATTCATAGGGGCCAACTATAGAAGTCGAGTCGACCGTCACTTTGATCGACAGATCTATTTTGCTATTACAGATGTCGAGATCGACGAAATTTTGTCGATTTGCTCGACTCAATCGACCGCTTGGAAACTAGTGACGGATTTGTAACATTTGGTCGAGTAAGAGTTTGTTGTGATACGCGTTTTTCATCGGTTAGTGATGATTGATTAAGCAAGGTAAGAAATACACTAAACAATTATTTTTATATCGTTGATTTAACAGAAAAACAATTTACTTATCGCAAAAAAAAGTCTAATCCTATTAAAAACAAAACAAATTACCTGGCTCATCGATCTGATTAAAATTAATATGGACAACGCCACAGACTTTTGTGGCGTGGAGCCAGCAACACTAATCCTAAGCAGAACTGGTAGGAAATTGACCAAGAGCTCAATTCATTTGGACCACCTTGGGTCGGAATAACAAAAAGTAAATTTTATTTTCTCGTTTGAATACTATTACTTTTGTGATCCTAACATTGGCTCTCAAGCCTAGTCGGTTTCCACACTGAGACTCAGAACAACAGTAAAAGTGATGAGCTATTGAAATAAACATAAGAACTCTGATTTGTTTTTAAGTATTTCTAAACGCATCACTTCAGTACATTTGCACTCGGGATTTGCAAATTTACCCTCGAGTTAAGTGGTTTATGAAATTCGTCCTAGATTCCTAGAAGTATAGAAAAATAATACCCAGAATTTAGGGCACATCCTAGAAAATTCAGATGGAGATTTCCCAGAGCTTTGGGAAGATACTTTCTAGAAGTTTAGGAAGAGACTTCTTGAAAAAAAAATAACAACTCTCCGAAGGTCAGACAGAAATTTCTCAGAAGTACAGGGAACATTCCAAAAAAATCAGGATACCAAACAAAGTTCGAAGTACAAGATCATACTTACCAGAAGTTCAGAAGAGAACTTCCTCGAAAATCTGGAGAGGATTTCACAGAGCTTCGGGAAGAAGTTTAAAGAAGAGGACTTCTTAGATGTTTGGAACTTTCCAGAGGTTCTGGAGTTCTTCTCAGGCATTCAAGATGCAGAAGTTTTGGCAAAAACTTCCCCGTAGTTCAGGGAGAAACTAACCAGGGAGAGCACTACCTATAATTTTTCAAAAATTCAGAAACAAATTTCCGCAAAGCTCAGGACAATACGACCTAGAAGTTCAGGAGAGAACTTCTCTGAAGTTTAGGAAAGAACTTCCCAGAGATTCCGGAAAAAAGAACTTCTCAAAAGATTAGTTGGAACTTCCCAGAAGTGCTTGAGAGTTTTCCCGAAGTTCGGTACAGAATATTTCATAATTTCAGAATGAGGATTTCTCGAAGTTCACGAAGAAACCTCTTAAAAGAACAGAAAAAAATATTTCAGCAGCAAAGGGGGAACTTCCTAGTAGTGTGAGCAAAAATTTCTCAGAAATTCAGGAACAAACTACCCTGAAGTTCAGGAGAAAACACTTTCCCAAAGTTTCTGTAAAAAGTTTCCTCGGAGTTCAAGATGAGACTTATCAAAAATTTAGAAAGAATAAGCTTAGAAAAAAATTGAATTTCAGGAAGAAACTTACCACAGAGGGCACTACCTATAAGTTCAAGAAGGAATTTCTCAAAAAAAAATCAGGAATTCAGGAGAGAACTTTCCAGAAGTTCCGCAGGAAACTTCCCAACCGTTTAGTTGGAACTACCCAGAATTGTTAGAGAGCTTCCCTGAAGTTCAGAATCGAATATTCCAGAATTTCAGAATGAGGTTTCCTCGAAGTTCAGGAATTCCCAGAAGTTCAGGTAGATACTTCTGAGAAAAACAGGAAAGAAACTTTCCAGAAATACAGGGGGTTCTTCCAGGTAGCTCAAGCAAGAATTTCTCAGAAACTTCCCCGATGTTCAGAAGAGGACTTCTCAGAAGTTCAGGTAGAAACTTCCAACACATTTAAGAAAGTTTTCCAAGAAATTCTGGAGAAAACTTTCCCAAAGTTTTGGACAAATTTTCTTCGCAGTTCAGGATGAGACTTTAGTTTAGAAAATCAGAAAGTAACTAAATTCAGGAAAAAAAACTTACCAAATGTTTCTGGAAGGTAAGGTTGGGTTGTTAGATGTGAATTTCCGAGAACATCAGGAGTGACTGCCAAAAAGGTGGTTGGTTAGTTGGTGATAACTAGACAATAACTCTTCTTCTGAATCATCTTTGAAGTTGATATCGACACTTGTCCACATATTAATTAATAACTTCCTCGAAAAATACTTCAAATCGCAACTTAAGAACAGTGTCCCAATGAGGTTTTCTGAACAACAAAAACATTAATGTGAAAATGTAAATACTTATTCTTCGACTGTCAGTAATGGCAGCTAAATTAATGAAGGTCCTGAATTACTGTACCGGGTGCGGCAGAAAATAATGCGGAAATTTGTTCTATTTCTTTCAAATCCGATTTTCAACTAATTCAAGCAATAATATCAACATTTTCGAGTGAAGTTATCTTTATAAAGTCCTTTTAAACAAATTTATTCAATGTGTCCTCCATTTTTATTAATAACATCCTCGAGCCGATGCCGGAAGCCAGAGCATGCCAGAGCATGACGTAGTCCTCCGACATTGACTGCCATGTGTTATGGCATGTTATGGTTGACTTCAGGGTTTTCACACTAGGGTGTGATGTTTTGCAGGCTCGTGCTTCAACATATGCTTAAATCTAATAATCCAACGGATTAAGATCTGGACTGCTAGGGGGCCACAAATCCTTCGGCCAAAACTTCATGTTATCGTTCAACCATTGTTGGGTTCGATTGGACGTGTGACACGGCGCTCCGTCCTGCTGTAGGACAACGTTTTGGTCCTCGGAGAAGTTGGTCTTCACCCAAGGAAGCACTTGGTCCTTTAAAATACCGATATACACTTCGGTATTGATTTTAACTCCAGCATCAATGAAAACAGGCGGCATTTTCAAACCGTTGGACGCCACCAAGCCAAACATCATGACACCAGCCGGATGTTTGGTTTGAAATTTAAATTTCACTTTTTCCGGAACGTTCTCCATTTTCTGCGGTGAAATGAACGGATCCGTGCGGCTGTTGGCCATAGCATCGATGCTGAAAAGCTTTTCGTCGGAGAACAGGATTATCAGTTTTTCCACTCGTCACTCGTCACTCGAGTCTTTCGTAGTTCCTTGACCCGGTCCGTATTCAAGTGGCGTTTCACTCTGGCTCTGGAAGATGCATGCAGGTCTTCTTTGATGATTCTCCGCATGGATTTCTCCGAAATATTGGCTTCCTTTGCAAGTTTTCTTATGGAACGCACCGGGTTGCGAGCAATTTTTGCACGGACTGATTTGATCACGTTCGGCGTGCGTGCAAAGCGCAGACGTCCGCTTCCCGGCTTCCGCTGCTTAGGACCATCCTGCAGGGACTTTTTTATGCGGTAAACTGTTGCCAAATGGCACCCTACTACCTTGGCAATCTCTTTCGGGTTCTTCTGGGCGAGCAACAAACTGGTGATCACTTCTTTCGCGAACATCTTGACGAATTTGCAATAAAACAAATAGAATGTTTGGATGCAGCACTTGAAAGTAAACATAATCAAATACACTTTCGACAGAAATTAGTTACTAGCTACACGAATTAACCCAATACTCAAATTTGAACATTTTCGTATTATTTTCTGCCACACCCTGTATGGTCTAATATTTCAATGACATTTTGAAAAATTTGACAATTATATTATATTTTGGGTTTATTATATTTTGTTGGGTTTTTTTTGTGTATTTTTTTTTCTTTAAGGGGGGGGTTTTTTCTTTTTTTTTTCGGCAAGAAATTGTCTGCTCGATCGAATACCGCCTTTCAAACATGCCCTACGTTCAATTTCAGCTACTTCTATTCAATTTCACAACCTGCCGTGCTCTTACGGACCTATCAATACTTTCTCTTCACATCTTTGGTTCTAGCAGAAATTGTTGTCCACTCCTAGGGTTGCATGTTGATAAGAAGGATATTTCCAATTTTCAAACATTATAATTGATTGCGTGCTTCATGCAACAACAAAAAAACATGATTAGTTAAACAATTCATTGCCTGATCAGCTTCCGTGTTTCAGCGCTGTTTCTGATTGTGTCAAGCTCTCCAGCATTAGTTTTGACAATTTCCGAAATTCAACAATACGCTGAGCCTCCTGACCAAAGTGATTGTATTGATGAAATAAGCTTCTACCGACCCATTTCTTCACCGCAACACACACTTGCCACATGTCTAAAGGAAGCTAGCTCTCTCATCGCAGTCGAGCCCGTCCTACCCGCGACCAATATCTGTTCCGGCCCTGCGTTTGAGTTTGGAGACGGGATCTTCCGAACTTCTACAACAGGCAAGTACGCTGTATTTTCGAACATTCCGTTGCCTGATTTGTTCGTCGTTTGCAGTCCCTCTCCTAGCCAGCTTCGATCAAAGTTTGCTAGCGGAATACCGGGACGCACAATTGCCACTTGTCTCGAGGAAGTCCCTATTCCGCTCAACGCAGTCGAGCCCTTCCTGCCGTCAACAAGCAGCCGTCCCGGCCCTGCGGTTGAGTTGGGAGACGGAGTCTTCTGGATTCCGAGCCCTGATGGTATTTCTTTTCTTAGTGCTACAACCCTTCAACTACTGAATTCGGACATTTCATCTACTGCCAGAATGTTGGTGGAATAAACGGCCTGATGGATGATTATCGGTTAGCGATCATGGATATGACATTATAGTCTTGATCGAGATATGGTTGGATCCTCGGAGTGTTTTGAATTACGTTTTTCAAGATGGTTACGAAGTATTCAGCTGCGATCGAAATATAAACAATAGCAGGAAATCGACAGGCGGTGGCCATCTCGTTGCAGTTAGTTGTTGAAGGTGATTCTTAGATCACCGTGGAACAAGTTTGGATAGCAAATCAGCTTAAAGGCCGTCAACTATTTTTCTGTGCGGTGTACATTGCTTTGAATCGAGCTTGAGACTTGGAATTAATCGATGCGCATTGAGGATCTGTCTTTGTCACTTCGGATAGGGTTACCCTCAATGATGAAGTGATTCTTTCGAGAGACTTCAGCGGCTTCCTCCATCCCGAGAATTCTTTTTTTCACGCTGGGGCAATTCAGCATCTCGACAGCTACAGTACCGCAACTCTATCGCAAATTAATGACGTGGTGAATAAAAAAAAACTTTCTCTACAGTGTGTCTCACAATAGGTGTCACCTTTTTTTAGTCTTGGTTTATTTCAGCTGGGTAATTTTAAAAGCGGAATTGATTATACCTGTTTTGAGTGTATTCTTTTGACAGCTAATCGTTGAAGATAAATAAGCGATTCCGTTTGTTTATATTTATCAGCTACCATGGAAGCCATACAGGAACAAGTTTTAAAATTACATTTGCAAAAGCTTAGACCGTATCAGATATTCAATAGCCTTAAGCAGTTCGGAGTGAGTAAGCATTTTGTTGTTTGTACCTTGAAACGGTTCCAGCGACATCCACTGCCTAAAATCGCTCTATTATTCTCTCGTGAGATCTAAACTGGAGAATTGTTCAGTGGTTTAGAGCTCGAGTTATAGAAAGAAGAAGAAACTTTTAGGCATATTCTTCAGTTCCATTGTCGCCTTTTTGATCAAATCATCCGACGGTTTGGCTACAAAATTATTTGAATATACTCTCCTCTTCAAATTGGCCCAGAACTTATCGATTGGGCAGAGCTGGGGCACGTAGGGAGGGTTGGCATGCTTGGGCACCACCGGAATGCCCAACCACTCCATTTCCTTCAGTGCCCGCTACGAGTAGTGGGCCGACGCTAGATCCGGCCAATACACCACGTCGTTATCCTTGTGGTACTTTTTAATGAAGACGGCGACTTTTGGGAGGCACTTTGTACTACAGATCTCGCCGTTTACTGTCAGCCCCGACAAAAAGAAGTGGGGACGTGACATCCCCTTTTCACTGATTGTGAGCCACATCAACACCTTCTTTGGGAACTTCGTGTGCGCTATGTACATCTCTTTTTGTCGAAAGGTGAAGTAGCTTTTGCTTTGCCAATCATTGCCGTCCAAGGTGAGGTACGTCTCGCTGTCTATAACGACCACGACGTTCCGCTTCGCCCGGAAGATCTCTTTGACCAGAATCTTCTGGCTTCTGTTGAATCATCCGGTTGCTTAAAACAGTCAGACGGCCGGAACCAGGCTTCCGCTCGATGGACTCTCCCTTCTCCGGAAGTGCCAGAATATAGTAGATGTTTCCACGATCGTATCCGGCCGACATGAAGGGGGCCACGATGGCCGACTTTTTTTGGCCCGGATGGAGCAGGTGGTACGAACAAACCATAGATCGAAGTTGTTTCATTGTTCTTGCCATAGATCATTGCACGGAATGTATTAAGCTCACTTTTTGCCAGTTCAGGAAACTTGTTTTCAAGGTGTAAAATTTGAACAGCTCAAACGATTTTTTTAGTGGCTCTTCCCGGATTCTGTACGATTATATTCAGGAAATGATGTCAAAATAAGCACTGGTTTCTGTTTTCCGGCTGTTTTACTTGAATCGTAATCAATTTAGAGTATAAAATCTCAAACCGATCTTACCGAAAATATTCTAAGTCCGCGTAAACAAGCTCTCTGAACTGTCAAAACTGCATTGATGACGCCATCGTGCAATGATCTATAGCTGCCGGAAACAAACTGATGGAGCTGTCAAATTTTCACAGTATATAGGCAACTAATATATATTGACTACTGACCAGTGAACCGACCAGCAGGTGGCAGGGTTATCGTATGAAAAATTGGATTTAATCTTTTTTGTTAATGCACGCTCTATGAACACAGTCAGAATCTGCTGCCATTTCGCAATACTTGATAACTAGCTTTTTTTTATTGCTTCATCCTGTTGTTTACCTTTATCTCTCGGGTCTTGAGATGCGTAGAACAACGTCGAAATATAGTGCATAAGAGCACCCGTACCGGTGCGGTACTAAACCTATTTTAGCAGCGCAACACCATTACTTAACACCGCACCGGTCGCTGCTAAATGCGGTATCAAAATAGCAGCAAGGCTCTCGGGAAGCGTCGGGTGCTCAAATATAGCAGCGCGATAGCAGCGCAGGAGACGGTTACTATTTGGTTAAAAGGGCCAGTTAGGGGTTTGTTACTGTTTGTTATTATATCAGAAAAATATACATTTAAGTGAATTTATTGCAATCCATCTCTTCTTTAAATTACACCTTGACATTTTATGTCATATAATATGAAGAATTTCTTCTATCCAATAATATATTCTGATGATGGGGTAAGGTTTTGTAAGGCTCAATGTGAAGGCTCAATAACAGATCAAATTCCTCTTAATAGACTACTTAACAATATTATTTTAATTAATTTTTGTGAGCATGACTAATAATTCTTTAGTATTTGTATATTCATTATCAATATTAAGGTATCTGATCCTAGTTTATGATATAAAGTTTTGAGTTTAAATATTTTTTTTCAAATTGTAAATAAATTTAAAAATTCAACCTTATAAGTTTATAATTATGTAAATTAATTTAAAAAATTTTTTAGGACAAAGATATTTTTTTGCATATTTGGTTTAACCACGGTAGCTAATACAAATTTCACCTGTTCTTCATATTTTTAATTAAACAAAATACCATAATACTTATCACTGCAAATAAATCAAAACATTAATTAATGTTTATTTAATTAGTCACAAAAATATTTACCCGTAAAATAATATAAAAATAAAAATGTTAACGAATATAAAATAATTTATTTGGTATTTATTAACAATTTTGGGTGAATAATTTATTTTTTTTTTATTTTGTAAAAAAAAAAAAAAAAAAAATTTTTTTTATAATAAAAAAAAAAAAAAAAAAAAAATATATAAAAAAAAAATCTTTTTTTTTTTTAAAAAAAAATAAAATTTAAAATTTAATATATTTATTATAAAAAAAAAAAAAAAAAAAAACCATTTTTTTTTTTTTTTTTTTTATTTTTTAATATTTTATATTTATTTTTATATTTATAAATAATAATTTTATAAAAAATATTATATATTTTTTAAAATATACCTATATATATTTATATATTTTTTTTTATTTTATTATATTTATAAATTAAAATTTTTTTAATAGTTGGTGTTTTAATTTTTTTTGTTTTTTATTTTAGCATTAGCATTAGCATTGACGTTTGCACACCTCGTGGATGGAGGTACGATGAGGAATAATTCGTTGAAGACATTGCATGTCACCATGAAACGGATCTAGTTACTGATACGTTTCTTCACGCAATAATCTCCACGAAGACACTCCTCGATCGCTCACCTGGCCACGTCCATGCAACCGTTGGAGATAGGGAGGATTTGGTATCTACCTTAAGAAGACACGGGGAACCCACGTTGCCTTCAGTAGATATCATAGGAAAAGGAAAATGAATAGTCGGA
This sequence comes from Aedes koreicus, assembly GCA_024533555.2. Classification (NCBI taxonomy): domain Eukaryota; kingdom Metazoa; phylum Arthropoda; class Insecta; order Diptera; family Culicidae; genus Aedes; species Aedes koreicus. The sequence continues at coordinate 93,075 of JAHHFK020000436.1, forward strand.
GAGTATAGTTAAACAGAATGCCCTGTTTGGTGTACAGAACAAAAAAAATATTTAAAAATGGTCGTTGGAAGCATCTAGTCTAAGAAGGTTAAGTGATGCTCCATTTCTCTTCAAACGGTTATGACTGAAGCATTAACTATAGTCCTAGCCCCTATTGGCTTATGGTTATAGCGCCATTACTCGCTCTCTGAAATGAGAATAATGTCTAAGAATATATGTACGTGTGGTGGAAGAGAACTTATCAGATTTCAGATTTCACGGATTGACTACGTGGTAACTATTGTTCATAGAAATAAAATATATATTTCATACTAGTTCATCCAAATTTTATAGGTTACTTAATGAAACTGAAAACTGATCGTTCTTACATGTTTTATAAGGCTCAACTTATCATTATCCTAAGGTAGTTTGGTTAAGTGCAGTCGCGATTAATTACGCGCAAAGCCTAGAAGCAGTGTTGCTGGATGAGGGAGAGCTGGCCGAAGTCTATCTTGAGGACTGCTAGAGTAGTGTCGAAGTAGCCGTTTACACCGCAGCAGAAGGTACCATCGATGGAACGACTGGCTCTACGAAGAGTATCAGACGGTTTTAGACGAGAACAATACAGCGAGGGCGATGATGCTGCAGCAAGAAATCCGTCAACATGTGGAGGGATACTAACAGAAGCGATAACAAACTCATTTTTTGCGGGATAAGAATAAGGTGCTAAGTGTACCACTAAGTGCGAAGTTGAAGTGCAAAGAAATGGAACAGTTGTATCGTTTTCAAGAAACGTGAAAGTTCTACAAGAAACTCAACGCATCTCGTAAAGGCTTTGTGCTACGAACTGAACCGGTTAGGTGAGGATGAAGCAGCACTTCGTTGAACACCTGAATCCGGAACACCGAGACAATTCATGTCTTCGCTGATGACGTGAACAACGTTCCAGGCGGTTACTGAGCAGTACACCAGGCTGAAACGTAAAACCAAAAACGTTGGATTACGGATGAATTTGTCGGAGACTAAGAATCTGATTGCAGAGATGAGTTCGAGGTGGAAGAGGATTTTGTGTACCTTGAATCATTGATGACGTCAGATAACAACTGCTACAGAGAAATTCGGGGACGCATAAAAGCCGTAAGTCGTGCCTACTATGGACTTCACAAGACCCTAGGGTCTGGCCAACTTCACCAAGTGTATCATGTACAATACGATGATGAGACCGGTAGTTATATACGGGCACGATACGCGGACAATGTTCGACGAGGACCTGCAAGCATTTTGTAATTTTGGTCGAGAAAATGGAGACAAGCAACCCTAATCTTGGTAAAACATAGTGACGCAGGTTCGATCTTTAAGGAACGTTGAACTAGCAATAGTAAAAGAAGAACAATCTACCTACTTGAATAGGACAGAGCAACGTTGAATATATTCAGGCTTTGATACTTAGCTGAATTCTCCGGAGCAATCAAAATCTCCACATCACGATGGCTGCGCTTCAGCACTTCTCACTTGCAAAGTAAAAATTTCGGTTTGCTTCTCAGGGAAGTGGAACCGCATCAGTGAAAAAAAAAGTAGTTGTAGCACCGATGCTCTAACACATGATGACCGAAGGTGGTCCTGGAACCGAGATTAAAAGACATGGCTGATGATAACACTTTTCTTCATTTGAATGCATTGTTTCACTTTTATACACTTTTTGGCAATATTCAATAATCTTTCTTAGCTAATAATATTAATATTCTCCTATTGATTAGATTTATCACATAAAAAAGTACTAAAATTACAGAGCTGCAGAAAAAACGGAAAAAAAGTTACAGCTCACAAAAATCCAACAGCACATGAGCAGTGCTTGCTATGTTTTTTTGTTTCTTTTTTTAATTCAATCTTATTAAAAAAAAAAAAAAAATATTTATTATTAAAAAAAAAAATAAAAAAAATTTTTTTGAATTTTTTTTTTTTCTTAAAATAAAAAAAAATAAATTAATTAAATTAAACTTCAAATCCAAAAACAAAAAATCCAAAAAAAAAAAAAAAATAAAAAAAAAAAAAAAAAAAAATTAAAATTATTATTTTTTTTTTTTTATTAAAAAAAAAAAAAATATAAATAAAAAAATAAAAAAAAAATAATATTTTTTTTTTTTTTTTTTTTTTTTTTTTTATAATAAAAAAAAATAAAAAAATATATTTTTTTTTTTTTTTTTTTTTTTTTTTTTTTTTTTTTTGTTTGTATTTTATTTTATTAAAAATAATAAAACTATTATTTTTTATTACACATTTAATTCAAAATAATAGTTTAAATGAATATATGTAAGTAAATTTAAACTTAATTTCATTGAACTAGAAAGCTAGAAATCAAATTCAACCCCCAAATTTAATGTTAATATATAACAGTTATAAATAAAACAACAAAATATATCTGATTAAAATTATTATTATATATATTTGATTTAAATAATTATAACTTGAAAAAATAGTTTAAAAAAATACGTTTAAATTATTCAATCGTTGTTTACTTTTAAGTAAAATAAATAAAGCTTCTTAATTTTAGTTTAATATTTTCGTTTAAATAATGCAATTGTTAATGATATTATAAATCTAGCGTTTTTTTTTTCATTAGAGTGAATCTAACATTGAGAGACTCTCTTTGATTACTTTCTCTTTCATTCATATTCCCATTATCTTTACGGTTTTCATTCTACTATTTGTAGAGTATGCTAGTCAGTACTGTTGTGTATCGATCTGTACTAAAGAATCCCTCGAAAGTTTCATTATAGCGCTGTAACAAATGAAAGAGAGCGAGACCGGAGAGAATCTCTCAATGTTATATTTTTCAAAAAATCTAACATAATTTGCAAAAAATTACTGTTCCAATAATTGGTTTTGTATGATAAATTGTAATGAAAAATAATAATTAAAATAAATAATTTTAAATTTCATCTTCCCCACACAAACCCATTCTTATCTTTTCCGGGAAACATGGACTGTGCCTGGGTCAATATTCGGCTCATGAAGTCCAGATCATCGTTGCTGGAAGCCGATGATAGGTGCGAAAAACTGTCCATTTCTAATTTAAAAGCTTAGCTAAATGTTTAAAAACGTACTGCCATTTGTTCTTGTTGTTTTCAGCTAATTTTAGCTGATACTTATTTGGATGTCTCCGGTGTGGAGAACAGTAACTAAGAATGATTACTGTAATAGCAACGACCGGTGTGGTAATGGGTGACTAAGTTAAAATGAGAGCGCTGTGCGCTGCTAAAATAGCAGCGCAAATGACAACGACCGGTACGGTTGCTCTAAATGGTGTACAGAACCCGCAACGTCACTGAGAAAGTTGGCAAAAATGAAAATTAATCTGAAAGCCGTGCAAACAGCGATCGGGACGTTCAATGAGGATAAAACGTTTGAGGATAAACCGAAATCGGGTCGAAAAAAAAAGTCCTGCTAACCCTCGTTTGGATTAACGTACAATGAAGATATTCGAGCACAAGAAGAAGGTTACAAAACGGGATGTGGCCAAAAAAGTTGTCATTTTGAAATCCAATGTTCATCGTGCCAAAGAACGCCCGAATCTTTAATCCTTTGAAACGCCGAAACGGAGTCTGATACTAAAAGCATCGAACAGGCAAAGAGTGCGAAAATTGCATAATATGATACTTGCTGGGATTTTGAACTGTATAATCATAGATGACGAAACTTGCTTAAAATTTGACTACAAATCCTTGCGGAGGCCACAATATTATACGGTGCGTGAAGGGAAAGTATTGAACCAGTCTAACATATCCAGTTTGGTAAGAAAGCTATGGCCTGGCAAGCTTTTTGTGGCTGTGGTAAGATTTCGCAACCCTTCATCACAACTGCTTCGATGAACAGTGAAATATACATCAAAAAGTACTTACAAAAACGACTTTTAGTCATAATTTGAAGCCATGCCAGAAGCAGATACCATTCAACAGTTTGAAAAAGACTGCAAGAAAGTGTCAAAAATTGTCGCTAAGAAGTTTATGCTGAAGCTTATGAAGAACGTTCGCAAGAAGGTCCGCCAGCTAGCATACAATCGCTAGATTGCAAATATTGAGAATTCTAACCTGATGTACTACTCTAATGTTAACAGTATATCTAAAAATAATGAAATGTTGATTTTTTTACTGAGAACTGGCAGCGTACATACTTTCTGAGGCAGTCTATAGTCGTTATTTCAACTAAAACGCCCACGAAAAAACGCGTATACTTCAGGTTCGTTGGAATGTCACGAAATGATCTATATTGTGAATCCTCAGAATAAGGTAACTTAAAACTAAAATAAAACGGGAGTTTATCATTTCCAGAAACCCTATCGTGAATCTGAATTTGGAATCATGAAGTGATGGAACTGTCCCTTTCCTATCTTATCCATAAAATTAAATGGACCCTCCTTAGGAAAGATTACTGCAAAAATGCTTTCACATAAACTCATAAATAATATGCAAATTTTACAAAATTACAGATCGTTACCACTTCGACCTTTTCAAACGCTTAAAATGTCAGCCTCTTTCCTCTTCCGGTTGCCGTATAAAACTCCTACCACGCAATCGAACTTCATCCGCATCGTCGTGCTCAGTCGTGTCGGGATAGTGTTTTGGCCGTCTTGATTTCTTTATCGTAGTGATTTGGAGTCACTGCCTTCTTATAATTCGACAACCCGGCTCATCTTTAATTTCGGTGCACGATTGTAGACGATACCACCCAGGTTGCGTGCGACATCTCGGAAGCAGAGATGATTGGCGGTTGAAATCGATGGCCACTCTTTTTGTCGTCACTGCGGCTTCCGGCTATCGATTTTTCCCCGATCCAGACCTTTTGGCTACTGACGAACCTTTCTCAAAAACTTCTATTATATTGGTGACAGTTGATTTGGCAAATGGCGCGAGCAAAATTTTGAGGCGTTGTTCCTATTTTGGTAACAGAAGAGGAGTACCTTCAAACTGAAAAGTATTCAGTAATAAAATACACGACTAAAATAAATGCGTCAAGTTTAAGTCGACCATATTTTGATCGTAACATCCTTTGATTCCACTAAACCGAATCGTGTAACCAAACCTTCCATACATTCGTGACCTGACTCAAAACATAGCATGTGACAATGTGTGCCCTGGGAAAATATAGCGTGTCCCAAAGCTCTTAGGCCGGCTAGGCAAGACTCGCACTCACTTACAACAAGCATTGCACGAAATTGAAAAATCGATCTCCGCTTCCAGACCTCAAACCTAGCGAGGGCGTTTCGTCCGCTAGGTGATTTGGTGGACGTAAATAATATCAACTTTTTCAACGGTGCTCTACTCGCGCTGCTATTATGACTTGTGAAGCCTGGTCTAATTCCGCTCGGGCCAAATCGTAGAGAGGGAAGTTGATGCTCATTTAACTACATCCTTCTGGTAGTGGACCAGTACCGAACCGTAAAGTTACGAATAGTTTCACTTATTGCCCGGCGCTTAATGCTGTGCTGACCCACCCGCAGTGGAGCAGTAAATTCTCATCAAACCGCAGCGCAGGGCCATTATCATAACGTGTAACTAAGTGGGGTGGTTTGCAGCACATCGAAGCAAAGTTAGCCAGCTGCTCGGTTATGTATATGAGCAATATTGGTGTTGGATTTTAATAATTAATTGCATCACCACCAACTGGTTTTCTTCCGGTGTTTTTATTGTAACTAGCAAGAAGATGCAGCATGGCATAACAATTTGCGGTGAAATTTTGCGCGATAGGGTACATGTCCCTTGTCTCAGTCTAATATGCAGCGGCTTGTTACAATTTAAATTATAACTCATGAAGTAAGTGAGCGGGAATCAATATTCAACTATTTATACCTTTGCTCAGATATGCTTGATAAAACGTTTGCTCTAAACCATAAAAAGTTTACCAACTAACTTTTTTAAGTTGATAACTTTCGTCGGGCATCGTCGGGCATGTCGGTCTATAAAGCACCAAGTATTCTTGTTCAAATGAATCGTCATATAGTTTATTTTGATTATCTCTACAGGCACTCCATTTTAAACTTTATTCGCTACACAAATTGAAATAAAACTACTTTATCAGACCCTTACGATTTTCACATTTACAATTTTCAATCGGTGATTCTATTTCAAAACACTAAAGTTCCGAGGTGGTGTTACCTTGGCTGGCGCCGGTGGTGTGGTCCCGGCTCATGTGTTGATGAGTGCGATATGTAGGGTCCAGGGGGTAGAGTCGTCTTCCTGGCGTCGGTGGTTGTCACCAGTAGCAGTTTACAAGTAAACAAAACAAGACATGAGTTTCTGTAAACTTATATTTTCCGCTTCAAACCACATTATGATATGATACTAAAAAAAAATTCCAATTGAATTTACAGAAAATTTCACTTAAGCTGTTTAAAGCTGCCGATTTTGATGACAAGCAAAGTAATATCAACGTCATATCTCGACATGAGAACTTGAACCATCTGCCATCAATGAAGGGCGATGCTGAAGAACAATGACGGCGGTCAGTCACTGCCAGATCATAAACTGTGCAACATTCCCGTCTCTGGATTCAGTAAATTGCATTACAGTCTCATTCACTAAAGCAGCAGCACATCACCGATAAACCACAGTGGATGAACACGGTGTTTCGCATGCCGTTATTATCGAAAAAAAATCAATGTAATTTGTTAGACCTTCATAGATTCAGTTTTAAAAAAAGTAGCCAGTACACAGGGAGTTGTCTCCCCTCTAGTAGGTTCATGGCTAAACTTCGCTAGCCTCACAGTCTGCGAAGGGTTTGCAGTTTGCGTTCTACTTGATCGATTCCACTTGATTGTTGCGCGCTAAGAAGAAGTTCTCCCCGTCGGATCGTTATCGATAATCATTTTAACTGAGCTGTCATCCGATAATCTTACAACATGCCCGAGGTTCTCCTAGCAACTGATGCAATTCGTGGTTCATTCACCTCCTTTTCGATCCATGTTACATCTGCACTCCACCGTAGGTCATACACAAAACCTTCCGTTCAAAGACACCAATGGCACCTTAGTCCTCCACGAGCATTGTCCATGTTTCGTGGCCGTAAAGGACTACCGGTCTAATTATGGCATGTAGATGGTCTAATTTGTAGTTCGGCAAACTTTGTTCAATCTTAGCGTTCAAAGTTGGCACGATTGCCAGGCATAAAGCGTATATGTATTTCTCTGCTGGTGACTTTTTCGGGGGTCATAAAGGAGCCGAGGTGGAAAACGCAAACCCCCTTTTCATCACGATCGATCTAAACATGTGCCTCTCAGGCTAGCAAATATAGTGAATTAATATTATAATTATAATAAATATAGCGAATGAATATAATAATGACAAATAATATAGTGAATGAATATAAGAATGAAAATAACAATTCCATTTGTGGACCTGAAAGTTTAGAAAATGTAGCTGCGAGAAAAAAAATTGATTTAAAATTATCTCATAAAACTTGGAATATCCATGGATAATCTGAAATTTTATAGCAATAGATAGTAAACCTAAAATTTCGATGTGCTGTTCCGTTTCCTTGCAATAATTTATGTAGTGAGTCTCATCTGAAATAGCGATTTTAATTAAATGCATTTAAATGCAATTATGTTACATCATTTAATATCACAACATTAAATAATAAACTGACGTTAAAATATAAAATAATAATACCAGCAAGCCAGTAAACTATAGTAGAATACATATATCCTTAACTAATCTGACCATCCACTCATCGAAATACTGTTGCAGTTTCTATTGAAATAAGATCTACTAAGATTAGAATTTGTTTTCACAATAATAGTCAGAGAACATAATAAGCGTAGGTTCAAGATATATATGACATCTACTGGTATGTTACTGAAAATAAAAATTAGATGTGTATTAATATCATAATAATATTACAAAAACTGAAGACAGTCAATAATAAGGCGAAATAAATTTCAGATGAGTATGAATCTAAAAACTAAAATAAAAAATTAGGAAATTTGAATTTTTCTATAGCTCTTGTACACCCATAAATGATTCCTCATGTCTGTGAAATAGGAAATGAATGATTGTAAACTGTTAGGTTTTGAATTAATATATATTTCTGATGAAGAAGGAAAGTGCTGTTTTAAGTAGAATTTTTCGAATATGATCCTTTCTAAAAAAAAAAAAACATTAAAAACCTTCCTATCTTTTCAAATATTTAACGTAGGTTAGATGAGCTATAACTGGCAAGGATGCATAAATGTGAAGCTGAAAATGACTTATAAAAAAGCATACAAAATGTAGTGAATGGATGTTATAATATAAAACGATAATAATTTCATTTGCATTTACATGTGTGCAGATTGTGATCCTGCTGCAATTGTATACGGACCTGCGCATCTACCATGAACCTGAAAGCTAAGATAATGTATCATGGCCACCAGAAAAAAAATTGATTTTAAATTATTTTACAAAACTTGGGATATCCATGGATGATCTGAAATTGTATAGCACATAAAGAATAATGAACCTAAAATTTCGATGTTCTGATGCTCTGCTAATAAATGTGATATAACCACAATGGAACTGACTCTTAGTTTCGGGTCTTGATCCCTACTGAGCCCTTGCGGCACGTCAAGCCGGCCAGTTCAGCGCAGGGGAGTCGGATTGACGTACAAATACATTTTAGTACATAAAACAAAGGTAATTCACTGTACTTTAAGGGCTGTAAAATATCAATACAAATCGTTTCTCTTTGTTTCTAGTGAAAATCCGCACTTTCTTATTAATTCCTCCCATAAAGGAATCGGGAACGGATTGTTATTTTGGTGGCGGTTTTTTTTGGGGGGGGGGGGGGGGGGGGGTTTTTTGGGGGGTTGGTTAAGGTACACCGGGGGAAGTGTACCATCGGGGTAAGTGGATCATGTGATTATTTAAAATAGTAGTGCCTTAATTTCGCAATAATAACTAACACAAAATGAAGCATAGATTCAAAACGATACACTAGCACCAACACAGCAAAAATATCGAGCATATACACACACTAGCATAGTTGTTTACACGAAACGTCATTTCCAGCTTCGAAAAAAGTTAGTTTGCGTCGTAGTAAAAAGCTTCCTACACCGTTTAAACAGAAGTTTATTTCATTGTTTTGTTTTGCAGGTAACTATTATAAGTTAATCAACAAATTGGGCGGCAATAACAGTTCATTGTTTCTATCATAGTTTTTAAATTCAACATGATACACTTCCCCGAAGTTTTGCTACCACTGGGGGAAGTGGATCATATTTCGTTCATTTCAAATATACCATTATTCGTGTGGAGATTTGGTTGCTTTATGGTCTAAATGTGTGTTTAATTTACTATTAACACTTTTACAGCAATAATGGCTCGCACGTACGTTAAAAAAAGACCAGCATCTGCATATTCTAAAGTGTCATTAGAGTCTGCCATTGAAGCTGTTAAAAATAATCAAATGTCGATGTCCCAGGCTGCGAGATGCTATGGAATCCCAAGATCAACCCTTCAAAAACGCGTGAATGGCCAAAGAGGCGTAAAAAGCACTACAGGTGGAAGACCAACTGCGATTCCGATAGCCGTAGAATCTAACATCGCATCTTGCATTAAAACGATGGAGAAGTGGGGCTTCGGGTTGTCCAAGGCTGAAGTTCTACAGGCTATCACACGGTACTTGACTGAAAACGAAATTCAAAACCCATTCAAGAACTCTGTACCCGGAGACGAATACTTTTACAGTTTCAAGAAACGCCATGGATTGTCCCAAAAGAAGCCTCAAGCTGTTGAGATCGCCCGGAAGAGGAATGTGGATCCGTTTGTTATGGCTGATTATTTTCAACTGGTCCAGAAAGTCACCCACGGAGTGCCTCCAGAACGCATTTATAACGTGGATGAATCTAGCTTCTGTCTTGATCCAACTCGTGTAAAAGTTGTTGGGGAGAAGGGAAGAGCAGCACATCGCGTTACAGCAGGACCTGCGAGGGAGAATATTTCCGTGTTAATGGGTGCCAACGCAGTTGGTGGAAAACTGCCTCCACTGATCGTGTTCAAAGCAAAAAACGTGTGGACTAGCTGGATGGCATCGAAGGAAGACGAGTTTCCTGGATTAGCTTACGCAGCCACGCCTAACGGATGGATGGACACGGAGACATTCACCAATTACTTTGAACGCCAATTTCTGAAAGTGATCCCGAAGGAACGACCAGTTGTTTTAATTTATGACGGGCATTCATCGCACACCAGCCTGAAGTTGATTGAAACAGCAATGCAGGAAAAAGTTGTGATTTTGAAACTTCCGCCTCACACGAGCCATTTGCTTCAACCCATGGATCTTTCAGTTTTTAAATCTCTTAAGCATAAGTATGACGAAAAACTGATTGCTTGGCAACGTAAAAATTACGGTGTGAAGGCTTCAAAATCAGTATTTTCTTCGCTTATTTCTCGATCATGGACGCAGTTTGACAAAACTAACATTATTAGCGGATTCAAGAAAGCTGGGATTTTTCCTTTCTCAGACAAAGTGATTCCAGATGAGAAATATGAACCTGGGGCGCTTGAAAGATTCAAACGTTTTCAACATGCCTCAGCATTGGCTGTTGAACAGTCATCACTTCGCGAGAATGTTGAAGACACCAGTGTGCAAGCAGATAAAGCATCTTCGGCTGATGGATCCTTTGAGCAAATCCTGTTGGAACATGTGAAGCAGAATTCAACAGCATCGAAGGAAAAAAGGCGAAAAGTATGCCCCGGAGCCGAAGTAATTACATCAGCAGAGGCTCTCCAGACTGTGAAAAAGTCCAAGCAACGTGTGTCGAAGAAGACTTAATTGTCAAATTACTATTGCGACTAACTTTGAAGAAGTACAAATGTGTCTTAAGAATTGGACTTTCTTTGCCATTATCTAGTTTCTCATGTACTAATCGATAGTATGGTTTTATACGTATCAATAAAGCTTCCTTGAGTTGTTCTAAACATTTTTTCTATTATTCGATTCTCATTCAAATATTAATCACATTTACGTGGTATCTGGACAACCCCTTTTCAAAAAAAGTAACTTAATCAATACCACAAAAGCAATTTTGTGGTATTCTGGTAACTTTGAACGTGTTTCATTACATTTTATCCGCATATGAATGACATACATACAGATGATCCACTTACCCCTAACCGTTGGGGTAAGTGGACCATCCATCCATATTTTGTAAGTCGTTCGTACACCTTTTTGTGAAGTCCAAATATCAATGTTTTATCATCATTTTATACATAATACTCACACATTCCCGCAACATTACACACAAACATAATAATGCATTCTTGAGAGTTACACATGATGTTGAAGTTGAACTATGTGAAATCTTGTATCCACTTCCCCCGGTGTACCTTATAGGAAGCTGTCCCGAAATCCATTTTGACGTAGGTTTCATCGTCGATGAGCAGGCATCCTTGGTATTTCGTCAAAACCTGCTGGTACAATTTCCGAGCTCGAGTTTTGGTGACGAAACTTTGCTTCAACGTTCTGTTTGGTTGCTTGCTGGCTCGATAAGAACGATATCCTGCTCGCAAACGAATTCTTCGAACGGTACTGCGATCAGCAGCGTATTTTTGTGCGATTTCATTATCTGATAAATCAGGGTTTGCTCTGACGGTTCTCAACTCCTTCTGGTTCAGCTTACGGTCATATGTTCCACTACGACGCTTGCCTTGAGGCACTCGATCCACACTCTTTCGCTCCCTGAAACGTTTGAACACACCAATGCACGAAACATCATGAAATTTATACCACAGAAAGTGGGCGCCTAGGTAAACAAACTGCTGTAAACGAATTCTTGCAGCTGTCACTTTCCATGCCGCTGCAACACAATAAGTGATTCCGGATTCTAACTGGACAGAATTTTAGTCAGTACTTCAAAGCCGTATTTTAATAGCTCACTTGGGAGTTCGTCAACACCAGCAGCTTTGTTATTCTTTCTCGTTGTCCGCTGCCTGTTTGGCCTGACCATCGGTCTGTACAGTGCCTCCCGCCCTACCTGAGCCTTCATGTCACCTTGCGCTAGCTGCGCATAGAACGCTTCTTTTTCGTCATCGGGTCTCCCTTTGTGTGGGCAAGCTTTAGCATTCTCGTATTGATTGGAAACCATACAACCACGAGCTGAGGCATTTTGCCTAGCACTACAAAGCCGATGCTCAGCTCGTTGGTGAAGCCACAGCTCTTATAAAAAGTAGCCACTCGATGCCTGCTGTTACATACCTTCTGTCCTGTCCAGCAAAATTGCAGCAGTGATGCGACTTCGATGTTGTGTAATTGAAGCTCGTCGTCGTGACTTGCAGTTCCATGTTCCGAGAATCCAATCGTTGTCCTTATTTTTTCGCCTACGTCTTTTTCGAATGCTCTGGTCCGTATTTAATTCTGTATTATTTATAACTTTTGATTTTTATGCTTGTTGGTCCTTTCTCACTTTTATCGTACCGAAAGTCCATCGTGCATTACACTGCTTAAAGTCCCACGCTGGCACGGGGACGATGGTCAGCCGCTCCTAACATTGAAGAACAGACGCTGTTTTGAGCCATCCCTGACATGGATAACTTGTATGACGTTCTCCTCCAAAAGCCGAACCGATGCATTTTGAGGTTTACGTCAAATTGGATACCAGTACACTTCCGGGGCCGCAATTTTTCAACGCTTAGCAGAGCACAGATGTACCTGATGATGTGCGATACATCCAAACCGAAAAATTTGCGAAAAGGGTTTTGGTGTGGCAAGCCATTTGCTCATGTGGCTTGAAGAGTTCTTCATATTTCACAACGGGCACAATCAACGGTGAAAATTACAGAAAAGCATGCATCAAAAAACGGTTTCAACTGATCTAAAAACCATAGCAGCACACTTGTTGCAAATCTGTCAAAGTAACTTCAATATGACTCAATTGAGTTACATCAAGTTGCTGCAACCAATTATGATGATTTTGTGTTGCTTGGGAAGTCGATTTTGTCGAAAAATGTCAAAATCCCTCAAACTGCCCTGAACTGCGTCCTACCGAAGATACTGGGCAATAATTAAACGGCATCTTCAGAAAGATGGGAAAGAAGCAAGCTCTATTGACTGCTTCATGAAAATTTGGTCTGCAGCACAACGAAAAGTTATGAAGAAAGTTGTGCAGAATCTAATGGGAGGAAGTCGACCCCGGTGGCAGAAAATAATGGGATATTTCATGTTAATTTAAGCCAGATAACGCCTGAATCTAGCCTATTGTTTGAAAGATTGCTAACATTGTTGTATGGCGCATGAAAAATTGCAAACCATTTCGTTGCTTACGCCTCCTTTGGCTTCGAATTAAACGAGGGGGAATTTAACGCGCCTGTACAAATTGATTATTTTTTTCTGTGTAGCCTTCGTTATTGTGTGAGTTCACACAGTGTTAACCTAGTGCATTGGCCTTTTCAACAGGGGTGATAAGTTGGAATAGGACAGAATTCTGGACGAGCGGACTAAGCGGCGGAATTAATCTTGGCTTATTTTTCAGATTGTTGGTCAACGTCCGCAAGTCAACGTTCAGAAAGTCCGTTTAGGGTTTTTGTTGGTTGGTTATGCTTATTTCCAGGCATTGTATCACATATTAGGTACATGCGGAAATAAGGAGAGTCTCCTTCGAGCATCTGCTGTGAACGGAAGTTTCGAGTGAATCTATTTTTCGGTGGCGCGAGTGAATGAGAGTGAGTGAGTGAGTGTGAGAGAGAGAGAGAGGAAGAGAAAGAGAGAGAAAGAGAAAGAGAGAGTTTTGTCTCGGTAAATTTTACTTTTATATCGACATTTGAAAGTATTTCTGTATACCACTCAACTTATCATTGACCCCTACAGCACCGTAACTGTTGATTTAAGTCGGTCCTCGAACTCGATGTTTTACAAAATTTTTGTATTCTGCTCAAACAAACTACCCACACTTGTCAGTGGCCTCAACAGCATCCCTACTGTTGGTTTAAATCGGTGCCAAAATTTGAATAACTTTAATGAGCATCTCTGAACAGAGATAAAAAACCGGGAACATAATTGAATATCTGATTCGCTGCCGACGTCAGCTGAATTCAGCACACCGTTTACCGAAACGAGCCCTGATGCTTACCTGTTCCCAACTATCCAACATCCCAGTGAACTTTCTCGTGGAAGTGCAGAGGATTTCTCGGCTTCCTTCAAAGCGAGTACCACGTCAACATATTCCTACCCATTCCCTACTTGACCTTTTGCCAGTATTGCCTTAGTTTAGAATCACCAGTTTTTACACATTGAGGATGTATCCTTGTCCCAAGCATCATCTGTTGGTTCTCTGTGTAATAACAGCTGATCTGGCAATAACGGAGTAGCAACCTCGGGCGGTCAATCATGCTCATGCTCATACACAGTTATTGGTCGATGACTTCGGGCGTCTCTGGGAGCGCATCGTAATCGACGAAGTTGTCGACGTATCGCTGGAACTGTTCATATTGGACTCGGTGATAGTTGCGCCTGGTGCCATAAATATCTTGTGATACAAAGTGTATTAATGTTGGCCACCAATTCTATCGGCGGACTCTTCCTTTTCGAAACAATCGTGGTGGATTAATGAGGAAAGTTCTCAATGTCGATAAAGTTTATTACGTTTTACAGTTAGGTCCTTATCACTGATCTTTGTCAAATTTGCCACTGTCGACTGAATGCCACAAATAATCCAGAATGTGCTGTTTTTGATAATATGCAATGTTAGTTTGGTTTCGACCACGAAAATTCAATACTTAAATACTTAAATACAAACTCTTGGAAAATTTAATTGGTCGTCCACAAAAGGATGGTGGACATAGTACGCGTTCGAAATTAATTTCTATCTCCGGGTTTCTTTGGCAATCAAAACATTTCAATATTAAAAAATAAGAGCCATCCACCAATGATATGAATAAATTAGATAGTAAATACCATTATTACTATACCCAAAGTGGTCATACGTAAACCTTGCAGTTATATTCCTGATATATTTTTTTTTAACACCGAGGAACACCGTAAAAATTTCTTTCATACGTTGGTTTATTGGCTATTAAAAATACATTAATATAGCATGCTTCCACCCATAAAGATTCTCTTTGCCAGGAAGCATAAATACAACCGCACTCATGCGTTCCTCAAGCTTTTACAATGCTTTCAATTGCCAGTAAAAAACGGATGCAGCCAACCGAAGCATCCTTCAAAACGTCCACAACGCCCCATCAATGTAATTTTTTTTACGGTCAATCACTTCTCCTCATCCGTTTATTGACCGACTGACTCTGGCAAGAATGGAGCTGGAGGTGACTCGTTATGAATTCAGACCGACTGAAATAATTCATATTGGTTCCTGTTGGACACAGTTCGGCGCTTATTGCTTCTTTGACAGCATTGTAACGGGACTTTGATGAACCATAAACCACGGTAATGAATAATCAATTGAGTTTCGTCCGATGGTGGGGAAATTATATAGATTAACATATATTCCAGCATCGTTGATTTTGACAGGAATGGTTGCGGAAATCGTATGGTGCCGTCTGTGGTTTTCTATCATACATATGGTCGACCGACGTGGATGGCGATAAGCCAAACAGCGGATATCATTAAATTTTCATTCATTTCGCTCCAGGGAATGAATGTTACCATTTGGCATTTTTGAGGTGTTGAACGAGTTCATTTCATTCCGTGGAAGGCGTATGAATATGTTGGTCCTCCCTAAGCTCAGTCGATTAAGGTGCAGCTACAATGTAACAACTATGTGTAAGAGGCTGGGTTCGATTCCTAGTCGGTTTTTGGTCTGGTCTAGAAATTCTAAGATCTAGGAAAATCTTTCGGCGAGGAAAATTTCTCAACTCCCTGGGCATAGGGTACAATTAATTGTGCTTGCCACGCCAAAATTATGCATGGCATTGAAAGCCCCCAGTTAAGAACTGTGGAAGTACATTTAGAACACTAAGTTGAAAGCAAGCATTAAGCTAATTGCGAAAACAACAAGACTGAAATACTGAAAAAGAAGAAGACGAAGTACGAATATGTTAAGGGCTGAATAATATCCTGGTAACGTGGTTAAAATTGTATAGGAAGTTTTAAGAGTACATTCGTAAACCCTTAACCTCGTAGTACCTTGAAGCGAAACACTTCCTGTGGCGCACAAAAATTGGTCAACTTCAAATTGGTATATTTCTGTTAAAAATGCATTTGAAAAAACCCTGAAATGCTGCATTTGGAAGTTGAGTGTATGTCAAGAAAAAACACGACTTATTGATTTTTCAGTATTTAATATCAAATGATTGCCAATTTAGTGTTAGAGAAATGTGTAACTTAAAACATTTGCCCGAATTATTACGCAGCGATCGCAAAAACACTCTTGATCTCACGGTAGACCACAGCTCACTGAGGCGTTCGGCTTCGATGGGGATTACTACTCTGTATCGTCTGGTTCTCTCACTCCTACAATTCGGTCATTCTGCAAAGGTTCTGGTCCCCAGACCCGATACGACTTCAGATGACTCGCTGCCGTTGAGGTCTTCTTTGGCCCTTCTCCGCTGATCTTCTCTACATCGTATCGATTGTTAGACTTGACGTTGGCTATCTTGTTTGTTAGTTTTTCAAGCTGTTTTTCACTTTCGGACATTTTGCCACAATCTCGTTTCTCGATCACACAAACACTACTTTGTTCTCACAGACGTATGTTCTCACAGAAGAAGTTACTCTCCCTCCAGCCACGTCACTCTCAGTGGTGGGGAAGTTTCGCTTCGTTCACACAGCTCGCAGTGTGGAGATTTCTCTGTCATCTCACAATACTCGTAATTGTGGAGACTTTTATGCCTCAGGTCACACAATATGGCGTCGCAACTATTCGATTATACTTTACGGATAAAAATCACGTTTTGGCTACTCTAAACACTAGGAGGCAATCCCGGTTGTGCCCCCATGTCAAGAAAAAACACGACTTATTGATTTTTCAGTATTTAATATCCAATGATATTTAGTGTTAGAGAAATATGTAACTTAAAACATTTGCCCGAATTATTACGCAGCGATCGCAAAAACACTCTTGATCTCACGGTAGACCACAGCTCACTGAGGCGTTCGGCTTTGATGGGGATTACTACTCTGTATCGTCTGGCTCTCTCACTCCTACATGTATATACAATGGTTGCTTTGATGTGTTTTCACCGTTTGCTTTCCAGTTTTCAAAATGACGTCCAAGCAAGAGGAGCAGCTTTTCAAAATTTTGCTCGCGCAGCAAGAGAATCCGACGTTCTCTCACGCCAAGTTGGCAAAATTGCTGGATGTGGCCAAATCGTCCGTGACAAACGTTTTAAAAGTGTTCGGGGAGCGTCGGTCGACCGCCAGGAAGCCTGGGAGCGGCGGCAATCGTTATTCGGACGTGGCAGCGACGGCGAAGAAAGTGGCGGCAAAATAAAAGCGGAATTCTAACCTCTCCATCCGGGACGTCACTGTCAAGATCAATGTCTACCACACTACTATACAGCGGGCCAAGAAACGAGCCGGGTTGTCGACGTTTAAGAAGGTGAAGGTGGCGAACCGAGATTACAAACAAAACACATCGGTAAAGCAGCGGTCCCGAAAGCTGTATATGAATATGATCTCAAAGTTCTACTGTGTCGTCATGGACGAGGAAACTTATGTGAAGGCAGATTTCAAGCAGCTTCCGGTACGAGAGTTTTATACCGCATCAGGAAAAGGGAAGGTGTCCAAAATTTTCAAAACCATCAAACTATCGAAGTTCCCTATAAAATACCCCGTCTGGCACGTGTGGTCTAAAAAGCGGCATTTTCATCACTACGGGAACCATCAATCAAGAGACCTACGTCCAGTAGTGCCTAGAAAAACGGCTGATACCATTCCTAAAGCAACATAATAGACCTGAGCTGTTCTGGCCGGACTTAGCGAGCTGCCACAATGGGAAAAAGGCAATCGAGCGGTACGATGCGAACAACGTGGTTGTGGTACCCAGAGACCACAGCCCTCCCAATAGCCCAGAACTCTGCCCTATCGAACGGTATTGGGCCATGGTCAAACGGATCTAAAAAAAAAAACTAATAAATCCATAGAAAACGAGCAGCAGTTTAAATCTAACTGGCGTTTGGCGGCGAATGAGATCGATGAGACCACTGTGCAAAATTTAATGGAAGGAGTTAAGCGGAAGGCACGGCAGTTTGGATTTGACAAACCAAAAGAATAAACGAACATTTTTTCCTTTAAATATATGAATTAAACTACCAAAAGAAATGTAAGAAGATTTTGGTAATCTGAATTTTGACTGAAAGAAACGATTTTTTTTGTCGACCAATTTTTGCGCGTTCCAGTCTTTTTTGCACCCAACTTCTTGAACCGCCCTACTTCTTCACCAATTGCCTCGAGTTTATACGGAAAACATTTATACGCAGGAGTATCTCTGGTTTGGCGTCCTCCTTGAGAATTATCACATGTTCTATGGTTGGATCTTCTCAGTTTACCCTCACTTGTCAGTTAGAACTTTTCAACGATGTCTGAGAGTTGCCATATCTGCTCTTCAGAAAGGTCGTGTTCTGTTGCTATCAAGGTTCGGTCGGGCATTCCTAAACCGGTATGGCTAGAGTATCGTCTTCCTCGGCCGTCTTAAGCTTTCTAAGGTCACTTGAAGGTTCAATAGTAAGATCCGCATAGCAGAGATCCGAATTGTTACGATGGTTTACAGTTGCCATTTCTTCAAATCCCTGGCAAACATCAAACATTGGTTTAATACAAAAGTACCCCAAAAAGTATGCTCCTAAGATTGAATGTCGAGTTATTTCTGGGTGAGAAACTGAGGTGGAAAACCACTTTAGTACGTCCCTTATAAGAATAGGGTACATTAACATAACCTAAACAAACGTATTCAGACCCATCGGCCGTTGTGACCCGAATAACTGCAGGTTGTATGGCAAGGTTATATCTATGAATCACGTTGAGGGAGTTCAGAATACTAATTCCTGCTCCAGAATCCAGAAGAGCCTTCACCTCTGACTCGAAAATGTTTACTTTGATATGTCGGCACTTTATATTACCAATTTTTATATGGTAGATTTGTGAAAAGGAATTGTAAGTCTCTTCCAGTCTAGTTTGTTCAGGAACGTTGGCTTCCAGAGGAATGAACGGATTCCCAGCGTAGCCCCCCTTCCCAAGTAGCACCAAACACATAAATATGAAAGTTATATTTTCCATGTGTCATGCTGTAGATCTATAAAAGTGAAATTTGACTAGTTTAGTCATTTAGATGTACGATTCATGCAATTTGAATCTAGAGTCACTTATGACTAATTGATTTGTCATATATGTGTTTGAGTTTTTTAAGTAAGGACATGTTTGTTTACATCTGACATCTTGCTTGTTTGCATATTATGTTGTACAAATGTAGCAACACAAGTCTTCCGTATATTATGAAACAAACATATTTTTGGAATGTCAAATGCCAACACAACTAGTCGGGTATGTTCTGTTCATGTCGTATTGGACGCCTGTACTTTTAACTAAGACTAAATACTAACAAATATCTATTTATATCACATTTATGTTCACCGCTGAAACATTCAAGAACCTAATTCAATGATTCCAATATAATTAACAACATAATATTGCTGTACCCTATTCCTTGTAGGATCAAACATTATTTGCACGGGTACAATTGCTAGTATGATGACGTAGTAGCAAACACTGAAGTGTAATCGACCGATCATCAAAGTATAGCAAATCCATTAAATTTAAACGTTAACTTTCTTATGCCTGAATTCTTATCACATTGGCGCTAGTTGAAATAAATTTCTCACATGTAAAAATGGTCGAGTGGTAAGAAGGCCGATCTAGTAAGCTTGGAGTTCATGGTTCAAACCTAGTCCATGGATAGCTTTTTGAAAACCGACAATAATTTGTTTTACTTAAGCCCAAGATTTTTTTGTTCATGACCATTATCAAACTTAAATTATGTTTCATAGGCTCCACCTTCTGCGCTATTTCAATCCTATAGTAGTATCCTAAAAAAAATTCAATCACCGGAATGGCAACATTATTATATGTCATATTAAATCAGAAATGCATACAGTTAAACATTTCGTGTTACTTAGGTTCATTCGTTCCCCTGCAGGCCTTGATTAACTCCTCCCGATACTCTAGAGCATCGCCCACAGCTTCGAATCATCCTACCTATGTGCCTACATCCGTTACAGAAAACAACTTTGGGTTTCTGGATCTGTCTCCAACTATGACCTGGTTCTTGACAGTTCCAGCAACTGATCTGATTTAGATTTGGAGCGGCAGGGAGTCAACTCGAGTTTTGCTGGTTACTGGAAGAAGCTTGTTCATTCCCTTGTCTGAAGCGTCGATTTCCTCTTTTTGAATCACGCGATTGTTAATCGATGCTGTTTACTCGCTTTCGTCATCCCTGAATTCTGCGTAACTTTGGAAGACTGGTTTACGGATTTGTGACTCTCCGGACTGCTGTTGAAGTTGTGGATTGGCTGCATCAATCCGGTGGTTATGCTCAATTAAGTCTTTTACTTCAACGAACGATTGTTTCTCTTCGTGAATCTTTGATCTGATGCCCTGGTCTATGTTCGGGTTTCCGGAATCTGTAAGTGGTCGTTATCTCAAATTGTTGCCACATTCATCAACGAAGGTAAAAAACCAATCAGAAGCTGGTCCTTTCAGCAACATATGAACATCTCTTCAGAGAATTTCACGGGGAATTCCTTCGCGGTCCGATAGTTTCTTAAGAAATTCTCTACCGAAACCGATTTCTGATCCCCGGCAAGTCGTAGCATCTATGTTTCGATTCGATTCTGGAATACTTGTCTGTTATTTTGTCTCATTACATTATTTAACAAGGGCGTAGCTGGAATCAACGTTTCGCCAATATCGGCTAAAAAGTTCCTGAACGTAAATTATGCCCGCAAAAAGTTCAAAGATGTTTCAAACGGCATTCGGACACACATATTTGGGGATCAAGCGGAGGAGGATGATCTGGAACAATTGAAAGTGAAAGCAGCCGAATATGACGAAATAATCGCGCAGCTAAAGGACCGGTATGCTGATCCAGAAACTTCGAGGGACGATCAAGTAAGGATACTTTCGGTTTTACCACAATCTTGGACAAATCAAAGAGTAATGGCAGAATTTGGAATAACAAACAAGTACATCGTATCACAAGCTAAATTCCTTGCAAAGCACGAAGGTGTTTTAGCTGCCCCTAACGAAAAGCTGGAACACGGTCTGAACCCGGAAATAAGAAACCAAATTTTGCAATTTTACGACAGTGATGAGATTACACGAGCAACCCCTGGTATGAACGACTACGTTTCAGTGAGGAGTGAAGGTAAGAGGGTTCATATTCAAAAGCGCCTTTTAGTTTGTTCATTAAGAGAAGCTTTCATTAAATTTCAAGAGATGCATCAAAATGCTGTTGGGTTTAGCTCTTTTTGCAGCACTAAGACCAAAGCATTGCAAATTACTTGGCAGCACAGGTTCTCATAACATTTGTGTTTGCACCATTCATGAGAACATTAACTTGATGCTTCATGGTCTTAGAAAATATTCATTCGAGAATGATTATAAATTGTGTTTTGAAGAAATATTATGTAGCTCATCAACTAGAACTAAAAAATGTTACCTCCGTGAATGCGAACGATGTCCAGGCTTTTCAGATTTTGAGAGTAGTTTAACAGACAAATTAGAAAAACGTGGTTTAGTTGAAATATCTTTTGAGCAATGGATTTCAACTGATAGATGTAGTTTAGAGACACTTGTTAAACCAATTGATGAATTTATTGCTTATTTTTGTGAAAAGTTGGAACAATTAGTATCCCACGATTTTGTCAAATCTCAGCAGTCTAGTTTCTTGAGAGATTATAAAAGTTGTCTTAAAGACGGCGCAGTAATAATAATTTGTGATTTTTCTGAAAATTATTCATTTGTTTTTCAAGATGCTGTTCAAAGTAGTTATTGGAGTAATGAGCAAGCCACTATTCACCCTTTTGTCATTTATTACACGGAATCTGGAATACTTAAAAATATCAGTTTCATTGTTATCTCAGAAGTGTTGAAACATGATACGATTGCGGTGCAGGTGTTTATTTCAAAACTAATAAGCTTTTTGCAAACAAAAATTAAAGTAAAGAAAGCTACGTTTATGTCTGACGGGGCAGCATCCCAATATAAAAATAGGAAGAACTTTGCAAGCCTTTGTAAGTTTAAAAAGAAATACAATATTGATGCTGAATGGCATTTTTTCGCAACATCCCACGGTAAGGGACCTTGCGATGCAATTGGTGGTACATTAAAACGAATGGCAAGATATGCAAGCCTTGCTGTACAACATGAACACCCTATAAAAAGTGCATAAATGTATGTATGTATGTAAGGTAGCCACCATCCCTTCTAAGACCTTGTCATGTATGCAGCTCCACTTAATAGCAAGATCAAATTGAGTTACCGGTTTGCATTCACAGTAACGCTGTATGAAGGGCCAAAAACGGTGGGGCGGACCCGTAAGCAGAGACACTTACGCGAAACCCGCGGGAACATAAGAATCTCCTTCCAACGATACGATCCAACAAATCGAATAACCCAATTCGCAATACTCATTAAGCTTTCTACGGGATGGCTTGTTAAGAAGGGCGCGTCACTCTCACTGAAATTGTTGGAGTAGAATTCACAGCACCACAATCGAATCGGTAGGATAAAGAAAATGATACTGTTTGTTCCCTCCTAGACGCCGGTTGTCATACCACTCCATTGTCCAATTCCAGCTTGAGAGATACCCTGATGCTCCCTCCCTTCCCAATATATATTTAATGTCATATAGTAATGTATAAAATATAGTGAATTAATATTATAATTATAATAAATATAGCGAATGAATATTATAATGACAAATAATATAGTGAATGAATATAAGAACGAAAATAACAATTCCATTTGTGGACCTGAAAGTTTAGACAATGTAGCTGCGAGAAAAAAAATTGATTTAAAATTATCTCATCAAACTTGGAATATCCATGGATAATCTGAAATTATATAGCAATACAATAGTAAACCTAAAATTTCGATGTGCTGTTCCGTTTCCTTGCAATAATTTATGTAGTGAGTCTCATCTGAAATAGCGATTTTAATTAAATGAATTTAAATGCAATTATGTCACATCATTTAATATCACAACATAAAATATTAAACTGACGTTAAAATATAAAATAATAATACCAGCAAGCCAGTAAACTATAGTAGAATACATATATCCGTAACTAATCTGACCATCAACTCATCGAAAGACTGTTGCAGTTTCTATTGAAATAAGATCTACTAAGATTAGAATTTGTTTTCACAATAATAGTCAGAGAACATAATAAGCGTAGGTACAAGATATATATGACATCTACTGGTATGTTACTGAAAATAAAAATTAGATGTGTATTAATATCATAATAATATTAGAAAAACTGAAGACAGCTGATAATAAGGCGAAATAAATTTCAGATGAGTATGAATCTAAAAACTGAATCTTAATAAAACTAAAATAAAAAATTAGGAAATTGATTTTTTCTACACCCATAAATGATTCTTTATGTCTGTGAAATGGGAAGGGATTGTTTGTAATCTGTTGGTTTTTAATTTAATTTTATTTCTGATGAAGAAGGAAAGTGCTGTTTTAAGTAGAATTTTTCGAATATGATCCTCTCTAAAAAAAAAAAAACATTAAAAAACTTCCTAACTTTTCAAATACATAACGTAGGTTAGATGAGCTATAACTGACAAGGATGCATAAATGTGAAGCTGAAAATGACTTATAAAAAAGCATACAAAATGTAGTGAATGGATGTTATAATATAAAACGATAATAATTTCATTTGTATTTACGTGTCTGCAGATTGTGGTCCTGCTGCAATTGTATACGGACCCGCACATCCACCATGAACCTGAAAGCTTAGATAATGTATCATGGCCACCAGAAAAAAAAATTGATTTTAAATTATTTTACAAAACTTGGGATATCCATGGATGATCTGAAATTGTATAGCACATAAAGAATAATGAACCTAAAATTTCGATGTGCTGCTCTGCTAATAAATGTGATATAACCACAATGGAACTGACTCTTAGTTTCGGGTCTTGATCCCTACTGAGCCCTTGCGGCACTTCAAGCCGGCCAGTTCAGCGCAAGGGCGAAGAAGGCAGGATTCATAATATATATAAAAGCAATCAATAGTTTATATAATCTTTATGTAATATTATCAATGACCGAGACTAATAAATGGTATATATAAATATAAATCCAACCATAATTCATTATTTTTGTCTTATAACTTTAAGTGAAGCTTTTTCAATCGACGAGCTGTTAAGAGTAAGTAAGAGGCACATACATGTGCCTCTTACTTACTCTTAACAAGAGAGGCACATACATGTGGCACTCTTGTGCTAAAAACACAAGAGAAACAATCGTTAGCTATTGTTGTTTTAATATCACGAGTAATTTATGAGAAGGGCGTATTTTTTGAGGTTTTGAAATTTTATTGAAAGAAAATCAGAAATATCTTGAAAACGGTTGCGTTTACGTGGTTTATCATTATTATCATTATTGTTTGTAATGATCTCCAAAACCATATTGTAACATCAAAATTTATTTATAAGAATGAATAACCAAAATTTGAAATATACACCAAAGTTCGCTATTTAAAAAACTTTTTTATTATAAGAGCGTTCATCCTAGAGTTTTTTTTAAAACGTGTCTTTTTTCCTCAAATTTCCATACAACAAATTAAAAAAATATTAAAAATATGTTTTTTTAGATATTTTATTTTTAGTAATTATTTTTGATTTTTCTTGATGAAAAAAAAAATTTTTTTTCTGTGTATATTTTTTTAAGAAAGGTTTTTTAGTTCCCTACAATTCCCTTATATAAAGTTTTTCTCTAAATGTAATGGTTTTTGAACTACGATTTTTCAAGTAAAATGTTGGAAAAAACACATACGCCCATCTCAAAAGTTACTCTTGAACCCAAATTATCTTAACACCAGTGGAATTTTTTTTTTACAACGTACCGAACTCATGTGCCAAGTTTCATCCAAATCAATGATGATCGGGTATGATTTTTGGGATTTCCGGCACATTCTGGATGGAATCCCTCATATGCGGGTTCGAAGACGGTGAATAGATGATGCGTTGGAATCTATATTCACGGCACTTTTGGAGGATCTGCCACAAAGTGAAGATTTGGTCCATTGTAGACCGTCCTTCGATGAAGCCGGCCTGATAACTTCACACAAATCTATTTGCTAGTAGCGACAGTCGCTGGAAGATGATGTGGGATAATACTTTTTAGGAGGCATTAAGGACAGTGATCGCACGATAGTTTTCACAGTCTTATTTCTTATAGATTGGGTAGATAACCCCATCCTTCCACTCCTCCGAAAGCTGTTCGGTATCTCAAATCCTGACTATCAGTCGATGCATTCAATTTGCCAACTTGTCCGGGCCCATCTTGATAAGTTCTGCTCCGATTCCATCCCTTCCAACCGATTTGTTGTTCTTCAGCTGCTTTATGGCATCCTTAACTTCACCTATCGTCGGGGGTGGCACATCTCCGTCACTTACTGCATCGACTACGTCTCTTCCATCGCTGTCTTGGTCCTCTTCATGTACTCCATTCAGATGTTCATCGAAGTGCTGCTTCCACCTTTCGGTCACCTCACGATCGTCCGTCAAGATTCTCCCATCCTTATCCCGACACATTTCGGCCCGCGGCAAGAAGCCTCTGCGGGATGCGTCGAGTTTCTGGTAGAACTTTCGCGTTTCATGTGAGCGGTGCAGCTGTTCTAGTTCCTCACACTCCTCCTCCTCCTCCTCCTGGTGGCGCTTTTTCTCCCGGAAGAGTTGGGTCTGCTGTCGCCGCTTCTGTCTGTATCGTTCCACACTATGACGGGTAGCTTGACGCAGCATAAGTGCCCGCGCTGCGTTCTTCTTAGTTGTGATTGCATTTTTGCCTAGGAGTGAAGAGTTACACATTAAAGGAAACGGTTTTTGCTAATCGTTTTGTTTACATACATTAGCACGTGCACTTTTTCTCCGAAATATTGGTAAACAAACCTTGCAGCATGACGCTTCATATCCCATGGCATAGAACACAGGCCTGGCAGTGTGGAACTTATCATCTCCTTTACTCGTTTGGATTAAATTGGAACTGCGAGTTTGACATCACAGGCACTGTTGCATAGGTGTAAAGGAGACAACTTCAGTATGCCAGACCAGTTTTTCACTTGATATGGATTGTATTAGTATGCGTTTAAACATGGCTGAAATTCTTATATACAGTATTGAGACCACCTGAGATATTAAATTCACCTTGCCCGCGCTGCGTTCTTCTCATTCAACATCTGCTGACATTCCTCGTAGAACCACTCGTTCTGTCGGCTTCTATGCCGTCATCGGTACTTCCGAGGTGAGACATTAACGACCCTTGATCCTCAACCTACCCATTCGGGGGTTGATCGGCCACCATCCGATCACCCGCTTCTGCATCTCACCCATCGCGATGAAAGCTGTTCCCAGCTCGTGTGTATTGCCGCAGCTCTGGTAGATGATATGACCATCCCGAAACGTACGCACCGTGGATCCTTTCCAGCACACCTCTTGCAGCGCTACGATGTCGAACTTGCGGTTCTTCAATTCTTCGGAAAGCACACGAATACTTCCAAGGAAATTGAGAGATCGGCAGTTCCACGTCCCGAGTTTCCAATTGTTAGTCCGTTTTCGGAGCCTAGGTCCATGCCGATTGTTCCGGTTCGAATTTCTTCATTGTGTATTATTCGTTGCAATTCCTTTTTAATGGTGTCGGCTCACAAGGCCCACAACCAACCCCACTATCTCGCAGGAGGACCACCTTGATGCTGCTGTTTCGTTGGATACTGGAGACGAAAGTCGTTGATAATCAATGACAGATAGGTTCCGTGATAGCATCTATGCTGTAAACAAAAATGTGGGTAAGGGTTGATGATGAATCTAATTGCCCCCTAAAATAAAACCATATGATCTTTTGCCATTTGCACTTTTTGTAAATTTGATTGGCTATTGTAATCTCCATTCTAAGTTATAATTGAAAGGCCTACTGCAAAAGATCCAAACTCTAAAACCAGTAGCTGATTTCATTATAACTTCAAGTGTACTTGTTACACATAAAGTTGATAACAATATCACTTCTCTCACCCGAATATGATGACTCTGACTATTCTTACAACTCCTAAGGAGCTGTAAATATTAAAATAGTGCTCATGTAACTTAGCAGAAGGCCACTTGCGGACCCTTCGCATACTGCGAGGCTGGAGAGGTACAGCCATAGAACAAATAGAATAGAGACAACTTATATGTACAGCTGAGGCAACCCCACCCTTGGTCTGTTTGGTAAGTAAGTCAAGTGACTTAATAATTCACTACAAATACCAAATGACTTCTCAACTGCCTACCAACTAATTTGGATGATTTTCGGTATGTAACAAGAATAACAATGACCCTTACGTAATTGGCCCAGGCGACCAAAAGTCACGTTATTAACGTTATATAAATTGCCCCTAACGGAGCTGAATCGTGGTTCTGGATCTTTATCGATGATTCTTCTATTTCAAACAGTTTCCATAAAGATACGCCAGTCTTTTTTATAGCATGAAAGGATTTTTTTGCCATGACAGAACGTGAAGCGTGACGGAACTATTGAAATCCATTCCTTAAGAGAATATATTTCGTGAATGTTTGAATGCAACAACAATGGCAATGAAATTCGTAGAAGGTAGTTTCATATTGAGAAAGTACGATGTTCACTTTTCTGACCACTTCCAAACAATATGCATTTCCCTTCTTTGCACGGTGTACAAACGAGCAAAACCCCAGCACTAGCTGCCACTGATTTATTGTCTATTTTAAGCTAACTTAGCTCTTATTGAAAAGTTTCGATTCCGTGCAAGTCGTTCCGATGGCCACGTATTCATTGTACTGCGAGCTCACGGCGGGTTCAGCAACATCCCACAGGTGTTGTGAAAAACCAATAAAAGCCGCCTTTGAATAATATATGGCCCGGTGCCCAACCCTACCCGGCTCAATCCATTTGAGCTATATATGTAGATAAGAGCCTGGCCGCCAGCACACGCTACTTTCAATCGAAACCGAACAAAAAGTAGAGCTCTAACCATTTGCAAAAGTTACTCCCAACCTTCAGGTTTCTTTCTTCGTGCTTGCAAACGCCAGAATCCAAATCGGGAAAGCATGTTTCTCCTTTGTGGCATATTCAACATGCAATTCACATTCGCAAGGTAGGTTGTAGGTGGTTCTGTGATTGGTTTCGGTTAAATCCACGACGAAACAGCTGCTGGAACAAGCTCGATCGGCTTGCCACTGCGAATTTTGCTGCACAAGTTCTAGTGGGTGGGCACTTACATCTACCGACTGGTTGCTCTCCAGGGGGACTCACTGTTCGATAAAGTGGTGTGAATTTCATGCATATGGAATCATTTGAGTCATAATAAATCATTTAATAATATTTTTTTTAAATTTTCACCCATGAGTTTTTACATCGCAACCACAATTTTATAGTTTATCTGTGTTATTTATGACCAACTCTTCAAAAATCTCAAAAATGCATTTTTTCAAAATATCATAACTTTTGAAACACCGGGCCGATTTTATTAATTAAAAACGCAAATGAAAGGTAACATTCTTTTAAGCAAAAGCATGCATGAGCATGAGCATGAGCATGATTGACCGCCCGAGGTTGCTACTCCGTTGTTGCCAGATCAGCTGTTATTACACAGAGAACCAACAGATGATGCTTGGGACTAACATACATCTTCAATGTGTAAAAACTGGTGATCCCAAACTAAGGCAATACCGGCGCCGGCCTCACCCGAATGCAGGTCAAGTAGGAAATGGGTAGGAAAATGTTGGCGTGATACTCGCTTTATTGGAAGCCGCGGAATCCACTGCACTTCCACGAGAAATCACTGGGATTTTGGATAACAGGATTGGGTGGCAGCAGGGTTCGTTGTGGTTAACGATAAGCTGTCAAGTGTAATTAGTACCGATTTCCGATTTGAACCGATTTAAACAAACAGTAAGGATGCTATTGGGGCCACTCACAAAGTGTGATTGTGGTTTTTCATTGAGAAAACAAAGTGGTCTTTAATAATGCTGAAAGTGGTATTCCATTAGGAAAACAAGGTATCATCTCAACGCTTGAGAGCCAACTTGGTCCGATCTACACCAACAGTACGGATGCCGCCTGAGTCTCTTACAAAATGGGACAGTGGTTTATTTGTGCCAGGATAGGGCCCGACGAGCATGGCGAACGAATAATTTGAATCCCAATTAATTATGTACCTCACCACCGACCGATCTTACCCGGTGATCCGCGACTTCTGATGATCAACTGATCACTCGCGCAACGAACAATAGACAACCGAAACAATAGACAAAACGCTATGCTCGATAGCAAAATATTGCGGAACAAAGTATCGACACATCCGATTCAACCGATTCAACCGATGGTCGACGCAAACCTATTAAAAATTAATTTTATTAATATAGATACAATGGATAACAATTACCTGTCTTGCTCCACGTCCTTGGGAGCACTTACCACTTCACGAGTCGCCTGTACCCAACTCCGGATGTGTCCGTTTTGAGAAATAGAGAAATACCAGACACCGTCCTCAAAACTTGGTAGAAACAAACCATTTCAAGCTGAATCAGGCTGCATCAGGTCGCGAACAACACTGAGAGACTCTCCCCGTCGACCCTCTCTTTCATCAACAGCTTGCCTATCAAACGATTTGCTGATGTTTTTGACATATTGGATCCTTAATTACACCTTATATTATTGTTCTGTGCGTTGAAAATACTTGAACATGTTTTTACACAGCCGTAGGAACACAAAGAGAAAGTCGATGAAGAGAGCCTCCCAATGCCACTCAGGACCCAATGCGTTGTTCAACTTGATTTGTTGCCACATTAATCCGATCCGGCATGGGCTCGAAAACGATGCAATCCGCCATGAACGATGCACTTTCCTCCCATGACCCGATCATTGGGAGGAAACCGATCTTCAGCGACGTGCACACACCTGCACCGCACTCGTCCGGCAGCGCATGAATCAACGGTGCGGGAACCTTTGCTTGTACTTATAACTGACTATTTCGTTTCCGCCCAAAAATAGGCCCGTACCTTACACATCACGGTGCAAAGAGAACACTTCTTCATGCTTATAAAGCCAGCTGGAAACATGAGATTCCTGTAGGTTTCTTTCACATATTTGCTGGCGTGGAGAGTCTCCCGGCTAAGAAACACCCGTCATCACCAATGTCACCAAGCAGCTGAACCGAAAAGGAGACAAATTTTTGAGAAACGGAAAACAAAAAATGTTCTCCCAATTTTTTGAATGAAGCAAGGATTGAGCGTAAAGCTATACTACTGGCTCATCAAAGCTTATTGCAAAAAGGAATATATCTCGAGAACTTCTCCAAACAGACGCACCTGATCCTGCAAACAAAGAGGGGTAGTAAGATTCGAACGCAAATCTCTCAAGATCCCCTGCACCCTCACGGAAAATAGCATCACCATCATGTTAGGGAAATGTTATTCCTTGTGTAGGTGGCCCTAGTTTAAATGAAAGTGCTAAGGGTTTCAAGAATCCAACGATTGAATCCCACGTCCCCTCCTCGTCCACAAAAGCAGACACGTCCGGCCCAAAAATTACTCGAGATTTTAGTAAATATCCCGCGAAACGAGGAAAAAAACGCAATGCGTATTCATGGCAACGATGCAAAAATAATGAAGTAATGGGCAAGAATATTTAATATAATGTTAAACACTTAATGAACGTTTACTTATCTTGATGACGTTTCGTTGGTCCTCATCCTGTTTCGGAATTGTTTGGAAATCCGACCGTACAAAGTCTACCAACATCATGATTTTGACTCCAATGCCAAAAAAGATACATCTCTAGTACTGCTGAAAATGTGCTACAGGCACTTCATGCGGAAACAGTAGCACAATTCTTCGTTTCTTCAAGTTATTGAAAAACAAACTGCACTAGGGAAATATGCCCCACGGCAACTCGAACACAACGCGAAACGTAGATTTTATAAATTTATTACACCGCGACATTCTGAAATGCTAGATGAGCTAGACTACTCGAACAGCAATCGGAGCACTGCCACCACTCTCATTGCTGAAATTTCCGAAACCAAATTCACAATTCCACATATTCACAAATACCAATTTTTAACAAACAGAAAAAAAAACGTGACAGCTCACGCAAAACACAACCGTCCGCGAGCAGCGCTTGCTGCGATCTCGGTAACATTCTTTTAAGCAAAAGAAAAAAACCCCCCCCCCCCCTCAACTTTTATTTTTAAAAAAATATTTTTTTTTTTTTTTTTTTGTTTTTCTGGGGGGGGGGCGGAAACACCCACCTCTTTTTTTTTTTTTTTTTTTAAAAAAGACTTTTTTTTTTTATTTTTTTTTTTTACGGTGAGATAAAAGAAAAAAAGAAAAAAATATTTTTTTTTTTACTTTTTTAAAATATAATTTTTTTTTTTTTTTTAAAAAATAGTTATTACTTTCTTAGGATGAAGACTACAAAAAAAAAAAAAATTGGTAAACGCAAACATATTCTAGTTTCATTCAACCGGAATTTTATGTTAAATTGGGCACAAACATAATACTAGTTTGATTTGACTACCTATATGGGTTAAAACAAACTAAAATTTTGGATTATTGTTTCGGGAACTGAGCAGTTAAGTTCAACTGACATCCGTTTGAATTTACCATTCTGTAGGTTGTTCCATTATGACAGCACGAAAACAAACAGATTTGTTGGTTGATTCTACCAACACTTAAGGTTTGTTTCAAACAAATTTTAGTATGATTTAAACTTAATTGCTGTTTGAAACAAACAGACGAAAGCGGTTGAAACAACAAAAATTTCCGTTCACAATCACCTACATTTTTTTCTGTTATTTCCAGAATATTTATTTGAATAAAATGCTAACAAACATTAGAAAAGTGCACATTTACATTTATAGACTTCTCTCAGTCTAACAGAAATCTACAAATGTTAATGCGAGCCTGTCTACTATTAGGTGCGCAACTAAGTTCTCGGTGTTTTTTTGGTGAAAAAGGAACTTTATTTTGAAAACAAGGTAACAAACGAATTATTCAAAGTATTTCCCATCACTAGCTACGACTTTTTCCCATCTTTCTGGTAGAACGTGAATACCATTTCGATAGAACTGTTCGTCTTTTGATGCTATCCAAGAATCAAGCCATTTTGAGATGTCATCATATGAGTGGAATTGCTGACCAGTGAGACCATGTGCCATCGAACGGAACAAGTAATAATCGGACGGTGCATTATCAGGAGAATATGGCGGGTGGGGTAGGACTTCCCATTTGAGCGTTTCCAAGTAGGTTTTCACGGGTTTCGCAACGTGAGGTCGAGCGTTGTCATGCTGAAGAATCACTTTTTCGTGTCTGTGCTCGTATTGTGGCCGTTTTTCGTGCAGTGCTCGGCTCAATCGCATCAATTGAGTTCGATACCGTTCCCCGGTAATGGTTTCGTTTGGTTTCAACAGCTCATAATAAATAACACCAACTTGGTCCCACCAAATACACAGCATAACCTTCGCAGCGTGAATATTCGGCCTAGGCGACGATGTTGAAGCATGCCCGGGCAGTCCCCATGAATGTTTCCGTTTTGGGTTACTGTAATGAATCCATTTTTCGTCACCCGTCACAATGCGATGTAGAAAACTCTTCCTTTTTTGCCGCTGGAGCAGTTGTTCACAGACGAAAAAACGACGCTCAACATCTCTTGGCTTCAAATCGTAAGGAACCCAAGTTCCTTGCTTTTGAATCATTCCCAACGCATGCAATCGCTTAGAAACGGCTTGGCGGGAAACTCCTAATCCTGAACCAAGCTCTTCTTGCGTTTGACACGGATCCTCATCGAGCAATGCCTCCAATTCAGAGTCTTCGAAGTTGTTTGGCCTTCCTTCACGCGGACGATCATCAACACTGAAATCACCGTTTTTGAAGCGACGAAACCAACACGACACGTTGTTTCACTCAGAGCAGCATCACCGTAAACTTTTAGGAGCTCTCGATGTGCTTCAGCCGCCGTTTTCTTCGAATGAAAGAAGAAAATCAACACTTCCCGCAAATGACGATTATTTGGCACGAAATCAGACATCTTCAAACAACCAAAATATATAACACTAAACCAAAATCACTGATTTGGCAAAGCGGTTTGTTTACCATATGTCTGAGCTTGGTTTATGACGCTTGAGATGTACAACATTCGACCAGCACTTACTACTGGCGCCATCTATTGCTAAACAGCGGGAACTTAGTTGCGCACCTAATATTTAAAGGTTTTGCAAAGTAAAATTTGATTTATTTCAACACTTTTTATTAATCGTACGCTTCTATTTCATATATTACCGCAATCTCCAACGCTAATCCAAGCGTGGCCCTGATCTTCCAGTACACTTCCGGAAAGTCCCGAACCGCAGCCCACATCCAAAATTAAGCTCTTTTCATCCTCTGGCAGGGCGAGCAACCCCAACAAACATCGGTGTTGAATTAGAGCTTATTCAAACAAATTTGGAGAAGCTATTCAGCTATTCTAGAAGAAACAGCTGAATAGCTTCTGCAAATTTGCTGGAACAAGCTCTAATTCAACACCGATGTTTGTTGGGAACTCTATCGCTTGTTCGCACATCTGTATCAGGATGTCGATGATCCGGGTGTTGTTTGTGTTGCGGGCATCATATTCTTTATACAACTGAAGGGCAAAACATGTGTATTATTTATGGGGTTAACGGTTATCTTACCGGAACCTTACGATTTCAGGAGGATCCAGATGCTCTGGCCTATGAGCCATTATTTTTTATTTAATTAAAAAAACGAATGAACTAAGCGATTTTTTGTATTAAATTTTCACCTGCCTGCTGTATTGTTAAATGACAGCATCCGAGCAAGCAGCGGGACCGGATGACGGAAAATGAAATAACCCAAAACAATAGTTTGTTTCAAACTAAATTTTTAGTTATTTTTTCTCCAAATAAAATATCAATTTGATTTAACCGCCGCTTTGGTTGAATCAATCTAAAAAAATTATTTGTTTCCCTGAGTCAACGCAATCTGTATTTTGGTAATAATAAACACCTTTCAAGGTAGAAACAACAAAAATATTAGTTGAGAACAACCATAATATTTTAAAGTACAAACAACCAACATGCCTGTTTGTTGCAAAACTAAATTATTGGCTTAAAACAATAAAACGGATTTTTAAAACAACTAGTATTTTAGTTTGGATGTCAACAAGCAAGTTTGTTGTTTTAAACGGGACTGGTTTTTCTCCGTGTAGCAAGCTTACCTCCTTTGATTGATCAAGTGATTTTGACGTTATCTGAGCAACAATTCTCCCCATTTTCCAACGCTTAGGTGTTATGTTCTCGTCAATTTTTACGACGAGCTTGCCTGTTTCTACGGGAACTAGCGGTTTCCATCGTTCGGCCCTAGCTTGCACAACCCCGTCTGGACCTTTGTAAGGTGCTGACAGGGAAGGGTGGCTGCCCTCTATCTGAGCGTCTGTTCTTCATGACTGGGGTGGCTCAAAACAGCGTCTGTTCTCCATGTTAGGTGCAGCTGATCATCGTCCTCGTGCTAGCGTGGGACTCTAAACAGTGCATTGCACGACGGTCCTCCGGCGAGACAGGGGGTTAGGCATGGCCCAACAAACCGCCCTTAAAAATCAAATGTTACAAATAATACAGAAGTAAATACGGTCCGGAACAATCAGGCAAATACGCAGACAATAAGATGTCAGATGTAAATAAACATGTCCTAACTTTAAAAAAAAAAACAAAACATAGAGAGAAACACGTTTCAACGTTCTCCTGGTGGTTATTAACTAAACTAACTCGAATGATACAGACGGTATTTATACGCTTTTGATTGCTATGCGGTGGTTATTTACTGTACCATAGTAACCGGTGTTGTTGTGGTGTTGTTGTGGTGTTGTTGTGGTTTTGTTGTATATAATACAAAAAGCAAGCAAGCAACTAACGGACTACTCAGGGGTTGCTGTGATTGTCAACAAAACACGTGTATGGAAGATTGATTATTCAAATAAGCGAATTGCATGAAACGTACACCTACATGACTTAATTAGTCATGTAACATTTGAATAAATAGACAGCATAAAACATGGAAATTATAAATTTTCTATTAATGTTTTCAGTGCTGCTTGGGTATGTAGATATTATCGATTGTTCTCACGTCTACGAGTCAGATTTTGAGTTGAATCGAGTGAATAATATTCCAAATTAAAATAAAACAGTACATTCAGTTCGTTGTTATAAATTTATGCGATGGCTTCTTTCAACATAAATATGCTAAAATTGGGATCTATAGTACAGCAATGGTATTTTAAAGTCGCATAAAAAGATAGCAGCCACCGATTCTTCCACCAATTCACAACTATTTTGTTTTATTGCACTGCTGTTCATTGTTCCAATTTTACGACTTCTTCCAATCAATGGATGAATGGCTTGTGGTACGATTACATTTCGGGAAAGATTCTGTTCTTTTTACTGCCCATGGAATCTCATACCCCGGCAAAATCGAACAAAGGAAACTTCTATTTTAAAGGTTTGTCCCCATGCTATACTATCGATGTTCCCGAGAAAAAGAAACTATTCGATTCATGCGCTCGGTTTCCGTTTCATGTACGACTGACAGTGGAAAGCAGCTATCCAGTTTCTCGGGATGTGTCCTCGATTGACAGTCGTAAACTCACGACAAGCGAAACCGTGTCAATTGATTTTATGTCCTTGAGAGAACGTAATCATTGGCATACAGCTCGATGTAAAAGCTAATCAAAATCAGAACAAGATATATATGCTAAAACGTTAGCTTCGGGAGTGTTGACTATTCTCGGTAGCTGATTTTCAATCCTCTTATTCTGAATACTCTTCCATTAAAGCACTTCACTGATTCATATGATAGCATGGTTTTTAACATTACGTTGATTACCTTTCAAATAGTTATTCCATTAAGCCATGGTTTTCTTCAAATATTCCACATGCTTATTTTTTTCCACATCCAGTTCAAACGAAACGATAGTAGAGTAAAATAGGAGTTGCCAACAATAATTCTACTCTCTTGAGAAGTTTGACCCTTTTTATAAACACTGTCAAACAGGTATGGATATGTCTGTTGATTCTAATAGTTAGAAGTCCAGTGAGCAAATGAATGTAAACAAACAAAAATGTCAGATGTATGCACGACGCTACGAAAATACTCATAGAAGGGTGAACTCTGCTCAGCTTGCCAAGAATTTACCTATTTTTCCTCCTATATGTTTCCAGACCAGTTTATGTTGTAAACGATAAATTAAGATAAGTGCCAGCAGATACCACACCATGGTGGTCATAACAATAAAGCTGTTGTGATGGATATGACACTCTGATAACGTCTAACAATTGAAAAAAAATAACTCACCTCCAAGAGTGGTCCGAAAAAATATAGCATGTAACCAACAAACGACGAAAACATTAACTTCGTTATCATGGAACACCGTCGTGCAGTTTGAAGGGCTGCCTACGAATAGAAAATTGAAAAGGAGCCAACCCCTCTAAATGGACGAACGGTGGCGGTGATATCAAATGATGATCTTAATTTTGCAAATTAGATTTTCCTAACGGTCTACGCACGGTTACCCCTCGCCAGGAAGTTTATAACCGACTAAGGATAGCTTTTTGAGCGCGACCTTTACTGCCACATCGTCGCTTATGTCAAAGGGACGGGTCTTCTTGTTTTTACCGTATTCTCTAATGAATTGTGGCTTCGCTGCGAAATGATTTCATTATTTTGGCTTGTTAAATCGGAGGGGTTTTCGTCTAAGTGAAATTAGAAGAAATTAAATCAATCCTCAGTTGCCTCAATTTAAGAAACTAGAATCGTTTTTGTGATGGTTATATGAAACACGAAATCGTTCACAATAAATTTGTAAAATTTGGGTCCTCCCTTAACTCAGTCGACGCGGCTACAAAGCAACACCATGCTGGAGGGGGCTGGGTTCGATTCCCGGTCTGGTCTAGGATTTTTTCGTTTAGGAAAATTGCTCGACTCCCTGCGCATAGGGTATGATGGTTTTTGCCACACAATCACACTAATGCAAAAATGGTACCTGGCATCGAAAGCTCTTAATTAATAACTGTGGAAGAGCATTAAGAACACTAAGTTGTTAGCAAGCAATAGGCTAATTGCGACAGCAATAAGCTTGAAACGCTAAGAAGATGAAGGAATTTGTAAATAAATGTACATGGAATTTTTTACGAATTCATTGACAGCCAACCCGAAAGCTAAGCAATTATTATTGTATCCCAATCCCAACGTGCTCAGTCATGTTTCAACCTTGTTAACACTTCCCACTTCCCCCAGCCAAATTTGGACGACGGGATCGTGCCAAAATACGCACCCTGACCTTCGCATTCCGACACGTCTGGCATGGTTTTGAAGACAGTTCTCGAAAGAGGGCATGCAATTCGGTCTGGATTCGTCGTCTCGACGATGACAACAACAACAACGGAACAGGAATTTACGAAAGAATCTCAGACCAAAAGATGGATAAAATATCTCATAATCCGGGCCACCGGAAACCAACCCAGAAACGCAGACGGAATGTGTTGGCATCTCGTCCCTCGTCGGCGTCAGTCTTGATGGATGGATGGTGGAAAAAGTGAACAGGATGAAAAGCACCTTCACCCCGGACAAAGGCGAATGCTATCGTTAGAAGGGATAAATGGGTTGGACTTAGGACCGGATACCTTTGCCAATCCGTATCCATCGACGATGCAGAACTTTGCTTGAGGATGTTTTCCATTCCGATGTTGTGATTAAAACCATCTTTCGATTGCTTCCATCGATATGGATATGCATCGATATGGTATCCATGCATATAATAGAAAATCAAGCGTTAATAATCATTGACTGTGGTATGAATGTCGAGTCTTTCGGAATTAGAATCAGACCAGTACATGCATGCATGCTATTGAGGTTATTCCTCTGATTGCGTATCTTTTGTTTATATGGAACAATAGTAGGCTGAAATTACCGTAACAGAACCATATGATATACACTTTCCCAGAATCCTTCGAATAGCATTCTTTCACGAATGAAGCATGTTGGGGGCATGCAATCGATAAAAAGAAATTTTCTGATGAATTCTCATCCACTCTTGTTCGAAGCATATACGGATCAATCTCAAATAAGAAAACACTTCCTGGCGTTAGGATAGTACTCTCGACTCTCGAGTCGGCTCTTTTCTCATACATATCGATCATCACGTCGAGTGTTGTGACTCTCGAACCCATTTAAACCAACCCATTCATCCATCTCTCCATCATCTTCCGTTATTATGCTGGAAGGCTTGGATGATACTTCGAAGCGATTTTGTTTACGAGATGACAATGGCACTCAATAACCCATGCCCCACAAACTCCTGCTATCCTTGATTCACCTATATGCGAAGAGATGATAAGTTATTGTTCGCATTTGCTTGCCTGATTGACTTTTGTGCTTCTCAGTTTAAGCACTTTTTCCACGAATTCAGGTACACATTGAGGCAGAATGGGGCTTTAATTGGACACAAATCGAAGCGGTTCTCCTTCCTGGCATAGAAATTTGGTGCTTTAAGCAAATTTATCAACCAATAAGGACTTTATTTTGCCGTTCGCTTTTATCAAAACCTGAAAAACAAAACTCAGTAAATACACTAGTCGGCAGTGTTTCACTCCCATCGAGTAAATATATTGAATTTTATAGATTTTGCTTCGCTAAATCCAAATATGGGCTTTGGAATGACTGTAACACGTCCAGCTTTTGAGAAAAATGTGATTTAAAATCACAAAAACAGGTATTTCCGACAAAATATGATTACCTGTTTAACAGCTAGAGTATTGGCTCAGCCCTTTGAATGGTGGGCTTGTGTTTTAAGGAACGGACCTTCCTGAATCCATTCGTGAACAAAGCTTTGTCCTAAGACCTGAATTCATTGGTGCTCATAGATTTTTTCTTACACGAATGATTGATAAGGAAAACCGATTTTTATTTCCAGAGCTACAATTTTTTATAGAAATTCTGTGTAGCTGCATTTACGTGGTAAAGCGTGTTCGGAAATATTTTTTGTAACTTTGTCGCGTCAGTGCTCCGAGTCAACGTAAAAATTTCCTTCAGTGTATGGTTTAGCTATCAGTGGATCCTTTCATCTTTGGGCGGACGTGCATATTGTTTACTTTAAATAGAAGTTTTGAAGTTGACGTCTCGACAACAGGAGCTGCGAAATCTTATTTTGGACAAGTGGTTAGAAAATCCTGATCGTTCACAGAAAACAATCGCGAATCCGGTCGGGGTGATGCAACAAATGGTGTCGAATGTCATCAGCAAGTTTCTACAAACCAAAACGGTTCAGAGGGAAGTCAACCAAGCAGTCGAAAGGGGGAACACGCAACAAACAAGATGAGAAACAAGTGGTCAAAGTATACAGGAGGAAACCCAACATGTCGGTCAGAGAGGTTGCCAAAAAAGTGGATGTAGCTAAGTCAACTGTGCAGGACATTCAAGTGAGATGTGGACTGAGGTCATTCAAAGCCTACCTCGCCGAGATGATAAAGGGCATGAAAAGCGAAAAGTCGGGCCCGAAAGCTACTCTGAAAAAAATTCTATCGTTATACCGACAATTAAATCATGGTCAGGATGACTGTCGCATTTGATGGTTACAATAACCATGAAAATGGTCGAATTCACCACGTTCATGGCATTCTTGACTATGATCATGGTAAAAAAGGACTATTCCGAGATTATGGCAAATGTTGGATCAACTATTTTTAATGGTCATTTTGACCATGATCATAGTCGGTTCAGAATCACTATACTGCAATAATCATCCTAACTTCAAATAATGGTAAAATTGACTATCAAATTTGTCTCTGTGTATATGATTCTTTGTTAACTAAGCATACAGCTTGCATCATACAGGACGATGAAACATACGCGAAGGCTGACTTTTTATAAATTTCTGGTAATAAATTCATCACTAAGAAAGACAGAGGAAGCCTAGAGTCTAGTTTTAAAGAACAGAAGATAGAAAAAAATGCGAATAAATATCTCGTTTAGTGAGCCATCTGTACGTGCGGTAAAATCAACCAACCATTCATCTCAACCGGGAATATTAACAGTGAAATGTACATCAAAGAGTGCTTTCAAAAACGGCTAAAGGGTGTTTCTATCAAAAGTTTGTCGACTTAAACTTGACGCATTTCCTTTCATCGTTCATTAAAAAATTTTGCACACCCCTCATTTTGAAGATGTGTGCGTGTAGCATCATGCCTCTATTTTGATTTTGAGATTAGCACTTCAGTTATCAAAATCTTGTCGAAGGAAGAGAAGCAACGCATCAAAATTTTGCACATGCATGACGAAAATCCAAACTACTCTCACGCCAAATTGGCGAAATGGTTGAATGTGGCTAAAGCAACTGTTACCATTGTACTGAAAGTGTTCGGTGAACGTTTGTCAAAAGTCACAAAAGCTGGATCGGGGGGAAATCGAAAGCCGGAGGCCACTGCGACGACAAAAAGAGTTGCCCGCTGTTTTGAGCGGAACTCCAACCTCTCCGTCCGAGATGTCGCAAAGAAGCTGGGAGTGGTGCCTTCAACCGTGGATAGAGCTAAAAACGAGCTGGACTGTCGACTTACACGAAAGTGGTGACTCCAAATTGCGACGATAAACAAAACACGTCGGCCAAAGCACGATCGCGAAAGTTGTACACACAAAAAATAAATCTTGTTTTAATAAAAGTTTTGCACTTTATTTCTGAAAAGTGTTTATTTTTCATTAAATTGAAAATAAAATTATCTACAACGAAAATTCTTCGTTTGATTTGAAAGTGTTATTTTTTTGTTCGGTGTGTAAATTTAAAAGTGTTTTCTTTTACAATGAAAATTGTAGAACTGTCAAATCCACCAACACAAAGCAAGTCGTCGTCGTCGTCGTTTGAAATTTTTAAATCTTGCTGTCCGTGCGCATCTACTGCGTTATTCGTTGCTCCCGTCCACTTTCATAAGCGTTGTGTGAAAATTGCGAGGAAAATGGTTTTTTCGTGTTAATTTTCTGTAAAAATAAGTACGTCGGCAGTCTTTTCGATTTAAGTAGTTCCGGAAAGTGAGTCATTCTTTTGCTTCTATTATTTCCAGGTAAAGGCGGATAATGGAATCCGATAGATATGCTACAATCGCTGGTCGATCACATCACTGCGCACGGAACAAACATTGAAGGAATTTGTTCGTATCATTTATAATTTGGGAGTACCATCGGAGCACCTTTTAGCCGAGTTGTTGTCAGAACTGCGCGAGGATGGACGAATGCGGATTGCCATTCGAATGGACGAATGCGGATTGTCATTCGAATGGACGAACGCGGACATTTTACGACTTTCTTATAAGAATCCTTAGCAATTATGTGTTAGATAGAATCGGTCAGACAGACTACGTGCAGTTTGTCTGAAGCATGCTGTGAAAGTTATCTAAAAGAAGCTTTTTATGACAGAATTTTTTTTATTTCATTCCAAACATCATACTTTTATTTAAATTGCACGGCACTTTCATCTTGATAAACCTGCTTTCATGGCACGCTTTCTGGTTGATTACAATTTATCTGAAAAATAAACGTTTTAATGTTAAACGTTAATGTTAACTATTTTTATTTCAATCCAAATGGCATGTTTTAATTTTTATTACACGAAACTTTCTCGTTGAAAGTTTATTTTGGAATAAACATAATTTGCTTTCATTTTCAACGATGCCACGTTTTCGATTTGACAGTTCTACAATTCGTTTTGAAAGTTTCAACTTTTAAATGTACCAAGCAGGAAAATTTTGATTTGACAGTTTGAACGTTTTTGTTGTGAAAGCAACCCGCTTTCTACGAAAAAGAACCAACGCAACTTTTCAATTTGAGCAATGGTTTTTTTAATTCTAACAATCATTATTCTTTGTGTGTACACGACGATGCTGACGAAGTTTGATTGCGTGGTACAGGACGATGAAACTTATGTCAAGGCAGACTTTAAACAGTTTCCTGGACAGGAATTGTATACGACAACCGGACGGAGAAAGGTGGCAGATATTTTCAAGCACATTGAACTGTCAAAGCTCGCGAAGAAATATCTGGTGTGGCAGGCCATCTGTACCTGTGGCTTGAAGAGCAACGTTTACATTGCGACCGGAAACGTCAACCAGGAAATTTATCTGGGCGTGTGCCTACAAAAAAGTCTACTGCCTTTTCTGAAGCGACGCAATTGTTCCGTTCTATTTTGGCCAGATTTGGCATCTTGCCATTACGGAAAAAAGGCCAACAATGTTCAAATGGTGCCCAAGGACAAGAACCCTCCCAACACGCTAGAGCTCCGTGCAATCGAACAATATTGGGCCATCGTCAAGCGGAACCTTAAGAAGACTCAAAAAGCGGTTGTGAGCGAGAAACAGTTCAAGGCAAACTGGCGTTCTGCGGCGAATAAAGTGGACAAGGAGACTGTACAAAATCTTATGGCAGGTGTTAAACAAAAGACCCGGCAATTCGCTTTCGGTAAGAAGGAAGCTTAGCTGAATATTTCTCCAATATTCTGTATTAACTGAACTTTAAAAAGAAAAAAAAATTGACTTATTAATAAAAACTTTGATCAACTCACACACATTACTGTCTGACCAAATTTTGATCGGAACACCCTTTAGAAAGGATTGCCCGTTCTACAGCCAGCAGCCTATTGAGCAAGTAATGATCGGTGCCGTGGTTTCGAGCTAGAATACGGGTGAGCAAGACAGCACACGCCAACACTCAAAAGAAAAAAAAACTCTGAGTAGGAAAAAGAAATGTCGAAAAACGAAAGCAAAAATCCTCAAGCGCGTTTAAGAACGCACGATGCAGGATGCGGCATTTTCACCCGTATTGGTGACACAAAACTCGTGTCATTATTGCTGTCTTGCTTTGGCGTTAATAAATGCTCATGTTCACTTTTATCAGCCTTGCGCCATCATTGCCTTTTCATTCAGAGTGTTACGGACGCGTTTTTTGATTTTTGTAAAAGTTTTGTTGTATTTGTGGAGACGTAGTATTGAAGAAACAGAAAAGAAGGTTACCTTTTGTCAAACCTATGGTGTGAATTAATACAAACAATAACATGAGCGATTGTTGCGTTGTATGACAAAATATTCTCCAAAGCGTAGAAGCCCAAAATTGCATACCCATCAAGGACAACATTGTACTTCGAGGAAATTCCGGTTCCAACATTTTCAAATATTGTCGGTGGTGAGTCGGTTTCAGAACCAAGCGAATCTGATCATAAGTTTCAAGATGATCCAGAACCACATTCTATAACTGAAGAACGACATTATATAACCCAAAAGAAGCTGAATGATTTGGTTCAAGATTCTGAGGTACCCAAGACAAAAGTCCTGCTAGCTTCAAGGCTAAAGCAGTGGAACGTCCTGGAAATTTTTTTTTTTCATCTAGTTCATTTATTTGGCAGGCTCAATTGCATTAGCTTAACGCAGCTGATAATTCATTGTTTTTTGATATAATGAATGACTTAATATTTACTAGCGTTAAGGCTCAAACGCAGCGATAACGGAAGCGGAACGGCAGCGGAAGAGCCCAATCTGACTAAAACTGCTTCTCGGATAGAAAACTGATTAGATCCAAGTTGATTCCAATTGGACATATCGACGTCATTTGCGACAACTGTCAAACTTGCCGTTTCCGTTCCGTTTCCGTCCACATTACGTTTGGGCCTTTAGTATGACTTGGGCCGTTTACTCGCGATTTACCCGAGGTTAAAAGGGGGGAAATTTTTTTGGGGGGGGGTGGGGGGGGGGATTGGGAAAAGGGGGTGTGGTGGTTTTATAGTGTTGTGGGGGGGGGGATTGGGGGGGGGGGGGGTGGGGGGGGGTCCTTTTTTGGTTTTGGGGGGGGTGGGGTTTCCTTTGGGGGGGGGTGAGATTTCTCTGAGGTCAAAAAAAAAAAAAAAAAAAAAAAAAAAAAAAAAAAAAAAAAAAAAAACACACCCACACACACACACACAAGCAGATTAAACTCTTATACTAGACATTTGGAGAAACACATAAATCGATTGTAAGGTCTGTATCCACATTAATCCGGACACCTTCAAATCATTGTAACTTTTGAAATATTGCACGTAGGAATGAAACAAACACACAGACAAACAGAACTTGGCAG
This sequence comes from Aedes koreicus, assembly GCA_024533555.2. Classification (NCBI taxonomy): domain Eukaryota; kingdom Metazoa; phylum Arthropoda; class Insecta; order Diptera; family Culicidae; genus Aedes; species Aedes koreicus. The sequence continues at coordinate 137,415 of JAHHFK020000436.1, forward strand.
CAAAATTACGGGCTCGACGTTTGTACTGCGAATATCTGACGAAGTTTTCATGCGTTGTTATGGACGATGAAACTTATGTCCTGGAGGATTTCAAGCAGCTTCCAGGACTGGCTTTTTATTCTGCTATGGCCAGAAATGCTACAGCTGAGCATTTCAAAACGAAGAAAGCATCCAAAAAAATACCTTGTGTGGCAAGCGATTTGCACGTGTGGCAAAAAGAGTAAATCGTACAGGCACAATCAACACTACAGACACAATCAACAAGCAGATCTATCAGAAAGAGTGTCTGCAGAAGCGATTGCTACCCTTCATCAAAAGTCACAAAGAAAAACCTTTGTTTTGGCCCGATTTGGCATCATGCCACTATGATAAAACTGTGATGGAGTGGTACCAAGCAAATCAAGTGAACATTGTACCAAAAACCTCACACCTGCCAAATTGCCCAGAGCTACGACCAATCGAGAGATATTGGGCTCTGATGAAGCGGAAGCTTTCTGGAAAGAAGCAAGGAATCAAAGACATCAAACACTTTCAGCAAATTTGGACAAAGACGGCTTCTACGATTTCTGAAGAGTCTGTACAAACCCTAATGGACGGAATTGAGCGCAAAGTTGTTATGTTTTGTCTTCACGAATTGTTAATACACATCCCATGAATCTGAAATAAACAACTACGACGGAAATATAATGCGAAATTTATGTTTTATTCATGTTTTGAGGTGTCCGGATTATTGCGGATACAGACCTTATATAACACAGATCGCGGGATCCCAACACATCTCTCATAGGAACATAAGGTTGTCTTTCTTGGGCCTTTAGGGTATTCAAAAATCGTGTTCTGGCGGCGTCATTATCCGTGCATTGCCAGACTGCATGGTCGATGTCATCATAACCGTTTCCACACCGGCAAAGATTGCTGTCCACGAGGTTAATTTGATAGAGGTGTGCATCTAACTGGTAGTGGTTGGACATAAGTCTACTCATCACATGGATGAAATCCCGGCTAACGTGCAGGTTCTTAAACCACGCCCTCGATGAAACAATAGGAATGATGGAATGTAACAGCCGTCCTAGATTTCCGGTGTCCGGTGACGTACTAAATGGTAAAATTTATCGTGTGAAATTTGTCTATCATACAAATCGCCTTCCTGGGCACCGGCCTTTGTGAGCGAGTCCGCTTTCTCATTGCCTGGGATTGAGCAATGTGAAGGCACCCATACAAAGGTGTTCAAATATGATCTTTCGACCAGCGCACTGTTCCCTTAGTTTTGAGAGGAAATATGATGAGTGTATCCTAGGTTTCATCGATCAAAGAGCCTCAATCGAACTGAGGCTGTCCGAGAAGATGAAGTAATGGTCTGCGGGCATGTTGGAAATCATCCCCAATGCGAAGTTGATTGCTGCCAGCACAGCAACATAAACAGAACAAGGTTCCTGAAGTTTGTGGAAGGCGCTAGAATTTCCACTGAAGGCACCGAAGCTAGTGGATCCAATGAGGCGAGACCCATCAGTGAAAAACCTTTTTTCAGAATTGTCGTGTTGGTACTTTTCAGTAAAAATACGCGAAATAATAATAGAACGAAGTTGATCCGGAATCCCATGAGATGCTTGTTTCATGGAAAGATCATAATGAATTGAGGAACTGCTATAGGTGAAGTGAACACGGTCTGCAGTATAGCACGGAAGACACATATCCGACGATATGTAGTGCTGGTAAATTGTGTGTTCACCCCTAACATTTCTTCAAAATTTTCCATAACAAATGCGTTTTTCACTCCACATTTGATTAATATTCTAGGCGAGAGTTCCCAGAACCAATTCTGGAGAGGTTTTACTCCTGCCAAAACTTCGAGACTCATGTTATGCGTTGAGTGCATGCAGCCAAAAGCAATACGCAGACAACGATATTGAATTCGTTCCAATTTTAGAAGGTGACTTTTTCTTGCCGAGAGAAAGCAAAAAGAGCCATACTCTAGAACAGAGCGAACAGTTGTTTTATAAAGGGTTAAGAGGTCTCCCGGATGAGCACCCCACCATGTGCCACAAATTGAACGAAGAAAGTAGATCCTTTTTTGGCATTTTTGCTTCAAATAGGTAATGTGGGCATTCCAAGTGCACTTTGAATCAAACCAGACCCCAAGGTATTTGAGAGATAATGATTGGATAATGTTTCTGCCCAAAAGATTAAGCTGCAATTGAGCTGGGTACCGTTTTCGAGTAAACACTTCCAGTTCAGTTTTCTGCGGTGCGAATTCGATCCCTAGATTCATAGCCCAAGAAGATAGGTTATCTAGGGAATTTTGCAATGGTCCTTGCAAGTTGATGGCATGTGAGCCTCTTAAGGAGACCACACTGTCGTCAGCAAGTTGTCTTAGCGTGCATTGTCCTGCCAAACAATTGTCAATATCTTTGACATAAAAGTTATAAAGAAGGGGGCTGAGGCATGAGCCTTGAGGTAGACCCATGTAACTAGTTCTGGAAGTTGTCAATTGTCCAAGTGAAAAGTTCATTTGCTTTTCTTACAACAAATTGTACAAAAAATTATTTAAAATTCCGGGAAGTCCACATCTCTGCAGATTTCCTGACAGGATTTCAATGGAAACTGAATCAAAAGCCCCCTTAATGTCCAGGAATACTGAAGCCAGTTGTTCCTTGTGTGCAAAGGCCAGTTGAATTTCTGAGGAAAGCAGCGCTAGACAATCAGTTGTTCCTTTGCTCTTACGGAACCCAAAATGTGTATTTGATAGCAAATTATTCGATTCGACCCCGTGGTCGAGCCTACGAAGGATCATTTTCTCCAACAATTTTCTAATGCACGAAAGCATAGCAATTGGACGGTATGAGTTATGATTAGACGCTGGTTTACCAGGCTTTTGAACAGCTATCACTTTGACCTGTCTCCACTCAGCAGGTACAATGTTGTTTCGAAGTAAGGAATTATACAAGTCCAGCAAGCGTCTTTTTGCGATATCTGGGATATTTTTCACAAGATTGAATTTTATCATATCGCATCCGGGTAAGGAGCTGTTCAATGAAAGAAGAGCCATAGAAAATTACAGCATTGTGAATGGTCTGTCCAGAGAGCCATATATTCCTAACCGCCATCTTTTTGCTTTTATTGTGTTCGATCAATGCAGTTTAGGGAAGTGAGTCCACAATTCCTCCCGGGTAGACCCTGATAACCGTAGCGACACGCGTGATCGCGCGCGGAGAAAAAGAACAGTCAGATTTTTGTAAAGGCAATTTTGTGCATTCATCGTTCCAGCCAGGTGTAGCTGGTCTCCTTTTGAAGGGTGCACTTGGAACTTTTCTTTTTTGTGCTTCAAATGAGCTTTTGTAGATGAGTTCGGCAAGGAATCGATATTCTTCCAACGGTGGAAGTGTATTGCATATTTTTGCCATTTGATGTTCCTTGTGAGGTCGAACGGAACTCGAGATGGTTCTGAAGGTTGAGGGCCACACTTAATTGAAATGATGATCGGTAAGTGATCGCTACCATGAGGATCATTGAGGACTTTCCACAGATAGTCCAATGCAAGCGATCTTGAACAGAAAGACAGGTCGAGTCTGCTTTCTTGAGCAGGAGGTTTAGGTATGCGTGTCGCTTCACCAGTGTTCAAAATTGACAAGTTGAAATCGTCACATAAATCGAAAAAAATGGCCGCTCTATTGTCATCATAAAGGTCCCCCCACCCAGTACTATGGGAATTCATGTCTCCCAGAATCAATACAGGGGACGGTAAAATAGAGACTAAATTCCAGAGTTGACTGCGGCTAATGGAAGTTCGAGGAGGAACGTAAACTGAAGCTATGCAAAGGTCTTTATTCCTGGCAGTTATTTGACAAGCGACGATTTCGACGCCTGAGAGAACTGGTAGAGAAATTTTGTAAGGGTAGCACTTTTTGATCCCCAAAAGCACTGTTCCGTAAGAATCGTCTCTATCCAGTCGTATAATGTTGAAATCGTGGAAGTTGAGTTCAGGTTCTGATGAAAGCCATGTTTCACAAAGAGCAAATAAATCACAGACGGAATTGTGAACTAAAAACTTGAACGAGTCTAGTTTAGGCACCAGACTACGGCAGTTCCACTGTAGTACAGTGATCATACCTCCGACCTGGTTCGATGAATTATCCATCGAAAGATATGATCGATTCTAGGAGGGGCCATGAAACAATCAATTGCTTAAGGTCGGAAGCAAGGCAGAAACTAACCTTCAAAGAGGGTCTTGTATAATGAACATATCTAAAATGAATGCCACGATGTCCGAAAAAGCTATCAATCCTCGATCGGACTTGGATTCCTTTTGAAAAGATTGAGGAGTAGCATTTTTATTGTTATTATTTTTTCTTAGGCAATGGCGGAAAGTCCTTACTGCATCCAGGAGTTGGTGCAATAGGAACCCTCGGTTTGACAATTTCTTCCGCATTTGCCTAAAAATTTTGCAATCTTTTGGAGGTGACTTTTGTTATCTTACGGCGCACTTTCGAAGAAGAACGTTTCCTTTTTGAGGATCCGAGCGTGTGCCACCGTAGAATCACCTTCATCAGATAAGTCAGAGTCCGATTCTTCAGCTGACAAAATCGAAAATTGGTTTTCATCTTGAGCGGCTGTTGCAGACTTAAGCATTTCTGCATATGTCTGCCTGGAGCGTCCAGTAATGGAACGCCGCACTTTATCGGATTGCCATTTGTACCTTGGGCACTGCTGCAAAGAGTGAGGATTCTCACCACAATAGACACATTTCTGCACAGCTTGTGTGCAAGAGTCCTCAGTGTGGTTTTTGTTTGTTGCTGCAATGGCTGGCCGAATGTCCCAGTCTTTTGCAGTTGGTACATAATATACCCTCGGTATATGAGGGCTCACCGGGAAAAAAGTTCCATCTAATTTAACATAATTTGGGAGAACAGAACCGGCGAAGGTCCCCCGAAACGAGTCTGAAAGTTGAAAGACCTTTTTTTCGTCTTGCAACGATGCTGAATGTAGTTGTTTTACATCCAGAATAGTTACAAGTTCACGAGCGACTTTAGAGTTCTTGAAACAAACTGCCGTTCCCATATGAAAGAAAAGTAGGGGCTAGGGGGCTGATTCACTTTCAAAATGCATGATAAAAAAAAGTGAAGCGCAGAATAGTTCGACAAAGATTTTTCATTAGGGCCTATCTGACAAATGTAAACAATGGCTTCTTCCGTAAATTTCTCGTAATACAAAATCTATCCATGTAAACTTCCAATCCTATCGAATAGAAGGGCTCTTGTTCTTCGAAATGGCTGTGGTAGATTAATTTGGAAAGTTTCCAAGGTCGACAAATTCAAGGAAGATGCAATTGTTTACGTTTGTCAGTAAGGTCCTATTGAAAAATATTTGTCGAATTATTCGTTTATTGCGTTTATTATAAGAAACTTTTTCGAAACATTGAGTTTCATAATTATTTCAAATGAATCCCGGAACCGGTAACCTTCAAGGTAAGCAAATTATGTAATCGATATCGCTTTTGTTGGAGTGCTATAAATGAGAAAATTTTGAAAACATTTGAACTTTACTTACTGAACAACTCCTTTACTTCAGCATCCGTAACGTCTAGTACGTCCAACACGTCTTCCATTTTCACCCTTTCACACTTAATCTTATCAGCTTCCACCGCTTAAGTTCGCGAGTACTGAAGCGTTCAGTAAAGAACTCCAGTAATTTTTACATTTTGCGTCAGTATTTATTATGGTTTTTCTGAAAATCGGTAAAACATCTACTGAACAGCGAATGATCAATGACAGTTCATTAGTTTAGACAGTATATCTGTTGAATAAACACAAATGTTCAGTAATATTTTCATTACAATTATAGATACCTTGTAGTTCATTGATAGATATCTATAAATTGAACTAGAAAAGAAGAAGAATGATTAGTAATTTCCATTTAATTCCAACTACGTTCATTGATAGATCGTATCTATAAATTGAAGATATTTTACAGCTCATTCAGTAGCAATTTTATTTTACTAATCAAAATCGTAAATTTTTTTACCGAACATCAAAACTAGGATTTGGTGTGTACTGAGCTTACCTCCAAGTCATGAAAACATTCCTTTTTTTTAACTCAGAAAAACAAGACATCTTCACTTGCCTCGATTCGTTTCTTTTTTCTTTCTTGTTCAAAAGTTCTTACAGGTTAATCTGCTTTGCAGAGTACCTCTGATGGGGATGAATCTCATCGCCACAACATATAAACTGCATGCTTAAATTGTTCCCCTTTTGAAAAACGGAAAATTCATGTTGCAGAACATAAACCTATATTGCTGCTCACTATAACGCACAGCTCTTTTGTTCCAAGTCGAAAGACCACCCGAAATGTTTTATTGCACATTCTAGTGAACTAGTCATGATGTGCAGACAAATTACCTCAAGTGCAATGAGTAATTTGTGCAAGTTGTTGAAAGCGTAATAACTTTCTTCAACTGTCGTCGTAAAATTTGGAAATTCCTTGGCAAGTGGGTAGTAAACCGATGCAATCTTCCACAGATCAAGCAGTTTATATGCAGCTTTTGTTGACCGAGTGATAGCCATAGTAACTTTACTTTGGTATTTCACTTCATTTTACTTTGGTACTCGCGTCATTTTGTGTAGAAGAATGAAAGAAACAGAAAGACGCGAGCCAAAATCTGCTTTTGAAATTTCCGATGATACATCAGAGTTAATTGACCTTTCTACTACATCATAAGCTTCATCCTTTACGGTATGTTATCATCATTTATTCCTGTTATTCTGCTAATCGAAATACACAGAAACATTGCAACTGCAATAAAACTCGGATTCCTTTTAGCCGGCAACAGTTCAGTCTCGATAACCCAATTTTACCGAAAAACAAATCGGATATTGCAAATCGCTGACAAGCCACAAGCTTTTCCCTCATGGATCACCCCATAAAACAACACGCAAATTTATTTGTCAATGTGATAAACGCACCGAAAGAAAATGTGCAAACAACCAACGTCCGGCGGACCGAAAGAACCCCCCTCCCTCGAAAACACCAACCACCAACGACCACTCTGACGGTGGAAAAGAATTCTCGATTTTCTTCTCCCCGGAAGCACTTTTGGAGAGACGTGCTCGTTCGGATGACCAAGTAGAAAGAGCGGGTTGTGTGTGTAGGACTATCCCCTGCCAGCACTAATTTGGCCCTAATTTATATAGTGCAACAACACGCTATTCCGGCTATCTGTCAGACAGATTTGTGGCTGATCTCGATGGTTTTTTTTTCTTCTTCCTTCTTGTGGCCTTCCCATTTATCACGGTTTGGGTGGCCATCTGTGCCTGTGCGATACGAAGCAACCGGTAAGTTCCCGAAAGTGGGAAGCTCTGCGTGCGTTGGTGCCAGAGTCAAGTTGGGCCTACATTGGCAGTGCGGATAGGCTAGACGTTTACGAAGATTTTTTCCGGAAAATTGTGGGACCCTAGAGGGGTTTGCTTGGAAAGACGTGAATGTTTGCAGCACGTATAGATGAGGTGTGCTTAATGCTCAAAACAGATTTATGTATACTCAGAAAAAATGATAATTTCTAACCAAAGTAAGCGTAAACAACGATTTTGTATTCAATCTTGCATACAACATACCTGGTATCTTACTTCAATTTACATGAAACATCGCGTGAAGTTTGGACTAATCCAGCACTAAGCATATGTGCATTATAAAACCGCAGAAAAAAACACAATTTTATCAAACTGTGCAAACATGATTGACACATACTCAATGGGTGAAAATTCATATACTGTTTCTTCTCTTCTACTTTCAGGTACGTGAAACAGTAGGTGCTCTCAACTAGTTGAAAGATAAGTAATAAATCACCCGGAACATGAATTTTGTTGAATTTCAGAGATCTTCATCTGAATGTGCGATAAATCTTGATCAGAAATATGAATTATGCATGGTATTGTCTTCTATCTTGATTGGGTTTGGCCTTTGTAGTCAGCGTATATCTGGCTGCCTCCCAATATTTCACTGAGTACAGTATTCATATCTTCAAACTGGTTCCATGAATTATCCATAAAAAAAAGTATGATTGATGCAAGGAGGGGGTATGAAACAGTCAATTACATAAGGTATGATTCCAATGTTGGAAGTAAGGAAGAAACTAAGCTTCTTAGAGTATATTGTGTGTGGAACATGTCTAATGTGAATTCCATACTGTCCGCAAAATCCATACTATCAATCCTTGATCGTACTTGGATTCTTTTTGGAAAGGTTGAGGAATAGCGGAAATTGGTGCAGTTAAAGACTTTAGTTTTGTTAATTTATCCCCATTAGCCTGAACATTTAAGGTGAATCTGGAGGGAGTCCTTTTTCCATTAGATTAATTATCACTTCACAATTTTTGATACTTAAAATCACAAACAAAACAAAACAAACAACGCTCAAATTGCTAACCAATGGATGCTCCAGTGGAGCAAAAGATTCTTGAAAATATCACGCCTGAAGTCCCAATAGTATTTGAGGTTTGTGCTCAGAAAACTTCGAAGTGATAGGGACTTGATCCCTTGTGTCCTTCAAAATCTTGTGAAGTGGAGTTTATATTGTTTACGGCGCATTTATGGCGAAAGACATTAATTATTTTACTAGCTGAACCTGGTGCGAGCGCTGCTACGCTTGCAACTAAAGACTGGACTCGGAAAAAATGAGACACACAAAAATGATCACCAAAAATTCATTTTAAATCGGATACTTCTCAAATTTTCAGGGATTAAATAACTATATATTAGCTATGTTTTGGCATAATTTATTTATTGAATTTCCTCCCCCAAGCTGTATGCTCGTACATTTCTCTTAACACTGCTAATGAGATCTTGGGCGAGGCTTTGTCCATCTTCCTTACACAATTTCTCCCAGTTTTTCTTCAAAGCTTCATCGGTTTGAATGTTTTTCCGCTTTTCTTCAACTTCTTCTTCATTATCGCCCAAAACTTTTCGATCGGACGACGTTCTGGTGTATTTGGCGGGTTCGCCTCCTTCGGGACCACATTAACGCCCTTCGCTTCGTACCAATCCATTACAGGCTTGGCGGAATGGCACGAAGCGAGATCCGGCCAGAACAGCGTGGGACCACGGTGAGGGCGGAGGAAGGGCAGCAAGCGCTTCTGCAAGCATTCCTCTTGATAAATCTGCCCGTTTATGGTACCGGTTGTAACGGCTTGCTGTACCGTCGGCACTCGCAGATCGCCTGCCACAACAGGTACTTCTTCGCGAATTTGTCCATCTTTCTCTTCCGGAACTTTTCCGGAACCTCCATGCGGGACGTACCGACAAAAAAACTCGAGGCCGGGGATTTGTTTGGTGTCCGCCTTGATATATGTCTCGTCGTCCATAACGAGACAGCCTGGCTTGACCAGCCACTCACGGTACAGCTTCCGCGCACGCAATTTGGCCACCGTGTTTTGCTTGTCAGTCCGGTTTGGCGCCTTCCTGACCTTAAAAACACGTAGCCCAGCCCGCTTCATGGTCTGCTGGACGAACCACTTCGACGAATTGACCTTTTTGGCCACGTCTCGGGTGGAAAGGTTCGGGTTATTCTTAAAGTACTGCCTTATCTTCCGCGCCTTCTCTGGGTATTCCGTTTTCGGTTTTCGGCCGCTTCCAGCGCGCCGCTCGATGGTCTTCGTCTCCTGGAACATCTTCACAACGCGGGACACGGTGGAATGGTGGATTCCAAGCCTTTTGCCGATCCATCTGTGCGACTGACCAGGATTATCGATCACCGCGCCCAAGATTTGCTGGCGTAGCTCTTCTTGTTTCGAATGCATCTTGAAAACTACTTGACAGATCGCAATAAAATTTTGCAGACATAAACATAACACTCTAAACTAGTATCACCCAAAATTTCATTAATTTACCGACGCGATAAAAAGTTACACCCAAAACAAAGTGTCGCATTTTTTCCGAGTCCAATGAATGAAATTTAAAAGAACTGTGAAAAAAAAGTTTTGGTAAAATATTTTCGTTTGCTGATGCGTGACTTCGATTAAAGAGTTTTATTTCTTTTTGTTTCGTTTTTGTTTACGTTGTTACTCTCCTACTGTAACTCACTCTCTCTAAGGCAAAACCCCAGGTCCCTGGTCTAGAGCCACGGGGACCCGTCTGGGGTGGGCTATCCACCAGCCTCTTTTGCGGCGACTATCTCGAGCTTGAAAGACGGAGCTCTCAAGGTCGGCTCAGGACAATAATGAGGGACACGGATCTAAAGGCAAAACACACGGTCACTCTAGCTTTAACTTTTTATTCACTTACTTACAAGTTTTGGTGTGAGTGTGTAGTGTGGATGGCCGGCCGGTGACGGTGGGATCTAGCGGGAAGGGCGATGCAGTTGATGAGGATCGGCACGATCAAATGATCGTACGACTTACGGTTATCACTCGTTCCACGAGGTGCTGGGATTCTGGGTTCTTGCGGTCGGTCCACGAACACGTGGCCTCCGATCTGGGAAAGTCAACTGATGACGATTGGCACGATCGGATGATCGTCCGGCTCTAAGCAGTCGTTCTACGACGTGCTGGGAAAACGGCGGGTTTTCGCAGTCGGTCCACTTACACGTGGCTATCAAGCGGGGAACTGCTACTCCTGTTCCTGGTAGCCAATACCGGATGCAGGTACTAAGTTACTGCCTATCGCAGATTCACGCGGTTAGGCGGGAGCTTGGCAAAAATACCAATGGGTCCTATTCCGTTCAGGAATTGGGGTAGTTTACCTGATTCTGAAATCTATGTCCTAACTGCTACACTTTTCCACTATTTCTTCCACAACTGTTTTAACTGTAAACTTTCTAACTTTTTCTGGGCACGATCCGTATAGCTTGCTAGCTGAAGTGAAAAAGAATTTGTATGCAGTATCCATCCGGTAGCCAACCTCTATTTCTCTAAATCCCCAAAATTACCCCCATTTGATCCTTTTCCGCTTTGCCTTATCTCGAAATTCCATCCAATAGCCCTTTATTGATCCCAACCGATTAGTGTACTCATAATTGTAGTGTGTGGGTGTATTGCATATGGTGTATAACAGTTTTTAATCAGACCGTTTTCGGGTGTATACTTCTCCATTAATTATAAGCCATTAACATATGTTTTAATAACTGAAAGGGTTCCTATTTACAAGCTTTGTTTTACATCTACCTATAAATATTATAATTATCGATCATATCATCATCTTAGTCTACAAATCATCATCTTGGGTTCTCAGTTAGAACAGGTACATATTTCCTTTATTGCTGTCCTGTGCATGATGAGTGAGTGCTCTAAAGCTTATATTTTATAGCAATCCTCTCGTAGTGTACTGGCTTGTATCATGGGACAAAGTACCCAAATGGTAACAACGTTGCTGCGTTGCACAAATTTATCGAACTTAACGTTGCCGTTCTTAGAATGAAATTTCTTCACTTTTTTCAATAGTACCTACCAAGGTTGCTGATTATCACAACGAATGGTGTCTCGCTCTTTCTACTACTCACCACCGTTTTCCTGCTGCCACATCAAAAAACTACTCTCACCGTACACGAAAACTGTTGAGCAACGACTCACTCGGTCCTTTCTTGTTTACCGTTTCTTCTTGTGCCTACTTTCGTTCACTGAGTTATTACCATGTCCAAACAACCAAGCGACACTCGCCAATTCTTCTCTTCTGCGCGAACATTTATTCCGAATATTCGCAGTGAAGTCTTCTGAACGAAACAAACGGATCATTTATTAGAAAAAAAAAAAAAAAAAAAAAGCAGCGGATGGATGAGAAGCAGGCCCTACAAATTCTCCATACTGTGAGTGTGTGTTTGTTTACACAAATGCATTATTGATTTAAACATATCAAGCTGAACCACATTAGGTCCAAAGTAACATTGAGAAATTATCTTCGTCAAGCTTGTCTATTAAACAATTTGTTGATGTTTTCTACGTATTCAATCCTTAATTACTCTCTATATTTCCACACTGTGTGTTGAAAATTCTTGAACATGGTTTTAGTCGACGAAGAGAGTCTCCCAATGTTACTTAGAACATTGTTACATTGTTCAGCTAGATATGTTAAAGTGAGGCACTACTACGACAGCGGTCAAATTTCCGGCTTTAACTGCCAGTCGTTTAAAGTATAAATTGAATTAGATCTAACGTGATTTCTCATTTGTTTATTTGTAACAAAGTAGTATCCATTTGGCTATATATATATATAAATAAAAATAGATTGATAAAGGCAAACATATTCTAGTTTGAATTGGGCACAAACATCATATAAGTTTGATTTGACTACCTATGGTGGTTAAAACAAACTAAAATTCTGAGTAATTGTTTCAGGAATTTAGCAGTTAAGTTCAACTGTCGTCCGTTTGAATTTATCATTATGATGGTTGTTTCATTATGACAGCTACGAAAACAAACAGATTTGTTGGTTGATTCTACCAACGCTTATGATTTTTTTCAAACAAATTTTAGTTTGATGTAAACTGAATTACTGTTTGAAACAAACAAACGAAAACGGTTGAAACAACAAACATTTCCGTTTTCAATCAACTAAATTTCTTTTGTAATTTCAATTATTTGAAATTAATGCTAACAAACATAAGAAAAGTGCACATTTACATTTATAGACTTCTTTTTAGGCTAAGAAAAATCTACAAATGATAATGCGAGCCTTTCTATTATTTTCAGGTTTTATAAATAAAATATTAAATTTTCACCTGTTGTTGACTGACAGCGCCAGAGCATGCAGCGGGACCGGATGACGGAAAATAAAATAAACCAACAAAATAGTTTGTTTCAAACTAAATTTTTAGTTATATCTTCGCCCAACATAATATCAATCAATCTAAAATTTTAATTTGTTCCCCTCAGTCAACGCTACCTGTATTTTCGTAATAATAATCCCCTTTCAAGGTGGAAACAATCCCCTTTCAATCGGTGGTTTAAAACAACAAATCGGACTTCTGAAACAACTAGTTATTTTTTAGTTTAGATATCAACAAACAAGTTTGTTGTTTCAACCGGGACTGTATTTTCTCTGTGGTGATTTAGAGAATATTGATTTCAAATGCCATGCACATAATTTCTAGTGAAAACTAGATGTATGGATGCTGATATCAATATAGTCTATATCACGTAATATAACTTGTAATGTGAGCGGGGTGTAAATCACTTCCAGCCGGACTTATAGGATCACTCCTTAGATGATGACCAAAGCAACTAATAATCAGCGTATTCATAAAGAAGAAACAAATGATAACATTCAAAAAAGTTTATAAGGAGAAGGAAATAATGTAAAGAAAAAAAGGTCCCAACAAACAATTGAAAACTGCAATTAAACTAGCCAGTTGAATAGTTGTCGAACAATTGTATTGGATGCTGAATATCAATGAATACTGAATAATGTGTTGAATAAGCATTACATCCATCTTCATTTTAGCTTCAATTCCTCTTTGACCCCTTTTCTTATTGAAATACTTTTTAGTAGATTAATATACGTTTTCTAGATTGTTTATTCCATTGATATCAAGATGAACAGTGAAAAACTGATTAGCAGTCGTTTAAAATTTTTATGTAGCTCATGTTCAGCGTTTGCACTTTAACTTGGATAAAAGCTGAACTAGATCAAGTATAACCACTTAAAAAACTTAAATATTCAATACAGTTGGATTAGCTTAACGATAAGCCGAATAAACCTTGCATAATTTTATTTTTCAACATTACATGAGGTGCTGCTTAAAAAGCTGAATACGAATCTTTTCCGAAATTATGTGAAGCACTATGCAACTTTAAAATGAATATTTGAACCTTAGGTTGATAACATATTTTTTAAGTGCTGTATGGAGCCTGAATCCAACAAAAAATTAATTTGAACGATGAGTTTAATACATATCATATTTGTCATGAGTAAAGCTATTAATGCACAGTTCTTATTTGTCTCGGATTATATATCTCAAATACGTTTATTTACGCTACTTAAATACGTCAATTTTTAAAAAAGGAAGGTTTTTCGCCGGTGATTTCAGCTCCAAAAGTTACATTTTTTTAGAATTATTTTTGCAACACTTAAAAAAATGTATCAAATATACAAAAAGTTTAAGAAAAGTGGATCTTACCATCGTCGATTAAAAAAAACACGCGAAAGGTATGAAAATGCTTTAAAGCATATGTTTTGTAAAACTCATGGAGAAGAGCATACCAAAAATTGCTTGAAAAATGCAGTGGTGAAGCACTTGCCGGAGCAAGCGCAGCATTATGCAGAACCGAGTAAGAAGAAATTATTGTAAACCAGTTTTTTTTAAATAACTGATTTGACTAATTTATTAACATTTAATTCGTAACAGGTGACGCTGATGATGTTAATCCATTTTCCATTAGTACGAGCACTATGAATAGCGATTGTGGTCTAACGCCGAACATGCTCAGAGATCTTGGAAACCGTGCGTCATTAACGAGTGAGCCAGCTAATGTATTGCGGCCTAATTTTACTACTTTTGATGAAAGGAGTGAAGCTGAGGAAGAATTGCGTACTTGGGCACTTAACCATAATATAACCCATACTGCGTTGAAAGATTTGCTGCAACTAATTAAAGTTCAATATTGCGATAAAACCTTGCCGTTGGATCCTAGAACCCTGCTGGACACTCCCCAAAATACAGGGAAATCGTGTAGCACAATTGCTGGTGGAAAATATTGGCATCACGGTATTAAAAGATGTTTAATCAAGTGGTTCGGAAACCTATCCGACAATATTAACATAAGTATTAATATTAATATCGATGGTTTGCCAATATACAAAAGTTCAAAATTCCAACTTTGGCCTATTTTGTGCAATGTATACGAGTTTCCTAAACTGCAAGCATTACCTGTAGGAATTTTCTTTGGAAAAGGCAAACCTGGCGATGTTAAGGAGTTCCTGACACCTTTCGTAGATGAAATAATTCCTATCATGGAGGAAGGTTTTTTACTGAATCATCATGTTGTTACACTCAAACTAAGGTGTTTCATATGCGATTCACCTGCTCGGGCGTTTGTCAAAGGTAAACTGCCTGAACTATTCCATTATTTTCAAAACAATAATTTTTCATATAAAATTATATTCCGCTACTACGCTACGTTCAATTTACGTTCCGGCCGAGGTTCACATTACAGAATTTCAACACGCGACAAAGCTATTTTGATAGCGTTTTCTTGTTGATATTTATTATAACACGCTTGTTTCATTTTGCAACTCAGTAGTCAGGACAATGCATAAGCTACCAATAATTAGATAATACATCCTTCAATTGATAACCTTTTTATTTCATTATGTAAAAGTAAACGTGATGTTAACTGAAAAATTAGGGTAAATGAAAATGAGGATGACCACATTGATAATTATTCAATCAAACCTTTTAAGAACGTCCTTAATGTAATTATTCTATCATCTTCTAAAGTGTAGTGGATATATAGAGGAGATAAAACCGCGTTGGTAGGTGGTTTTGAAATTAATTCATTTTTGCGAATTATCACTCCATAAGATCGAATCTCTTATCAGTCACAATACAATAAAACTTTTTTTTTCCGTATTTCTAGGCGTTGTAAATTTCAACGGAAAGGACGGTTGCTTAAAATGTACCATAAATGGAGAATATTCTCACATTTCTCGAACGGTTGTGTTCCCGTCTCTACGTTGTCCTTTGCGAACTGATGACCAATTCCGCAAAAAAGCATATGGAAATCATCACTCTGGCCAAGATACACCTTTACTTAGAATACCTGACATGGACATTATACAGGATTTCATAATAGCCGATTCACTTCATCTACTAGAACTGGGAGTGATGAAACGTCTTTTGACTGGATGGAGGGATGGCAGTTTAGGATTCACGGGAAAACTAAGTGCTCACCAAATACAACAACTGTCAGCTGCCTTAGTCAGTGTGCGTTTGCCCAAAGAAATTCATCGAAAAATGCGTGGGATGGAATGTCTCGCATTCTGGAAAGGAACTGAATGGCGTTCGTTATTGCTGTATGTTGGAATCGTAGTACTGAAAGATATTTTGATCGAAACATTGTACAATCATTTTTTACTGCTGTTTACAGCTGTAACAATTTGTTCATCTGACCACTATGCACACATGCGACCAGTAGCACAGGCCCTTTTTGAAAAGTTTATTGAGGAGTTTAAAGCAATTTATGGAGAGCAATATATTACGAGCAATATTCATAATTTAGAACATATTGTGAACGATGTAAATCGGTTTGGTTCATTAAACACTATATCAGCATATCCATTTGAAAGCTATTTATTTCAGATTAAAAAAATTGTTCGTCAAGGAAATAACTGTTTGGAACAAGTGGTTAACCGTATGCTTGAACAAAAAACTGTTCACAAACATAACAATCCATTCTTGCACACATTTACACCAAAACTCGTCAGAAGAAATAAGTTCATTGAATGTGAAATTCGAGAGGGATTATTTTTAAGCAATACTAATAAAAATGCATGGTTTTTAACAAGGAAGTTGGAAATTGTACAAATGACAGATGCCTGTGTTGATTCCAATAACGACATAATTATACATGGCTATCCAGTTAAAAAATACACAAATTTTTTTGAGATTCCGATTAAATCTTCACTTTTGTACATATTTTTATCAGATTTGTGTATGCATACTATAAAAGTTTATACTAGAAATGATGTTCTTTGTAAATTTGTAGCCATTCCTCACCAAACTAAAAATGTTGTATTTCTACCGTTATTGCACACTCTCAGTATAGTTCAGTAAATACAATGCTTTTTTACTTTCTTATCTCTGGTGTTTTTATTTTTATTACTATTCAAATGACAGTTCAACAGCATAAAAATGAAAAATATATAAAGTTGTATAAATCCAAGTCTAAATCAATTAAATAAACATAGTTTGATTTTGAAACTAACTTTCACTTTCAAAAGCATTCATTATATGGAATGTGTAGTACAAAATATAAGAAAGTATGTGTAAATATATGAATCGGTTGCAAAAACCCGAGCAAAAACCATTATGAAATCGTGAACTCATGCCACAATAAAACCTTAATAACACTTCAGTTGGTGAAAATCATTCGCAATCATCAGCATCCTCCTCGTAGTTTTCTTTGTCGAAGTCATATTCTTCATCGGCTTCATCCTCGTCAAAAGGCGTGTTCAGATCTAACGCTTCAACCTTGAAATTCTCCGACAGGACCTCATCAGCATCATTTCCTTCTGAAATAGATTAGGATTATGAGTATATTTGTAAAAACTACGGTTTAGACAGTATTTTTTCTTACCATGAACAGTATGTTTTCTATTCTTCTTAGCCCGTCGATGAACGGTAGATTGACGCAATCCTTTCGCTTGACTGCGCTTGACAGAATTCCTGAGTACCTGCTTGAAGAAATGTTCAAGCAGTTGTTTTGAAAATGATGGGTTCACACCATGAATGATTCTAAAGAACACGTCTAAAATGTTCTTACAATCCTTAATAGCATATTTGGGCATGTCAGATTTGCTTCCTCCGCTCCATGAACACTCCAGCATAACGTTGCGGTTGAAAAAGCAATCAACCAGGACATAGCACATATTCTGCCCATTACAGGTATCCCCGTTCGGTCCAATGATTTTTCGCATGTGATTGATCTGTAATTTAGGTATTATAATATTGAGGAAGGCAAATAACTTAAGGTATCGTTCACAAATTGTGGTAGATTTGAAAGGAGAGGTAAATTTTAAAATTTTAAGAATATGTGTACAAATCTTTTTTGCAAATCAGTCCCTTCTGGGTAAACTGTTTGAAAAAATAGTATACTAACAAATATGTCTTGATAGGATTTGTCAGCCAAATCATTTTCGACTTGTTTGATTTGTTCAATTGTAGCTGCTGGCGAAAATTCAAAGCTTTGCTCAGTTAAGTAACCGTGTTGATCTCGAACACGCAGGACGGCTTCCATCTTTATGTCAAAATCGCTTTTCATCGCAGCAACAGTTTTAATTAACGATGCTTCTATTCTGCTAGTCACAGCCGCAACGATAAGATTTCTCTCTTGCTCTATTTTTCTAGAAATGGCATGAATGATTCTATTTTCCTGACTGTCGGTCGATGGCTAAAAGTAAAATGTCAAGAAATGTAAGGTGATTGATTGGCAAAATGTTATCGTTATTCTGAATTTTGAGACGAAAATCTATTTCATTAGAAAGGAAACAGTCACAGAGTTTATCTTAGTATAAATATTACCTGGCCAACGTTAGTTACGAATTCCTTATGATAGACGTTTTCTCCTTGTGATTGATTTAGTGCAGTCTGACTATCCAGTCCCATTTCTTGTGAATTTTGTAGCAATGCTATAATATCCGCATCACTGAGCAGCGATACTTGAGACTGGTCGACGAGTTGAACATTCGGAACTTGGTTCAGAATATTCTTGTTAGTTTGAGTTACTGCAATTAACGGAGCGTCGGGAGTAGTCGATGTCGATGGTACAACTGTGTTGAAAATTTTCATGGGTTTCAGCTGAGCAGGATTCCGATCAGACGACTGTTGTGTTGGCCTCAGCCCGGGCTTTGCGATCACTGTCTGAGATAATATTGTAGGGGTTTGAATAATCCGGTTAATTTTGTTGACCCCTTGGTTTTCGATTAGTTGCGACTGAATTGCAACGGATGGACCTGCTGCAAAATGAAAATTTAGTAGTAACGATTCACAAGTAAGTTATGGAGGAAAACATACCTTGATTAGTGAGCATATGATTAAAATCGTATCCTTTGGCTGGTTCATTTGTCGGGTTTTTTCTTTGTTTCTTCCTCTGTGCATATTCCGATGTATCAGTCGACAATCCAGAAAGATCCGCGGCTTCCTTTTCTGCATCCTTATAGGTAGGAATGTACTTCCTTTTCACAACACAAGGAATCTTGGTCCACGATGCAGTTGGTTTAGATGAAGCGTCTTTTGAAAGCGAGGCAGCGTTCTTATTTGGCCACATCAAGATATCGCCTAGAACCCACTGATTGGGAACAATGGACAACACAGGGTCTCCTCCTTCTTGAGTTTGGACAATGACAAAGAAGTGAGCTGAAAACGGAAATTTTTGGAATGTTTTATCAAAAAAAAAAAAAAAATCAATGTATGTCATCTTACCTTTACTCATATTGATTGAAGATATCACAAAGTTATTCTTCACAAGCGAATCAACATACTTTGTTGCAAAAATCCCGTATTCTCACTTGTTATATTTTTTACTCGGAAACAAACCTTTTGTTGCGGTTATTGACGACAGAAAAAAAATAAAACATGTAGAATTGTTCCCTGGCACCGTTGTCACACCAATTTAACAGCGTCAATGCAGCACTTGTGCAGCAAGTACGTCTTGGTGTTAAAGCGACTTAAAATTAGCCAAAAAAGCATTGGTTCAAGGCGTTAAAATGCCACTCTAAGACAAAGCATTTGACATTGTTAGCTTAATATTTGAAAACGTATCATGCCACCAAAGCTGCTGAAATTTTCAAGCAAAGTTAAATGACATGCTTTAAAATTTCATGTTATCACAGGTTGTAAGATAATGGCTAAGGATAAACTTTCACATGATGCATGCATAGTTAGGAAAAAATAAGGTGTGCAAAATCTACAAAAAGCGTATATGTTAACATCATAGAGTCTATTCAAATGTTTGACTAGATTTATCTTATCTAAGTACCATTCATGTATAGACCTTAGTGTTAAACATGATATTGGAATGCTATCCCTCATTTCATAAGCTTGAGTGGTACAATCGATATGGATGAGGTCCATCAATTGAAGGTAACGCGTTCAAATCCCGGCAAGAAATAAATTTTCATCAAAATTTAGCGACGACCTAGAGAAATAATAGCAAGATAAAAGGGTACTTAATGTTAAAGAAATGCAATAAATAAAAACTCACCGGTGAAAACATATTTTTTTGCAAAGCTTATGCCAAGCTGTAAAATAACTTTATTGATAATTGTTAAAACAACTAATCAACTATTTCGAAACATAGTTCAGCAGCTGACTCTATTTTTAGAACCTTCCATTGAAAATAAATAAAGTTTTTGTTAATGCTTTTCAATCAGTTGGTTAAGAGCTTCAACCATGTTAAAAATATATCTCAATTAGTATGAATCAGTCATACGGCCATACTAACGTAACTTAAGAGCTTATTAAATGATTAATATCATATTATACAAATGGTCGTGTGGTCGAACAAACATGTATCAACAAATCATAAACAGCTGTTACCTGACTGGTGAATAGCTTAATAATTTCTCCAAAATTGTGTGAACAGAAGATGAACTGGAGTTTTGACTACAAGTAATTCAAGTATTATTCAACTTGATGCTGAAATAAACTGTATTTAAAACGTTAGTTAAAGGTGCAATTGTTTGTTGGGTTCAAACTTCTATCAGAACATGCTTCTCACCCGAGACATACCCGTTTTGTGTTTTAGTTGCATGGATAATTCTCATGTTTGGTTGTTTCATTTGTATGAGTGCCCCTCCTTCCAGATGGAGTAGCGGTCTCAAACCACCATAGAAACATTTCTTGCCTTCTAAAACCCCCATATGCCAAATTTGGTTCCATTTTGCTTGATTCGTTTTCAAGTTATGCAGAAATGTGTGTTTCATTTGTATGGGAGCCCCCCCTTCTAGAGGAGAGAGGGTCTCAAACCATCATAAGAAACTTCCCCGGACCCAAAAATCCCTGCATAGAAATGTTTACACTGATCGGTTCAATTTTTGTTTCATGTGTATGAGAGCCCTCTTCCAGAAACGGGAGCGGTCTCGAACTACCAAAGAACAAAATCCTGGTTCCAAAAACTCCCACGTGCTAAATTTGGTGCCATTTGCTTGATTAGTTCTCGAGCTATGCAGAAATGTGTGTTTAATTTGTATAGGAGATCTCCCTTCCAGAAAGAGGACGGGTCTCTTACCACCATAAAAACATTTTTTGCCTTCAAAAATCTCCACATACCAAATTTGCCTGTGGGGATTTTGAAGGCAATAAATGTTTGTAGGGTAGTTCGAAATCAAGTAATCAAGTAAATGGAACCCAATTTGGCAAGCAGAGGCAAGAAATGTGAGTGGTTTGAGACCCATCCCCCCTTTGTAAGAGGGGGGCTCCCATACAAATGAAACACAAATTTCTCGAGAGCTAATCAAAACAAAATAACTCGAGAGCTAATCAAGCATATGGAACCAAATTTGGCATGTGGAGGTTTTTGGAGGAGAGAAATGTTTCTAAGGTAGTTTGAGACTCCTCCACCCTCTGGAGGGGTGGAGGTTTTCATACAAATCCAACACAAATTTCTGCATAACTCAAGAACTAATCAAGCAAATGGAATCAAATTTGGTATGTGGGGGGTTTTGGAGGCAATGATTGTATGGTGGTTTGAGAAACCTCTTCCCTCTGGAAGGGAGGGCTCCCATGCAAATTAAACACAAAATTCTACCAAACATGAGAATTATCCAGGTTACAAAAACACAAAACGTGTATTTCTCGGGTAAGAAGCATATTCTGATAGAAGTTTGAACCCCTGCTTAGTCAAGAAAAAAACTTATTCCGAAAAACAACGTGCCAGTTCTATTAAATTTTCATTCATTTAGTTGTAAGCGTATCAGCGCTCACATTGGGTTCAGCTAGTACACAATAAAAACACTGTACGTTGCTTATGTCCGATCAACAATTGAAGATTGCAGCATAGTTTGGCCCTCTTTCTCAATTACACATGAAAATAAGATAGAATCTGTGCAAAAACAGTTTTTATTATACACACTTCGTAAGTTCGGCTGGACTGTATTTCCTTTAACATCGTATGAAGCTGGATGTATGCTTATCAACATTCAAACACTGAAAGAGCGTCGAGAATTTGCGATGGTTTCATTCATAAATAACATTATCCCACACAGAATTGACTCGATGGAACTTTTATCAAAATTAAACTTCTACACACCAACACGTTATTTAACGCACCGACAGTTATTTGTAGCTAATTACCATCATACAAACTACAGAAAATGTGGACCCATTAATCAAATGATGACCACTTACAATAAACATTGCAAAAGTATTGATTTTACCTTGTCCAAAACAAAATTTAGGCAATATTTCCGCACGCAGTAATAGCTAGGAGGACTTTATATTAAGTAAGATCTGCCCATGCATACTATATTGTATTAAAACAATTTTGAGTTAAAAACAACTTAGCGTATAAGATCATCTATGTAACAAAACGGTCTACAAACTCGTTTGATGACAAATAAATCCCTCATCGTCCCAGCAAATCATCGAATTTTCAAGAATATTTACTTATCTATGCCGATCCAACGTCCCATTAGAACAGCACCTGCGTTGCAATGTTGCCCTACACGCTAAGATGAGAATACCTAAAGATCGTTAAAAAGTACCGATAATCGCTCAAAAGTGCACAGCATAGCATAGCATAGCATTTTCCGACCATACATAATCCTGGGTTGGCTGTTGTAGAGATGATGGAAGCGCCAGAAGAGCTGCTCTCTTTATCACCAATTACTTTGCTTAAACAGCTCGAAAAACCATTTTTCAAGAGCACCATCTACGACGCTTAACCTCACTTTTGCCTTACCTGGATTCCTCCATTACAGAAATATTTTTTCTGCATCGACCCAACATTTTGACACGTTTGTTATTGCGCTCCGGATGGATGCCGCTAGAATTGATGAGCTAGAATAAAAACAAAAGCAAAAGTTATTGCTTCAAATATTGGGACAATGAACTATTTATTAAAAGATTAATGAGAAAAATAATTACGTTTCGTAATGTTGACACAAATGTCGACGAAACCTGCTGCATCATGGACGATGAAACACACGTAAAAGCGGATTTAAACAAATTCCCGGAAATCAGTATGTGACTGCGAAAGACAAGTTCATTGTTCCAGAGTCTCTCAGGAAACAGCAAGTGTCAAAGTTCGCCAAGAAATTCATGATTTGGCAGGGGATTTGTTCGTGTGATAAACCGGAGCAAACCTTTCGTGACAACTACTTCAACTGTAAATGGTCAAGTATACATGAATGAATACCTGAAATAACGACTGCTTCCGTTTCTTAAAACACACAACGTTCCTACAATTTTTTGGCCGGCCTAGCCTCTTATCACTACTCCAAGGATGTTCAGGAGTGGTACAAGACGAGTGGTATAAATAGATCCGGATGTTTACCCCTAAGAACTTCTTTATTGCCATAAGCGCCTCATCTCCGGCCCATGTTCCCTCCTTTTTCAGGTTTTCTAAGCGCCATTTGATTATGTCGTCCAGTTGCCGATCATTTAGGTTGTCGAGAGGATCAGTTGATGTCACGATGATCTCGGATAAAACTTAATCTCTCATCTCCGTTATATTATCCAACGTCAACGGCGTGTTAAAGTAGGCTACCAGCATTTAAACCTTTCAAAAACGTTACTTACACATACACTCACTCTATCTAACCCTGAATAAAAAGATCTGTTTGAACATGTTTAACAAAACTGATGATTTTTGCAAGTGCTTGGTGCGACGTATTTTTTTTTTATGTTGATTACACTGATTAGTTCATGACACATTGATTTGAAGAAACTATCAGAACGAAACTTATTTATAAAAATGGCTCCGAAAATTTTCAAAGACATTTTTAATGAAAAAAAGAAGCGGTCTGTCGTTCTTTTGACCGACAAAGTGAAAATAATTCAGGATTTGGAAAAAGGAATGTCTATAAGGTCGGTAATGCAAAAATATAACATAAAATCTCGATCAACGGTTAGCGGCATTAAGCGCGTCAAGGAAAAAATATGGTCAAACGTGGCGGAAGTCCAAGGAAATATATGTGAGTAGATTACAGCGTTCAATACAACCAAACAAGTTTTCATTTATCAATTGCGTTATTACAGCAAATCGGAAACGTTTCAAGAATGCTCAACATCCAGCGGTGGACGAGGCACTATGCATTTGGTTCCTTCAACAACGGCAAAGATACGTCCCTGGTAGTCATGGTGAGGTTCGGGCCAGAGCCAAAAATTTTTTTTTTAATGATTGGTGAGGGTGAGTACGGAAGTCGGGGGTACGTTGACAAGTTTATTAAAAGGCATGACATACGCCTTCTCAAGATTACGGGTGAAAAGCTTTCAAGTAACTTTGCGGTTATCGATAAATACGTGGAGGATTTCGCTCAAGATATGCAATCCCGAAATTTGAAAGCTTATCAAATGTTTAACGCGGATGAAAGCGGTTTATATTTAAAAGCTATTTCATCATCAACGTATGTCGATAGAGATTCGTCCAGTGCCCCTGGGTGAAAATTCAACACTTTTACGCCCTGTGCAAACATGGACGGTTCTCTCAAGCTTGATTGGAAAATCTAAGAACCCTCGACCCTTCAAAAACCTAAGAGAACTTCCTGTCTACTACAGTTCATCCAAAAATGCATGGATGACGGGGGAATTATTCAAAAATTGGTTTTTGATCAGTTCGTTCCACATGTAACAACCTTTTTGATTGAATCGGGGCATCCTGTAAAAGCTGTCCTTGTGCTGGACAACTGTTTGGCACATTACAGTACAGACGATCTACAAACAAGTGATGGAGCGATATTTTGTAAATGTTTGCCTCCAAACACAACCGCTGTCATCCAGCTGATGGACCAGCATGTGATACAGATGGTGAAGGCCCGTTACAAAAAGATCATGACAAACGAGATTCTTGGAAGAGGCGAAGATTTCCATGATAATGTCAAGCACATCAATATAACAGACGCAATGTTCTGGATTGCACAAGCATGGGAAGCGGTTCCGAATTCTGCCATCCAGAAGTCCTGGAAAATGCTGTACATCGATACACCAAATTATGATGATGAGGACGATTTATCGTTGTCAGTATTGCAAGAAAGGCTGAGAAATATTGCGATTAAAATAAACCGTCTGGAAACCATTGACGAAGAAAACGCCGAGTTCGAGATCCTAAAGGACGAAGAAATCGTTGAGAAACTGCTCAATCCGTCAGCTGAGGATGACATTTCTAACATAACGAACCAAGACGTCGATGGCAGTCTCCTTCACGTCTCTGCATCGCTTGATCCTGAAGATGAAAATATCAACGTTTCAGATGAATCAGCTTTGAATGGGGCCGATATTCTTGTTAGGTATGCTGAAGAGCAAGGCTGGCCTCTCAACGTGCAGTTTTCTCTGCGAAAGATGAGACAGGACACCCTGAACAAAAAAGCATATAGAATGGTTTGAGAAATCTCACGAGTATGTTTTCTGATAAGTGCATTGCTTACATTTCCATGAATTAGTTTTAATCGTTCAAAAACTTAAAAGTAACAAGTTTTAACTTTTTTCAGATCGATGAACATCCTTAAGTACATTCAATAAACATTTTGATTTAATAATATAGCTTGATTTTGAATTACTTGGTGACCATATTCCGCAGTTTCATGAAAGAAAATAACAACTGAATAAAAAATTGTTTTGAGTCATTTCTCAGAGAAGAGACGCGGGATTCATAAGAACGAGGTCGATTTTTAACCCCCCTACCTCAAGTGTTACATCGTGGTCCTTTTCTTTCATTCCTTTCCCTTTCCTACCTACCCTTTCCAGATGAGCTCTCGTGTTTGTTGTTCAACATTGCTTTGGAAGTTGTGACCTCAGATAGCTCAGTGGTAAGAGCACGGTTCGTCAAACTGGAGGTAATGGGTTCGATTCCCATTCCGGTCATGAAGGAAAATTTGGCTCCCTTACCATGGGGTGCTATTGTGCTTTTCAGATATTCTACAAATTCATGTGTTGACTGACACCTGACATCGAAAGCTCTCAATTATTATTTTTTTCATTCGATAACTTTCCGTCGGCCTATTTCTTTACGTGGTGACAACCACCGATGCTAACAAGACGACTCCACCACCTGGATCCTACATATCGCACTCATCAACACATGAGCCAGGAACAACGGCTTCTGCCTTTACGAAGGAAGACGTGACCAGAGATTTTGCGTCTCAGAAAATGCCACCAACCTCGATTGGGATTGAACCCAGACCCACTGGGGTGCCAAGTAGCAGTGACGCTTACCACTACACCACAGGCGCCAGCTAAAAAGCTCTCAATTAATAACTGTGGAAGTGCAATCAGAATACTAAGTTGAGAGCTGCAATAATTGCGATGAGCTCATGAATGAAAATGCCATAGAAGAAGAAGAAGAAGGAAGGTGTGATTCAACGAGCGGAGATAGACACGAGTACATAGTACAATTTTCAGGAAGTCCGTCAGACTTCGCCGACGACATCGGTATCGTAGCACGCAACTTTGAGACAATGGCGGAAAGGCACATCAGACTTAAGGCCAAAGCCCGCCGGATTGGACTTGTCATCAATGCGTCGAAAACAAAATACATGAAAGGAAGAGGCTCACAAGAAGACAATGTTAGCCTCTCATCCCGAATATTGACGGAGATGAAATCGAGACGGTAGACGAATTCGTGTATCTGGGCTCATTGGCCAACAACGGCATCAGCAGCGAAATAAAAGGGCGTATTCCCCAGCAAAGGTTTATACCGAAGTGATAACAACTTCTAATATCTGATTATCACTGTTTGATCACTAAATATGTTATCATTCAGGCTGAATAAACAGCCAAAATAACAAAAAGGATAACTTATTAATATTCGTTGAATATCAAAACATTAACTCGTTTTATTATCATTGAGTTCATTATGATAACAAATTTTGTGATATGAACAAATAACTTGTGATAATTTCAAACTATGTTATCAACATGATATCAAATTCATACACTAATAACAGAAGTACTGCTTCTGGTAAAAAGCTCGATTTCATAGCCTTGACATGCTGGTGATATTCAGCATTCGTCAGCATGTTGATAGTATTCAGTAACGTTCGTCAAAAATCGTCTTTAAAAATTGATAACAGATGATAACAAACTTATTCAATGTTGATAACTAATTTTGTTATGCGATAACAGGTGAGTTCAAAATGATAACTGAGATAACAAAACTTGTTAATTATTTGATATCAGCTTGTTATTTTACTTTACTGGGGTTATGTCTGGAAACCATGCATACCTTTGGGTTCCGAACGACGCTACGATCGAATAGACCTCGCCGTAACACGAAGTTGACCATCTACAAAACAACACGAAGTTAACCATCCACAAAATCCTCTACGGCCACGAAACATGGACTATGCTTGTTTATTTAACCGGGAGGTGCTGCGTAGCATCTACGGTGGAATGCAGATGGAAGACGGGACGTGGAGAAGGCGAATGAATTACGAATTGCATCAGTTGCTGAGAGAACCCACCATCGTTCACACTGCAAAAATCGGCCGACTACGATGGGATCGGGACTTCGTAAGAATATCGAACGACATTCCAGTGAAAATGGCTCTAGAGAACAAACGGACCGACACAAGAAGAAGAGGATCGGTCAAGGTGGGTCGATCAAGTGGAAGGTGACCTGCGCACCCTCCGCAGACGGCGAGGCTGGTGAATTGCAGCCATGGACTGAACGATTTGGAGACGATTGCTGTGTACAATTGAGGCCACCCATTCTTAATCCTGACTGTAAGTAAGTAAGTTACCTAAAAGACGAAAAATCACAAAAAAGGTTTGAAGTGATGAAGAGATGAACGAGCCACAGATTAAAAATCAAAGATACAGAGAAAAAAAAAGAGAAAAGAATAGTTGTTTTGCACTCAAAATTGTATAATTTATTGAAATTTAAAAATTTTTGTTTAAAAACAACACAAAAATCATTAAAAAAAAAAAACAAAATGTACGTTATATCGAAGTTTGCCTGTATTCTGCTATCAGTGTCTGTCAAACAGAAACTAATCGACGCAGCTTGTTCAAATTTTGACAGGAGTAAACCGACAGTTGCTTGTTGATAGAAGCAGTGTTGCCCGGGAAATTAAAAAACATCTTGAAATCTTGGACTTATTGACCCACTCTCGTATTGAAATTGAGTACTAACTGTTTAAAATCTTATTTACGTGCCAAAAGCCGCCAAGGAATGAGCGTGAAGGCCATTTTTTAAAGAGGATCGCTCGAGTAATATTGATTTTAGCACCCACTTCACCGTCATCGTCGCTCATTGCCATAGAAGACTTTTCAATCACTTTCTAATTGGACAAACAGATTTAAGTGGGTATTAAATATTCTGCCACTCGAAAGCTCACCCCGCCATTCGTCTTCAACCGAGGCCGTCAGGCGGCGGCTTACGAAATGATCCTATGATCGCTTAGTATTATGTAAATTAATGTAGATTTATTGTGTCAGATTGAATGTGTATGAAAGTCCTTGCGCCACCATCGTAAGATGAAAGACGGTCAGATGTTTATCATCGCAGTTAATGATAACCCTGACCAGATTTTAGCGATTCAAGTAACTACTTTCTAATGTGCAAAATTGATGATTATTGGAAATATGATTGACCCAATTAAACGCCAATTTGAATGTTGAATCTTCATCAATAAAAAAAAACTGATACAGCCATAAGCCAATCACGACATTCGGATCCACATCCGTCATAATGCTTTTAATACACCAGTCAGAATCCAACCTCTGCAACGACATCGTCCCTCATCAATCATGTTCAACAGCTTATTCTATTTACCTACCCAGAACCGCCTGCAGGGCAATATCATCATTTTCACCCGACAATCTTATGATCACTGCCCGGAAAAGAAGCGCCGACACAGCTTCTGTATTTCTCATCCCACATCAACGGAGAAAGTAGGATTAGTTCCCCAAATAGGATGGCTTAAATCGTCTTTCCCATTTGTAGCAGTTCGCTACGCCGGAAAGGACCTCCTCGAGAGAGTTTCCCGTTTAATTATCTGCCAGGCAATGTCGGGACGAATGTGAGGGTGGGAATGTCTATAAAAAGTATTTATCAACATTCGAAACACGGTGGTGACTGGGAACGAGGCGTGTGCCCCGATGGGAGGTCAGCCGTAGTTTGCCGAGGAAAATATGACTGTGATTCAACAGAATCAGGAAGCGTGTTCTTCTGGCGTGAGAAAAACTTCGGAATGATAAAGCAGACCGAACTCTGTATCGAACGGTTTTCCACATCATGGTTTATGTGGCTGTGTGTGATGTCGAAAGCGGATAATGATTGTGAAATTTCGGAAGCGAGGGGTTAAAGTGGGATCAACACTTAATTGAGTTGAGACGGGGTTTAATTGTCTAATTTAATTTGTATTTTGGAAGGTTTTCACTTGACAAATTCTGTTAGATGGATAATCGGTACAAAAAAGGGTATGATTGGACCTGTGGGCCACAGCGGTAGTTTGTTACTTGTCGTTCCTGACATAGGGTGGACGAATTTCCGTGATGATTGCATACAAGATTTTGGAAACGGCAAATACATTTCATTAAATTAAACTTAACGCATCTGTTTAGTGTGTGATTTTGCGGACGTACATTGGCACATGCCCCATGATTGTCACCATGCAACGTTCAATCACTGTGAGATACGTGGTACTAGTTCACTACACGCAAGTTTGTTTAGTTTATTCAATCACTGTTACACATGCATTTATTTTTCGCGAATTTTAACTTAACATCTAATTTTATTTACTTATCTTAACATTTAACACGTAGCACTTTGAACAAAAATAAAAGTAGTGTCGACCTTCTAAACGGACTGATCACGGTGAGATGTAGTATGTGCACTGATAATCCTCCTCATCCTCCAGCTTAATGTTCATCTCGATTGCCTTTGTGGAGAGATACCTTCGGGTTACACCGTCTGCTCTCCCTCTCAAATTCAGCAGATGCAGCATCTCTGCCTCTCGGAGATCATCATTGGGATGTAGTTTATTCTGCTGATAAGATCACTTGATTCGGGATGAGTGCGCCTAGATGTGTGAGATAGCCTCTTGTTCGATGAAACATAGCATCGTCGCAATTAGAAGACGCTTTGGTTGACGAGTGTTGTTCTGGGCTATTTGCATGTTATATGCAAAGAGCATCACTGATCAAAACGATACTGAAAGGACTATTGGAATTACTCACTATACATACACTGATAAGTTCTCAGATGTGAACATATGTAGATTTTATCCAGGTAGTTAATGAATATTTTCGCTCACTCGATGTAAAGTAAACAACGTCGATTTTTGAATAACGCTTGTATTAAAAAACTAGAAGGGACAGCCCAATGGGGTTGTACGCAAAGTTGACGTAGCTACGTGCTCACCAAATGCTAGTTTTGATATGAGAAACTAAAGATTTAACGAGAACTTGGTTGTTCCATTTTGAACCGACCAGACTACCGAGCGTTCAGTAGATAAAAACTCGGTTGCAATTCAACCGAGTTCGGTATTAACGTTTGCATTTCAAATTGGACTTTTTTCGGATGGTGATAAAAAAAGCTAAGACAGTTAATTGCTTTTGATAAATTTACCATGGAAGGTAATTATTTAAGCTAACTTGCAAAAAAATTCTACGCCCTTGCGAGCGACCTTCCGGCAGTTGACCGGAACATTCGCCATGGCGGACGACAACATACGTGTAGGCATGTTTTTGAGTTCTTTCTTCGTTTTTTTTTTATCAATTCTTCCTCAGTTTTCACGACAAAATTTTTCCAGTAAATCTTACACTTCAGGATGGCCCAGAAATTCTCGATAGGACGCAGCTGGGGGACGTTGGGCGGGTTTGCCGACTTGGGTACCACATCGATATTCCACCGCTCCATCTCCTCCAACGATCGCTTCGAGTAGTGGGCCGACGACAGATCCGGCCAGAACACCGCGTCTTCGCCCTAATGGTATTTCTTGATGAACGACGCAACTTCCAGCAGGCATTTCGTACTATAAATTTCCCCGTTCACGGCCAGTCCGGAGCGAAAGAAGAGCGGCTTTGACATCCCCTTCTCGCTGATTGTCAGCCACGGCAGCACCTTCTTGGGGAACTGGGGGTGTGTGAAATGAACTTCACCTCGGAGCTCACTTCCGTCGTGGGGGAAGTAAAATACGAAGTGCCCTGCCAGTCGTTGCCATCCAGGATGAGATAGGTCACGTCGTCCATCACCACCGCCAAGTCGCGATTCGCCGGGAAAATCGAGTTGACCATCTTATTCAGCCACTGCCGCTGCATCATTGCCTGCAGTTCCGAAACCAATGAAAGCCACTTCCGCTTCCTGACATGTATGTTCATGTTCGCCAAGTACTTTTTCACTGTTTGGCCGGTTGAACCGACCTCCCACGCCAAGCGCACGCAGCGATGTAGCCACTTTTCCCTCGGTCTTCCTCTTCAGCATCCTTTGGAGCTTCTTGTCGCTCAGGGTCGTCGACCGTCCGGAACCGGGCTTTCTTTCGATGCTCTGATCGTTGTATAATAGTGCCAAGATGTTGTAGATGCCGGATCGGGCGTATCCGGCGTCCACAAAGTGCCGCACGCTGTCCGTTTTCGACGCGGCGGTCGGCCGTTCTTTGAACGCGCACACTTCTGATCGGAGTTGCCTCACTGTTTTTGCCATCATTTGTCAAATTTTGTCTGCTGACTCATGGGTTACTATGTTTGATGCTGCATGGGTAGTTTCGTCAGTGCGGGTGAAGGTAAAGCCATGAAAAATCGACAATTTTTGTTTTTTTTTTAACGTTATTTTCTAAGTGTGTGTAAAGGGTGATACGGCCAAAATTTGGTCAAGGGAAAACGCGTGTAAAACGGTGAAATCGTTTATTTAAAAAATTAAATTAAATTTCTTAATTTCGCGAAAAGTTCAATTAGTATAAAATTAGGAAAAATTGTTGGTTTTTTCAATTGGTTGGGTGTGGGTTGGGTTTGGGTTTTTTTGTTGGGTTGGGGGGGGGGTGGGGTTGGGGTGGGGATGGTTGGGAAAGAGGTGTGGGAGAGTTATTTGTTTGGGGGGGTGGGGAAGTGTGGTTGGTGGGGCTTTCTGGGGGGGGGGGGGGGGGGGGGGGGGGGGGGGGTTTGGGGGGGGGGGGGGGGGGGGGGGGGGGGGGGGGGGGGGGGGGGGGGGGGGGGGGGGATTTGGGGGGGGGGGGGGGGGGGGGGGGGGGGGTGGGGGGGGGAAGAAAAAAGAAGGGGGGGGGTGGAGAGAAAGGTGATGGGAGGGGGGGGAGGTTTGACAGGTGTTATATATAATGAAGCGTTCAGTAAAGAACTCCAGTGATTTTTACATTTTGCGTCAGTATTTATTACGGTTTTACTGAAAATCGGTAAAACATTTACTGAACAGTGAATGATTAATAACAGTTCATTAGTATACAAGGTACATCTGTAGAATAAATACAAATTTTCAGTAAGATCTTCATTCGAAATACCGAAAACTTGTACTTCATTCATAGATATCTATAAATTGAAGATATTTTTCAGATCATTCAGTACAAATTTTATTTTACAATCAAAACCGTAAATTTCTTTACCGATTGGAACCACTGGGCCTTACTAAGCCTGTTTGTGCTGACTAAATAAATAAAAGGTGCTGGAGGAGATGGACCGTTTGAAGATCCCAGTCATCCCCAAGAACACCGAATTCTCCAACGTGCCCCAGCTTCATGATTTCTGGGCAAACCTGAAGCGGAGAATCTATTCGAACAATTTTGTTACGAAAACCGAAAAGAAACTGATCAATAAGACGACCAAAGAGCTGAATAATATGGCAACAACTTTCTATTCGACGGCTAAGGCAAATGTTCCGGCCAATTGCCAAAGTTTGGGAAAATGATCATGACGTGATTTGAAATCGATTCGATGAGCCGTAGCCAAATCGTTACTTTAGAGTAAATATTTATATAGCTCCGTCTAATATTTTAAACTTTACGAAAATATACAAATATACATGGGTGGTTTCCAAACATCTACAAAATGTCATAAGCTTCTAGAAATTGCGGAACTGATTAAACCGGTAATCCTATACAGCCATACTACCCGCCGAATTGAACGAAACGTGTTGCTATTTTGAGTTTCAAGGCAGTTTATAGTTCAAATATGATTAACAGCTAACTACATAAGTTCGAAGATAATGACATAAAATACAAGCAAACCTTACCCGTATTATCTAAAGAAACAAACAATTTGATCACCCATATCCTTCATCCTAACACTTCATAACAATGATGTGTATTATTCAGAATAAATGAAGCTGCAATGTCAAAGAAAAATGGCAGACCCAACCGCCGGATGAATAAAATATGAAAACAACCGCTGCCGATTAACCAAACAGTAAAGCCACTCCGAAGCGCACGACCATGGAATCAATCTTACGCGTGCCTTTCGGAAAAGCTAACGACACCATCTAGTACCAAAATCGAGATTGATGAAGAAAACGTGTCGCAAGCAGTGGCAGCTTCTCCTCCCACACCAGTGTTTGCCGAGAAGGAACTGACCGAGCATTCGTTCCGATGACCACCAGACGAGAGAGAAGTGTTCTTGACGGCACCCATTTGGGTCATTAATTTCCCGGTACTTTTCTACGGAGCAAGGTGTTTACGGTGGACGCACGCTTGAGAAAGCTTTCTTCAATTGATTTTTTTGTCGTTGCTGCTGGTCCAATAAGTGGGAGTTTATTTACACGAGTCTTTACCGGTTCTACATGGAACAATTTCATCTGGTTGGTTTGTATGAAAGAAGAGGCATAATAGGTCAAATGTTTTCACACAAATTGAAAGGTATTTGTATAAGACTATCAGCTAAGTGAATATGGATGACGAACCAGCCCAGGAGACTGAAAGTCACCATAATAAAAACGAGAAAATGTATGTCGATATGCTAAATGGATTGTACGACATTTCTCCGAAACATTTTTCGTATTTAGGTGAGTTTCAGCTTGAGGCTGGTTCGTCTCGCCAAGGAGACGGCTGGACCCTACATATCGAACACATCAAAACATGGGCCGGGACCAACGGCTTTACTTCCCGTCCAAAGGATGCCGCGATTAGATTTTTGTCTCAGAAAATACCAACGGCGCCGACTGTAATTGATACCAAACCGAGGAATAGGGTGACAAGCAACCACACTTACCACTTTTTTTTTATTCCTTTATTATCGAGTGTTTCAGCCCTGGCCTGGTTCATCTCCCGTCGGTAGTTGTGATGTGATAAGAACCCACCCCCAGTGCAAGGATTACCTTTGTCTGCAGGACTATCTTCAGCAGGTTGCTCCGAAAATATAGCCTACGTGATGGCTTGGTGTAGCAGGGCCAGTCGATCTCAATGAGGACCTTCGGAAGACTATGGTCAGAAGGCCGCGTGTCTTCTCATGACAAGGGACTACTGCCTTTGGCTAAATTTTCTTTATACTGTCGTAGTTAAATTTCAAAGATAGAAATTGGAGCGATCGAAGAGCCCTGTTTGATGATTTCTGAAATAAATGGCTTATCTTATCATAGTACTACTAAATAAAATATTTAAATATAATCCTATACTGCTTATAAGCGCATGCCATGCCAGTCTTTTATGAATATAGTAGTTGAAATTCAGAAGTGCAATTTCAAAGTAAATGTTATGCTAAAATGCTGAAAAACAAATTGAGCCTTTAATCCATGTCATGTTGCCCCAGGCTCTTGAGATACGCAAAGATGATTCCAAAGCCAGGGTGGCCACACAATCTTAGTTTACAAATTCCCGCATTTTTGCCTAATTTTCCCGATTAAGAAATTTTTGTCTTTAGTTAATATAAATTGTATATAAATTGAAGTTTCTGAGGAAATTGTTCAATCTGAAATTCTGACTTGTTTCATTTAGGCAAAATGACGGATAGCAGCCGCAAATCGGGCTTCTTGAGTATTGCGTTACCTACTTTGGTTTTGCAAACGAGAACAAAGATTGCTCTATGTAAGCCATTGATTTTCAAGTTTATAGAAGCATGAACATCAAAGCAAAATAGTAAAGTATTCGAGATTTTCAAGTACAAATTGATGCATATTGTATCAAGGACTTCATGAGTTCAACGTCGTTGACAGTTCGTAGACAATTCTCTGAGCTATCAAACACTTTTAAGTTTGGTTCACCACCAGACACTTTTCATTTATTGAAAATTCTCACTCCATCGCATTTACGATAGGATGAGCATTGTTTTAATAAATGTTGTCAAATTTGGCAGCTCCTTCTTAGAATGACCAATCAGTTTTAGCTGTTCTTTTCCTCTGGATTTCGGCAAGCAACGTTTTTGAAGAAGGCATTGAGTACAGCTGCCCAAATTCTTCTTTAACTTTGTGTGCAACTGCAGCGCTCAGATAGTCTTTATCTACGAACGTTTCTAGACACAACTCCAGACGCGTTTTAGCTATATCCGTGAAGAGTTATAACATCAGGGTTAATGCAGGTGACGTAACGCGTATGTCAAAGGAGATTTGTTGAGTAGCTTCTTCAAAAAAACCACAGTAAAAAGATCTTTGTCGGAAATTTCTGCAAATTCTCTAGCTGTTTTTGATTGCCAATTTAGAGGCAAAACCGGTTTCCACATAACAGGCTG
>JAHHFK020000437.1:0-185583 GCA_024533555.2 Aedes koreicus
CAACCTTTTTGGTTGATCTTAAATTACTACTTTAGAGACCAGACTGCCTTTCGTCTCTCTTTATAATATTTTGTCGCAAGAATACTTTTGGACAACATACTCTTATTATACTACAGCTTTCATACTCATTCAATCACACAAATGCATTCAGTATCCCCCTCATTCACACTTTCACTCATTCACTCAATTTTACAAACAAATTGCCTTTTGAATGCTAGTTTATTTTGAGCTATTTGATGTATCAGGTTTAATTCTAGATTATTTTTGGATTTATTTGTAGGGCGCCCTATAACTAATTAATCTACATATCACTCTCCTATGACAGAGTGATATTGAATGAAAGTTAAGGTAAATATGAATTTACCCACTCAATTCGCATTTCACGGTACTCTCTTGCGTTTGCTAGAGAAAAGGGGTTGAAATTGCGTTGAATGACGTAATTCAAAATAAGTGTGCATCCATTCGGAACTCCGACATGAATGTGGCTGTATGTGTAATTCAACACACCCCTAAACACTGGGTGTTGTCGTTGCCTATCTGACAATGAACTCGAAAACGGAATGATGACAACGGTGAAAATTTATGATGGACTGCATGGTTTTGCTGCAATTTCTGATGGTGAGTATGCGTTTTAACCTCATATTTTGGTTGTATTTTTAGGGAAAACGGACGGAAGCTGAATGACGATGCGTGTGCGATGGAATTCTGGCGATCTAATGTTGAAGACAGTACAAATATGATAATAAATTAATGATGTTGAATGCGGCGATGGTGTTTGTTTATGGGACGGCAACGAAAAGCGATGATCTTTTGAGAATTAACCGGGCTTTATATGAACAGCGGGCCAAACACCTAGACTTTTCCCGGCCAAATCTTCCAACTCATACGACGATGAACCAATTTTCTTCGTGACGCGACAAGGAAGGAATTGTGGACCGTATTTCGCGTTGTATTTTTCCGCGGCATTAGAGAGTTTCATATTCCTGCGGTATACAAGTTGACCATCAACGAATGATTTCGCAAACTGCCGATGACGAAGATTATAATGATTACGTGATGTTTGATGCGCCTTTTCGAGATTTTTGCTGACGAGCTCGTAAGTTCTGGTAAACAATTCCTTTCTCCGTTCGGTCAGCTGTTCTGCAGTAAGATTTTCGTCATGACGTGCGAGCTTATGATCCGATCCAATCTCAGAAAGTTCGTGTCCGTGAGTGATGAAAAAAGGTGTAAATCCAGTGGACGCATGCACACTAGTATTCAGAAGCATCTCGATCTCAGCTGTGCGAGTGTCCCAAAGACGCTGGTCCTCTTTTACGTAGGTACGGATGGCCGTGTTGATCGTCCGATTGACTCGTTCCACGGGGTTTGCCTGCGAATGGTACCGTGAGTTGAGCCAATGAGTTACGTTGAACTGCTTCAGCAACTCTCTGAAGTCTTTGGACAAAAAGCTGCTTCCATTGTCGGTAATTATGATTTCTGGTACGGAGTTTCTGAGGATCTATTGCTCTTTCAGAATAGTGCATAGATTCGAACTGTTGATGCTGCGAGCCGGTTGGATCATGACCCATTTTGAGAAATAATCCGCCACGACCAAAATATATTGGTTTCCACGACGGCTGCGTGGAAGTGGACCGATATAGTCGGCGGATATGATCTGCCAGGGACGGTTGGCGATCCTCATATTACCCATTTCAGGCGTAACCGGTGTCGAAGCGGGCTTGACTTCCTTACAGGTGC
The DNA here is from genome assembly GCA_024533555.2 of Aedes koreicus. Classification (NCBI taxonomy): domain Eukaryota; kingdom Metazoa; phylum Arthropoda; class Insecta; order Diptera; family Culicidae; genus Aedes; species Aedes koreicus. Next base: position 1,738 of record JAHHFK020000437.1, read on the forward strand.
TGCACTGTTGCACGTACTGCCGGATTTCACCAGCCATCTTCGGCCAATAGTACCGTTGTCGAATTCGTGCAATCGTTCGCTCATACACTGGGTGAAAACACGAATCGTGACAATCGTGTAGAATGCTGGGTATTTCGGAGGACTGTGGGACAATTTTCCATTCAAATCGAGAATCGTACGGATAATCGGGAACCGAAAGAAACTTATACAGACGACTTTTTTGCACCTTGAAATCAACATACTCATCTGGCTGACTCAGTACTTTACTAACCATAGTGGAATACCAGGAAGAATTTGCTGCGTCGGTGACAAGGGCGATGCTTCTCGACAAAGCATCCGCAACGATGTTATCCGTGCCTTTACGATGTTCTACGGTCATATCGAATTGTTGAAGGTCCAGTGACCATCGACTGCATCTGGATCCGACTTTCCACTTGGTTTTCAAGATATGAGTCAGCGCCGATGAGTCTGTGATCAGGGTGAAATGGTACCCTTCGATATATCCGCGAAAAGCATCGATCGCACGGATAGCAGCTAGTGCCTCCTTCTCAGCGGCATGGTAATTTTTCTGCGGTGTAGTGAGTTTGTGCGAAAAGTAAGCAATGACTCGTTCACCTTCATCATGCTGCTGAGTCAACACTCCCGCTACCGCGACGTCACTCGCGTCCGTTTGGATCACAAATTCACGATCGAAATCTGGGCTACCCAGAATCGGAGATGAAACCAAAAGTTCTTTAATTTTACAGAACGCATTCTCAGCGGACTCATTCCACTGAATTATCTTGGATTTGGTTTTGAGGAGATCGCTTAAAGGTGAAGTCACGCCGCTGAAATCTGAGATGAATCTTCGGTAATAATTCACCATTCCCATGAATCTCCTGAGCTTGGTAATGGTGGTGGGCCTCTCGTACTCTACGATGGGGTTGATTTTGTCTGGATTTGTTCGCAGACCGCTGGTGCTTAACAGATATCCAAGAAATGGGACTTCCGAAACAACGAATCGAGATTTCTGTAGATTTATGCTGGAGGTTGGCTTCTTTCAATCGACGGGCAATCTCAGTGAGGAGCTGTACGTGGTGCTCGTACGTTTCTGAGACCACGACGATATCGTCTAGATAAACAAAAACGTACGGTTCCAGTACACCATGCCTAAGAACTGTATCCATCAACCTAGCCAGAGTAGCTGGGCTGTTGATTAGACCAAATGGCATTCGGGTGTACTGAAACAACCCTTTGCCCTGCACACTGAACGCGGTATACTTCCGTGAATCTGGGGCCAACGGAACTTGTAGAAATGCTTCGGAAAGATCAATTGTCGAGAGGTATTTAGCTTTCGGAAGTTGGCCCAAGATGCGTCCAGGATGCGGCAAAGGGTAAGCATCACGCACAGTTTGCTCATTGATCTTGCGCGCGTCCAAGCACAACCTCACCTTATTTGGTTTTATTACGGGTACGCAGTTAAGCGACCATTCCGAGTTACTTCTCTCCAAGACTCCCATGTTCAACAGCCTTTCAAGTTCAACGGCGACTAGTCCCTGTGTTTTTGATGACATTACGTAGGGGAATTGACGGACGGGTGGTTGATCCTTCCATTCCTCTTTAAGGATTATTTTGTGCTGCGCTAGCGATGTTAGAGTAAGGCTACCTTCTCGTGTAGGGAGGAACAGTTTCTTGACATTCTCGATCACATGTCGCTGTTCATCAGACAGAATAGGGTCTTTTTCGGATTCATCAAGGATAGGATCGATCGTGGTGGAAATATCTTGTCCATTTTGAAGCATGGTGGGTTGGATATGAAATTTACTCCAAAAATCCATACCACAAATGCAATTTAGGGATAGATTTTTGAAAACCAGAGTGGACATTATCCGAACCTTTCCCTTGAATTGAAATGGAAGCTGCATTTGCCCAAGAATCTGTAGCTGGTCTCCGCTGGCGGAACGAAGGGATACGCTTTTAGGGGGTCTGTGTAAATGTTTAAATTTAAGTTTTAAGTAAATATTTTCGCTGATTATAGTGTAGTTACTTCCACTATCGAGCAATGCATGGATATGGAAGCCATAGATTTTCACAGGTACATAGGGTCGGTTGTCATTTATGAACGGGTACGTAATCTGGCATATTTCAGCTGCTTCAGAGTACACATTTGGGGTTGCGGACTCCCAAAAAGGAGGGGAGTGCGCTTCGAGTTACGACTTACGCTTGAGGGGGTTGCGGACGGCGATTTTCGTTCGCAATCGTCCCGTTTTTTATGCAATATGGACAACAGTTGTACGGGAAACCACGGAGACCACAGTTGCTACAGAAAATTCCACGAGGTTGTCGGCACATAGCCATGTGGTGACCAAATCTTCCACAATTAAAACAAGTACCATCCTGGGGGGGTTTGTGTTTATTGACCATGTCTTCCAATGTGAGAGTTGGAGAAGGTTGCGTACCTGAGGGACCTGCCGTGGGACGATTTGTGGTCGAATATCTCGGTGTATTGTGCGCTTGTGAGTTCTGTGAGTCTGAACGGTTGTTCAAAATTGGATTAGGCTTCGAGACTGTGGTTTGCGATGGTGGACCACGCGAGTTCTTTGACTGTGACGGAAGACCTACAAAAGCTGTTTGACTGGACGTTTGGGATTGTACCTGATTATCTTTCTGCTTCTTCCTCGATTCAGTTTCCTTGTGGCTTACTGATTGGACTGACTTTTCAGCTCCGAAAACTTTATTATAAGCTGAAAAGTTTAAAGCGTCTAGCTTTTGACCAGCAGCAACCAGTGTCTCCAAATCAGCAATGGCGAGAAACGTCATCTGCCGCTTGTAGTCCACACGCATGTTTTGCTGTAGAATCTGTATCTTCTCGAAATCAGGGATCTGGAAACTTATTGTCCGGAACATCTTCTCCAGCTCAAAATAAAATTCGTGAAACGACTCGTATTTCTGTTGACGTCTTTGATAGATTTTCATCTTAATCAAAGCGTCTAGGTCCGGGTGCATATAAGTTCTTCGAAGTTCGAATACCAGATGTTGCCAGTTCATGAGTCTGCCGGTCGAACGTTGACTCATGTACCATTTTAACGCTGACCCAGTAAACAAATGGACCGCTGATTCAAACAGCTCTCGTTCCGAGACATGCTCCGCTTGTGACAACGCTTGAACGTGCTCCAGAAACTCATTTAGTTTCAAACCTTGATCGTCCCCGTTGTACTTCGCTATGTTCCATTTGGAAACTGGCAGAGTATGACGGTTCTGGTACGGTTCGGGATACTGTGTACGTGGATATGGATTGGTATTGTGACGATAAGCGTTTGGTGGATGTGTTACAGGATTTAGATTTGGATTCGATGGCGGGAAATATTCATTGTGAAAGGGATGCTGGATTGGATTCACTGTTCGTACATCCAGTTCTGGTCCACGTTGACCTATGGGATTACAATCTGCAGAGCGGTATGGAAAATGGTTTTGATTATCAAAGTTATTGTTTGAAACCGTATTATTGCCCAATGAAAAAGGCATTGTATTTCGATTGTAAACATCATAATTTGAAAATGGGGATTGAAGAGGAATCCAGGGTGATGAGGAATAGGTAGAAAAGGGGTCTTGAGGGAGTTGGTGTTGGTCTGGAAGTGGAGCATGTTCTAACGATGTTTGGGTTCCCACTTCCTTTCCTTGTCTGCGTTGCAGTTCATCTTCCAGGTCCATGATCCTGTGTTGCAGAGAACGAATCCATTCAAGGTCCTCCTGGCTTAATACGGTCATTCCATGATTATTTGTGACAGGGGGATCTGGTGTGAGGTTGTTATTTACATTCAGATCGTCTTGATCTTTTTTGCCAAATTCAGGTTCCAACAACTCTACTAACTCGACCAGTAGATTTTGCAGATGTGAATACGGATTTGGTGAATCTTTTGCGGCTGTCAGGACCAACACAATACGAACACCGACGTGTAACAGCCGAGCAGTGTTAGTTCTGTTATCATGCTCACTGTCCACCATATGCCAAACTGCTTTTATGTCAGCAAACTTTTGTTTGCATCTCGCAATTTCCATACTCAAATCACCTATGACAGTTCGTGCGTTTAATTGCATTCCCTGTTGTTTTTCCGTCTTCAGAGTGTCTCTTAACCATTTTCGTTTTTGCGACGCAGTAAGATTATTTCCCACCCCAACAGAGCGAGAATGCAACTCCCAGTCGAGTTCATCTGCTTCGAGATATTCGACATGCATGCCATAATACCACTTTGAAATTAGCTCACTAGCTTGATCAAATGTAAGGCGAGCAGTGGCCATTTCTGCCTGTTTTCTATTGTTTATTTAATTCAAAAATAAACTTTTCAAATTATTATTCTATACATTTGAAAAAATGTAGCACACAGTGTATATGAAAATGATAAATAAATCTATTTGTAAATATATAAGTATTCAAATAAATAAACAGTTGAAAACAAATTAATTAGACAAAAAGTGTAAATATAATTTGCACAAACAAACAGGATATTCCCAAAATTAAATATCACAGATTATGTTTCCTTGCAAGGAAGTTAATTGAAAAAAAAAAATACCATTCGTGTTAAAAGAAATAGAACTAATAAGAGAATGCTGTTGGTTGATTCAATGTGCCAATAGATTACTGAAAAGGATTACGACAGGCTAGAATGATATTTAAAATAATAAAGTAGATCAAACCTCTGATCTGCAATTAAACTCAACAATCATGAATGGACCATTTAAATGGTGGGTTATCATCATTCGCAACAACCTGAAAATTCATTTAACAAAACCTTCACGCCGAATAAATTTGAGACCAGAACATTGTACTGATGACCACGCGATTATTGAAATTGATTTTGAATTGATTGAAATTTCCCCGGGAGACCGTTTGAAAAAAGGGCTTTTCTTCAGGCCGTAAAGAAAAGCACTTTTTCTTAAATTTTGCGTTGGGCGCCAATTGTTAGTTTTAAATTTATTTCCAATAATAAAGGTATGGTTCGGTTATCGGTAAAGATGTGAAAAGGGTGCTTAACCTACCTTGCCATTCAGGGTCGTATACACAATTGGTTCTCCCGGAAAAATTCCATGTGGGGCAAACTTTCATCCCAATATTCTGGTGAAAAGGCGGACATTACAAAACAAAATGGCGGAACACAAGGTTTTTCTTAAAACAATTAATTGAATAGAGCATCAGTTGAGGTTTAGAAGGCCAGACATTTTATTGCAGAAAAGTTGGAAACGAGGTTTTACTTTGTTGTAGGTTAACCATTTATTTTTGAATTCTACACTAGTGAGCTCACCGTTGCGGCCGATTGATGCGATGGTCGACTTGCTGATTCCTTGGGCTGCTGACTCCTCTGGAACATGGCGATGACTTCAATTTTCCTTCTGTTTCTTGTTCTTGTTCTTCTTACTTCCTATTCTTCGGGGTTCTTCAACCTTCACCTGTTCCCACACTTGACAAGGGAACCACTGTCGGTTTGGCCAAAATTGACGGAGGCCATAGTACCAAGTCCGGGGAGTGGTACCGAAACGCGCGCAAAATACTTAGTGGTCAACCAAGCGAGCATGCACCATTGTTGAGCGAGACAGCCACAGACTTGACGACATACCGTCCTTAAAAGTTCATTAAAACTGTCCGCTCGACCACATTCCTTCACTACTGCAGTTCATATGTCACACCACTGGCTCGCTTGGTTTTCTTTTCAGTGCATCAACGGTCGACATGAGACTAGCGCAGTTAAGACTAACGTTTTTCTGAAATTTTGGTGCACTGTTTCTTAACTGTTCGTGGTGTTTCTTTTAGTCGACCTGCACTTCGAATTAATTAAGTGTTAGCACTTCACGGTATGTATGCTGTGGGGTTTTTTGTTGGTTTAAATAAAGACTACACCTCACACGGAACTTTAAACGGATAGTTTGAACTTGCTATTCCGTACCGACACTATCACCTCACTCCTCCGGACCGATCGTATTTCGAAAATTCCAGCCTTGACCCTATTCGACCGGCACTTTTATGGCGCGCGATGAGTCAGCCAAATTGAAGAACCACCATCATTAAAATCCTCATAATGCATAGATGACGAAGGAGACGATGATTTCCGAACGATGACAGGAGTGATGACAGGATCGATGAGAGAACGGCGACACGGGCGAAAACTTACACACTACAGGGGTTTTAGTTGGTATCATGGTAGTTTATACCCAGTTACTCCGACAAAGTGGCTGCATGCGTAGCCTTAACAAATTTAAAATCCCTAGAACTTGTTTCCGCAAAACAATCAAATAAATAATAGAATAACGATGTAAATAAATAAATATACGAAGAAATAAATAAATAAATAAATATGTAATTAAATAGGTGAATAAATAAATAAATAATTTAATTTGCAAAATAAGAAATCTAGTATTTACAATCGGAGTAACCACAAAACAAAAAAATAATATTTAAACAAACGGGATACCAACAAGCAGGTCTACAAATAACTGTTTTAAATATTCGAAGATCAGAAGAACCTTCGACTAAGCCTCTGGTAACTGGTCAAGCCACGGATACCGTTTTGAGGTGGGCACTACATTTGCCATCTTTTAAATTCACAGTTAATTGCAGGCACCCTATAATACAAAAAAAAACGAAAGACGACACAAAACATATATTTACAATCTTCCTTGGATTCTAAACCTTCAACTGGCCTTTTCACCAAACACATTATTGTGAACCGAAAGTCGTCGGTCACAATGAATCGAGTTTTATTGAAAGTTTCCGCTATTCAAACCCTTTGTGAGCGACAGTACTCTTCAAAGGCGCGCCCCTTTATCCGTCAAAACCGGATTCATTGCAAACAAAACAAACAATGACTCCGATACTGACCATGCATCAGAACCCTAGTCATAACCAATTCAAACTATAGAACATCAAATAGAAAAATGAGAATTCACATAAATGAATACTAATCATGTTTCCCTTATTCCAAGCTCATCCTCGGTGGCTCAATCCGAGTATTGTCACTTCTCACAAGACATAAAATGTAATAAGAACTAATATATGTTCCTTTGATTACAAAAACAAATATGTTCCCTAGTTTGAATTCATTCAGACTAGGGTTCGGTGGTAGATCTGATACCCCGTAACGCACCACGAAAAGGTGATCTACCAGCGTTACGGGTCTAGGTTCCTATGGTTACTCATACCCCAGTCGGCACCACGGGGAGGTAGGGGTAGGAGTTACTGGACAAGAGGCTACGGATCGCAGTAGGATCTATTTTATACCTGCAGGTACGCGAAGTACAAATGATACGCATTGTCCAACCTATGTTCTATGTTAATGTAAAGTTTCAAAATATACGAGAGGAAAAAAATTCATTGGAATTTTTTTTTGTGAGAATGGGTGTAATGTAACGTGGATACAAGAAGGTGCGTTTAAAATAATAATTTTTTCCCACATTTCACTGCGTCAGGGAAAAAGTTCTAGGTAACCGTATCCCTTAATAATTAATTCGTGAATATTCTATGTTAATGTTAACTCACCATACCAATCAGACTCAGGCCGGTGTGGCCTCTGCTGCACACAGAAGTTGTTTCCATTGTAACCGGTCCATGGCTGTTCCTCGCCAGCCTCGCTGTCTGCGGAGGGTCCGCAGGTCGCCTTCTACTTGATCGATCCACCTTGCTCGTTGCGCACCTCTTCTTCTTGTACCTGTCGGTTCGTTTTCCAGAACCATTTTCACAGGGCTGTCGTCCGACATTCTTACGACATGCGTAGCCCATCGTAGTCGACCGATTTTTGCGTTGTGTACGATGGGAGGTTCTCCCAGCAACTGGTGCAATTCGTGGTTCATTCGCCTCCTCCACGTTCCGCCTTCCATCTGCACTCCACCGTAGATCGTACGCAGCACCTTCCGTTCAAAGACTCCAAGGGCGCGTTGGTCCTCCACTAGCAATGTCCATGTTTCGTGGCCGTAGAGAACTACCGGTCTAATTAATGTCTTGTAGATGGTCAACTTTGTGGTTCGGCGAACTTTGTTCGATCTTAGCGTCCTTCGGAGTCCAAAGTAGGCACGATTGACAGCTATAATGCGCCTTTGTATTTCTCTGCTGGTGTCGTTATCGGCGGTCACCAATGAGCCCAGATACACAAATTCGTCTATTACCTCGATTTCATCACCGTCGATCTGAACTCGTGCTAGGAGGCTAACATTGTCTTCTCGTGAGCCTCTTCCCTTCATGTATTTTGTTTTTAACGCATTAATCACAAGCCCAATCCTACCAGCTTCAGCCTTAAGTCTGATGTACGTTTTCGCCATCGTCTCAAAGTTACGTGCTATGATATCAACGTCGTCGGCGAAGCCAAATAGTTGGACAGACTTCCTGAAGATCGTGACACTCGTGTCTATCCCAGCTTTTCGAATCACACCCTCCAATGCAATGTTAAACAACAAACACGACAATCCATCACCTTGCCGTAACCCTCTCCGAGATTCGAAGGGACTCGAGAGCGTCCCTGATACTCGGACGACAAACATCACTCGATCCATCGTTGCTTTGATCAACCGCGTCAGTTTTTCCGGAAATCCATATTCGTGCATGATTTGCCATAGCTGGTCTCGATCGATTGTATCATACGCTGATTTGAAGTCGATGAAAAGATGATGTGTGGGCACGTTGTATTCGCGACATTTCTGCATTACTTGCCGAATCGCGAAAATCTGGTCCGTAGTAGCGCGGGCACCCAGGAATCCCGCTTGGTATTGCCCCACGAACTCCTTTGCAATTGGTGACAGGCGGCGGCATAACATTTGGAGAGCAACTTGTAGGCGGCGCTCAGTAGCGTGATCGCACGATAATTGCAGCAATCCAGCTTGTCGCCCTTTTTATAGATGGGACACACTATTCCTTCCATCCAATCCTCCGGTAAACATTCCTCCTCCCAAATCTTGGTAATTACCCAGTGCAGCGCTCTGGCCAGTGCTTCACCACCGTATTTTAATAGCTCGCTTGGGAGTTGGTCAACACCAGCGGCTTTGTTGTTTTTCAACAGATCTCAACTTCCTGAAGGGTTGGGGTCGGGGTCCTGTTGTCTTCTGTGCGTGTTCCTAGATTTATTACCGTGCCACTTTCGTTCGCTGTAACATTACCGTTCAGGTGCTCGTAGAAGTACTGCTTCCACCTTTCAATCACCTCACACTTTCCGGTAAGAAGGTTGCCTTCCAGGTCTCTGCAAATATCAGCTTGTGGTACGTAGCCTTTGCGCGAGCTGTTTAACTTCTCGTAGAATTTGCGTGTGTCGTTAGCACGGTACAGTGCTTCCATTTCTTCGCGGTCTCGATCTTTGTCTGTTCCGTGCCTGTCTATACCGATCCACATTCGTTCTCGTACGGTGTTCTCGCCCGTGCAGCATTCTTCTCCTCTACTAACTGCTTGCATTCGCCATCAAACCAGTCATTTTTTCGATTCGGTGCAGAAGTACCTAGTGTCACTAATGCAGTGCTACCAATGGCGGTTCGAATAATTCTCCAGCCATCCTCAAGAGTAGCTGCGCCAAGCTGCTCTTCCGTTGGTAGGGCTGCTTCTAGCTGTTGCGCGTATTCCTGGGCAACTTCGGTTTCACGTAGTAGCTCAATGTTAGGCCGTGGCGTCCGAAATCGACGCGTGTTGTACACCGCCGAGAATTTTGAGCGCATACATACTGCAACTAGGTAGTGGTCCGAGTCTATATTCGCGCTGCGGTAAGTGCGAACGTTGATGATATCGGGGAAGAATTTCCCGTCAATTATAACATGGTCGATTTGATTCTCTGTTCGTTGGTCAGGTGTTCTCCAAGTGGCTTTGTGGATGTCTTTACGGGGGAAGAAGGTACTTCGGTCTACTAAACCACCGGAGGCCGCAAAGTTCACGCATCGTTGGCCATTATCGTTCGATACGGTATGCAGGCTGTTAGGCCCTATTACCGGTCTGTACATTGCCTCCCGTCCTACCTGAGCGTTCATGTCACCAATGACGACTTTTACGTCCCGCTGCGGGCAGCCATCATACACCTGCTCTAGCTGCGCGTAGAACGCTTCTTTTTCGGCATCGGGTCTCCCGTCGTGTGGACAGTGTACGTTGATGAGGCTGTAGTTGAAGAATCGACCCTTGATCATCAGCTTGCACATTCTAGCGTTGATCGGAAACCATCCAATCACGCGTTGACGCACTTTGCCCAGCACTACAAAGCCGGTGCCCAGCTCGTTTGTGGTACCACAGCTCTGGTAAAAAGTAGCCGCTCGATGCTCGCTTTTCCATACCTTCTGTCCTGTCCAGCAAACTTCCTGCAGTGCTACGGCTTCGAAGTTACGAGGTTGAAGTTCGTCGTAGATTATCCTATCGCAGCCAGGGAAGCAGAGCGATTTGCAGTTCCATGTTCCGAGTTTCCAATCGTAGTCCTTAATTCGTCGCCTAGGTCTTTGCCGATTGTTCCGGTCCGTATTAACTTCTGTATTATTCGTAACATTGATTTTTTAAGGGCGGCTTGTTGGGCCTTCGCCAACCCCCTGTCTCGCCGGAGGACCATCGTGCACAGCACTGTTTAGAGTCCCACGCTGGCACGAGGACGATGATCAGCCGCTCCTAACATGGAGAACAGACGCTGTTTTGAGCCACCCGCTGTTTTGAGAACAGACGCTCAGATAGACTGCGCCCTTTAAAGAGGGCAGCCCCCCCTTCCTTGTCAGCATATGACCAAGGTCCCACCGGGGTTGGTTACCCGATCTTTTCTATGGTTTTTTTTCCTCTGTTCGGGACACAAACCACTGCAACCAGTAATTTGATCTATTGTAGTATATCCCGTATCCTTTGTTTAGTGCATGTCGAGTTACTTCATCACTATTGAAAAATGATGAAGTATTCGGTGTTGTTACAGTTGTCATTGTTTGTTTTGTTGGCAATGATGTTAGTTTTAAATTTATTTCCAATAATAAAGGTATGGTTCGGTTATCGGTAAAGATGTGAAAAGGGTGCTTAACCTACCTTGCCATTCAGGGTCGTATACACAATTGGTTCTCCCGGAAAAATTCCATGTGGGGCAAACTTTCATCCCAATATTCTGGTGAAAAGGCGGACATTACAAAACAAAATGGCGGAACACAAGGTTTTTCTTAAAACAATTAATTGAATAGAGCATCAGTTGAGGTTTAGAAGGCCAGACATTTTATTGCAGAAAAGTTGGAAACGAGGTTTTACTTTGTTGTAGGTTAACCATTTATTTTTGAATTCTACACTAGTGAGCTCACCGTTGCGGCCGATTGATGCGATGGTCGACTTGCTGATTCCTTGGGCTGCTGACTCCTCTGGAACATGGCGATGACTTCAATTTTCCTTCTGTTTCTTGTTCTTGTTCTTCTTACTTCCTATTCTTCGGGGTTCTTCAACCTTCACCTGTTCCCACACTTGACAAGGGAACCACTGTCGGTTTGGCCAAAATTGACGGAGGCCATAGTTCCAAGTCCGGGGAGTGGTACCGAAACGCGCGCAAAATACTTAGTGGTCAACCAAGCGAGCATGCACCATTGTTGAGCGAGACAGCCACAGACTTGACGACATACCGTTCTTAAAAGTTCATTAAAACTGTCCGCTCGACCACATTCCTTCACTACTGCAGTTCATATGTCACACCACTGGCTCGCTTGGTTTTCTTTTCAGTGCATCAACGGTCGACATGAGACTAGCGCAGTTAAGACTAACGTTTTTCTGAAATTTTGGTGCACTGTTTCTTAACTGTTCGTGGTGTTTCTTTTAGTCGACCTGCACTTCGAATTAATTAAGTGTTAGCACTTCACGGTATCTATGCTGTGGGTTTTTTTGTTGGTTTAAATAAAGACTACACCTCACACGGAACTTTAAACGGATAGTTTGAACTTGCTATTCCGTACCGACACTATCACCTCACTCCTCCGGACCGATCGTATTTCGAAAATTCCAGCCTTGACCCTATTCGACCGGCGCTTTTATGGCGCGCGATGAGTCAGCCAAATTGAAGAACCACCATCATTAAAATCCTCATAATGCATAGATGACGAAGGAGACGATGATTTCCGAACGATGACAGGAGTGATGACAGGATCGATGAGAGAACGGCGACACGGGCGAAAACTTACACACTACAGGGGTTTTAGTTGGTATCATGGTAGTTTATACCCAGTTACTCCGACAAAGTGGCTGCATGCGTAGCCTTAACAAATTTAAAATCCCTAGAACTTGTTTCCGCAAAACAATCAAATAAATAATAGAATAACGATGTAAATAAATAAATATACGAAGAAATAAATAAATAAATAAATATGTAATTAAATAGGTGAATAAATAAATAAATAATTTAATTTGCAAAATAAGAAATCTAGTATTTACAATCGGAGTAACCACAAAACAAAAAAATAATATTTAAACAAACGGGATACCAACAAGCAGGTCTACAAATAACTGTTTTAAATATTCGAAGATCAGAAGAACCTTCGACTAAGCCTCTGGTAACTGGTCAAGCCACGGATACCGTTTTGAGGTGGGCACTACATTTGCCATCTTTTAAATTCACAGTTAATTGCAGGCACCCTATGCTACAAAAAAAAAAAAACGAAAGACGACACAAAACATATATTTACAATCTTCCTTGGATTCTAAACCTTCAACTGGCCTTTTCACCAAACACATTATTGTGAACCGAAAGTCGTCGGTCACAATGAATCGAGTTTTATTGAAAGTTTCCGCTATTCAAACCCTTTGTGAGCGACAGTACTCTTCAAAGGCGCGCCCCTTTATCCGTCAAAACCGGATTCATTGCAAACAAAACAAACAATGACTCCGATACTGACCATGCATCAGAACCCTAGTCATAACCAATTCAAACTATAGAACATCAAATAGAAAAATGAGAATTCACATAAATGAATACTAATCATGTTTCCCTTATTCAAAGCTCATCCTCGGTGGCTCAATCCGAGTATTGTCACTTCTCACAAGACATAAAATGTAATAAGAACTAATATATGTTCCTTTGATTACAAAAACAAATATGTTCCCTAGTTTGAATTCATTCAGACTAGGGTTCGGTGGTAGATCTGATACCCCGTAACGCACCACGAAAAGGTGATCTACCAGCGTTACGGGTCTAGGTTCCTATGGTTACTCATACCCCAGTCGGCACCACGGGGAGGTAGGGGTAGGAGTTACTGGACAAGAGGCTACGGATCGCAGTAGGATCTATTTTATACCTGCAGGTACGCGAAGTACAAATGATACGCATTGTCCAGTCATTTACCAACCTATGTTCTATGTTAATGTAAAGTTTCAAAATATACGAGAGGAAAAAAATTCATTGGAATTTTTTTTTGTGAGAATGGGTGTAATGTAACGTGGATACAAGAAGGTGCGTTTAAAATAATAATTTTTTCCCACATTTCACTGCGTCAGGGAAAAAGTTCTAGGTAACCGTATCCCTTAATAATTAATTCGTGAATATTCTATGTTAATGTTAACTCACCATACCAATCAGACTCAGGCCGGTGTGGCCTCTGCTGCACACAGAAGTTGTTTCCATTGTAACCGGTCCATGGCTGTTCCTCGCCAGCCTCGCTGTCTGCGGAGGGTCCGCAGGTCGCCTTCTACTTGATCGATCCACCTTGCTCGTTGCGCACCTCTTCTTCTTGTACCTGTCGGTTCGTTTTCCAGAACCATTTTCACAGGGCTGTCGTCCGACATTCTTACGACATGCGTAGCCCATCGTAGTCGACCGATTTTTGCGTTGTGTACGATGGGAGGTTCTCCCAGCAACTGGTGCAATTCGTGGTTCATTCGCCTCCTCCACGTTCCGCCTTCCATCTGCACTCCACCGTAGATCGTACGCAGCACCTTCCGTTCAAAGACTCCAAGGGCGCGTTGGTCCTCCACTAGCAATGTCCATGTTTCGTGGCCGTAGAGAACTACCGGTCTAATTAATGTCTTGTAGATGGTCAACTTTGTGGTTCGGCGAACTTTGTTCGATCTTAGCGTCCTTCGGAGTCCAAAGTAGGCACGATTGACAGCTATAATGCGCCTTTGTATTTCTCTGCTGGTGTCGTTATCGGCGGTCACCAATGAGCCCAGATACACAAATTCGTCTATTACCTCGATTTCATCACCGTCGATCTGAACTCGTGCTAGGAGGCTAACATTGTCTTCTCGTGAGCCTCTTCCCTTCATGTATTTTGTTTTTAACGCATTAATCACAAGCCCAATCCTACCAGCTTCAGCCTTAAGTCTGATGTACGTTTTCGCCATCGTCTCAAAGTTACGTGCTACGATATCAACGTCGTCGGCGAAGCCAAATAGTTGGACAGACTTCCTGAAGATCGTGACACTCGTGTCTATCCCAGCTTTTCGAATCACACCCTCCAATGCAATGTTAAACAACAAACACGACAATCCATCACCTTGCCGTAACCCTCTCCGAGATTCGAAGGGACTCGAGAGCGTCCCTGATACTCGGACGACAAACATCACTCGATCCATCGTTGCTTTGATCAACCGCGTCAGTTTTTCCGGAAATCCATATTCGTGCATGATTTGCCATAGCTGGTCTCGATCGATTGTATCATACGCTGATTTGAAGTCGATGAAAAGATGATGTGTGGGCACGTTGTATTCGCGACATTTCTGCATTACTTGCCGAATCGCGAAAATCTGGTCCGTAGTAGCGCGGGCACCCAGGAATCCCGCTTGGTATTGCCCCACGAACTCCTTTGCAATTGGTGACAGGCGGCGGCATAACATTTGGAGAGCAACTTGTAGGCGGCGCTCAGTAGCGTGATCGCACGATAATTGCAGCAATCCAGCTTGTCGCCCTTTTTATAGATGGGACACACTATTCCTTCCATCCAATCCTCCGGTAAACATTCCTCCTCCCAAATCTTGGTAATTACCCAGTGCAGCGCTCTGGCCAGTGCTTCACCACCGTATTTTAATAGCTCGCTTGGGAGTTGGTCAACACCAGCGGCTTTGTTGTTTTTCAACAGACCAATTTCCTCCTCAACTTCCTGAAGGGTTGGGGTCGGGGTCCTGTTGTCTTCTGTGCGTGTTCCTAGATTTATTACCGTGCCACTTTCGTTCGCTGTAACATTACCGTTCAGGTGCTCGTAGAAGTACTGCTTCCACCTTTCAATCACCTCACACTTTCCTGTAAGAAGGTTGCCATCCAGGTCTCTGCAAATATCAGCTTGTGGTACGTAGCCTTTGCGCGAGCTGTTTAACTTCTCGTAGAATTTGCGTGTGTCATTAGCACGGTACAGTGCTTCCATTTCTTCGCGGTCTCGATCTTTGTCTGTTCCGTGCCTGTCTATACCGATCCACATTCGTTCTCGTACGGTGTTCTCGCCCGTGCAGCATTCTTCTCCTCTACTAACTGCTTGCATTCGCCATCAAACCAGTCATTTTTTCGATTCGGTGCAGAAGTACCTAGTGTCACTAATGCAGTGCTACCAATGGCGGTTCGAATAATTCTCCAGCCATCCTCAAGAGTAGCTGCGCCAAGCTGCTCTTCCGTTGGTAGGGCTGCTTCTAGCTGTTGCGCGTATTCCTGGGCAACTTCGGTTTCACGTAGTAGCTCAATGTTAGGCCGTGGCGTCCGAAATCGACGCGTGTTGTACACCGCCGAGAATTTTGAGCGCATACATACTGCAACTAGGTAGTGGTCCGAGTCTATATTCGCGCTGCGGTAAGTGCGAACGTTGATGATATCGGGGAAGAATTTCCCGTCAATTATAACATGGTCGATTTGATTCTCTGTTCGTTGGTCAGGTGTTCTCCAAGTGGCTTTGTGGATGTCTTTACGGGGGAAGAAGGTACTTCGGTCTACTAAACCACCGGAGGCCGCAAAGTTCACGCATCGTTGGCCATTATCGTTCGATACGGTATGCAGGCTGTTAGGCCCTATTACCGGTCTGTACATTGCCTCCCGTCCTACCTGAGCGTTCATGTCACCAATGACGACTTTTACGTCCCGCTGCGGGCAGCCATCATACACCTGCTCTAGCTGCGCGTAGAACGCTTCTTTTTCGGCATCGGGTCTCCCGTCGTGTGGACAGTGTACGTTGATGAGGCTGTAGTTGAAGAATCGACCCTTGATCATCAGCTTGCACATTCTAGCGTTGATCGGAAACCATCCAATCACGCGTTGACGCACTTTGCCCAGCACTACAAAGCCGGTGCCCAGCTCGTTTGTGGTACCACAGCTCTGGTAAAAAGTAGCCGCTCGATGCTCGCTTTTCCATACCTTCTGTCCTGTCCAGCAAACTTCCTGCAGTGCTACGGCTTCGAAGTTACGAGGTTGAAGTTCGTCGTAGATTATCCTATCGCAGCCAGGGAAGCAGAGCGATTTGCAGTTCCATGTTCCGAGTTTCCAATCGTAGTCCTTAATTCGTCGCCTAGGTCTTTGCCGATTGTTCCGGTCCGTATTAACTTCTGTATTATTCGTAACATTGATTTTTTAAGGGCGGCTTGTTGGGCCTTCGCCAACCCCCTGTCTCGCCGGAGGACCATCGTGCACAGCACTGTTTAGAGTCCCACGCTGGCACGAGGACGATGATCAGCCGCTCCTAACATGGAGAACAGACGCTGTTTTGAGCCACCCGCTGTTTTGAGAACAGACGCTCAGATAGACTGCGCCCTTTAAAGAGGGCAGCCCCCCCTTCCTTGTCAGCATATGACCAAGGTCCCACCGAGGTTGGTTACCCGATCTTTTCTATGGTTTTTTTTTCCTCTGTTCGGGACACAAACCACTGCAACCAGTAATTTGATCT
Organism: Aedes koreicus; assembly: GCA_024533555.2. Taxonomy (NCBI): domain Eukaryota; kingdom Metazoa; phylum Arthropoda; class Insecta; order Diptera; family Culicidae; genus Aedes; species Aedes koreicus. The sequence continues at coordinate 18,520 of JAHHFK020000437.1, forward strand.
ATTGTAGTATATCCCGTATCCTTTGTTTAGTGCATGTCGAGTTAATTCATCACTATTGAAAAATGATGAAGTATTCGGTGTTGTTACAGTTGTCATTGTTTGTTTTGTTGGCAATGATGTTAGTTTTAAATTTATTTCCAATAATAAAGGTATGGTTCGGTTATCGGTAAAGATGTGAAAAGGGTGCTTAACCTACCTTGCCATTCAGGGTCGTATACACAATTGGTTCTCCCGGAAAAATTCCATGTGGGGCAAACTTTCATCCCAATATTCTGGTGAAAAGGCGGACATTACAAAACAAAATGGCGGAACACAAGGTTTTTCTTAAAACAATTAATTGAATAGAGCATCAGTTGAGGTTTAGAAGGCCAGACATTTTATTGCAGAAAAGTTGGAAACGAGGTTTTACTTTGTTGTAGGTTAACCATTTATTTTTGAATTCTACACTAGTGAGCTCACCGTTGCGGCCGATTGATGCGATGGTCGACTTGCTGATTCCTTGGGCTGCTGACTCCTCTGGAACATGGCGATGACTTCAATTTTCCTTCTGTTTCTTGTTCTTGTTCTTCTTACTTCCTATTCTTCGGGGTTCTTCAACCTTCACCTGTTCCCACACTTGACAAGGGAACCACTGTCGGTTTGGCCAAAATTGACGGAGGCCATAGTTCCAAGTCCGGGGAGTGGTACCGAAACGCGCGCAAAATACTTAGTGGTCAACCAAGCGAGCATGCACCATTGTTGAGCGAGACAGCCACAGACTTGACGACATACCGTTCTTAAAAGTTCATTAAAACTGTCCGCTCGACCACATTCCTTCACTACTGCAGTTCATATGTCACACCACTGGCTCGCTTGGTTTTCTTTTCAGTGCATCAACGGTCGACATGAGACTAGCGCAGTTAAGACTAACGTTTTTCTGAAATTTTGGTGCACTGTTTCTTAACTGTTCGTGGTGTTTCTTTTAGTCGACCTGCACTTCGAATTAATTAAGTGTTAGCACTTCACGGTATCTATGCTGTGGGTTTTTTTTGTTGGTTTAAATAAAGACTACACCTCACACGGAACTTTAAACGGATAGTTTGAACTTGCTATTCCGTACCGACACTATCACCTCACTCCTCCGGACCGATCGTATTTCGAAAATTCCAGCCTTGACCCTATTCGACCGGCGCTTTTATGGCGCGCGATGAGTCAGCCAAATTGAAGAACCACCATCATTAAAATCCTCATAATGCATAGATGACGAAGGAGACGATGATTTCCGAACGATGACAGGAGTGATGACAGGATCGATGAGAGAACGGCGACACGGGCGAAAACTTACACACTACAGGGGTTTTAGTTGGTATCATGGTAGTTTATACCCAGTTACTCCGACAAAGTGGCTGCATGCGTAGCCTTAACAAATTTAAAATCCCTAGAACTTGTTTCCGCAAAACAATCAAATAAATAATAGAATAACGATGTAAATAAATAAATATACGAAGAAATAAATAAATAAATAAATATGTAATTAAATAGGTGAATAAATAAATAAATAATTTAATTTGAAAAATAAGAAATCTAGTATTTACAATCGGAGTAACCACAAAACAAAAAAATAATATTTAAACAAACGGGATACCAACAAGGAGGTCTACAAATAACTGTTTTAAATATTCGAAGATCAGAAGAACCTTCGACTAAGCCTCTGGTAACTGGTCAAGCCACGGTTACCGTTTTGAGGTGGGCACTACATTTGCCATCTTTTAAATTCACAGTTAATTGCAGGCACCCTATGCTACAAAAAAAAACGAAAGACGACACAAAACATATATTTACAATCTTCCTTGGATTCTAAACCTTCAACTGGCCTTTTCACCAAACACATTATTGTGAACCGAAAGTCGTCGGTCACAATCATCCCGGTGTCGGGGTAAAAAAAACGAGGGTGTTTTTTTTGTCAAAATCGGTACGATATCTGGATCATCAAACAATCCGTTGCTAGAATTTCAAAAAACGTCGAGATTGCTCTACGGTGCGTCAGAAAAAACCGCGAATGTAGCTACCATCATAATTGTCGAGTTCAATTTCAGATCATAAATTCTTACCTCAACCTTTTTGGTTGATCTTAAATTACTACTTTAGAGACCAGACTGCCTTTCGTCTCTCTTCATAATATTTTGTCGCAAGAATACTTTTGGACAACATACTCTTATTATACTACAGCTTTCATACTCATTCAATCACACAAATGCATTCAGTATCCCCCTCATTCACACTTTCACTCATTCACTCAATTTTACAAACAAATTGCCTTTTGAATGCTAGTTTATTTTGAGCGATACATCAAGATTAATTCTAGATTATTTTTGGATTTATTTGTAGGGCGCCCTATAACTAATTAATCTACATATCACTCTCCTAGGACAGAGTGATATTGAATGAAAGTTAAGGTAAATATGAATTTACCCACTCAATTCGCATTTCACGGTACTCTCTTGCGTTTGCTAGAGAAAAGGGTTGAAATTGCGTTGAATGACGTAATTCAAAATAAGTGTGCATCCATTCGGAACTCCGACATGAATGTGGCTGTATGTGTAATTCAACACACCCCTAAACACTGGGTGTTGTCATTGCCTATCTGACAATGAACTCGAAAACGGAATGATGACAACGGTGAAAATTTATGATGGACTGCATGGTTTTGCTGCAATTTCTGATGGTGAGTATGCGTTTTAACCCCATATTTTGGTTGTATTTTTAGGGAAAACGGACGGAAGCTGAATGACGATGCGTGTGCGATGGAATTCCGGCGATCTTATGTTGAAGACAGTACAAATATGATAATAAATTAATGATGTTGAATGCGGCGATGGTGTTTGTTTATGGGACGGCAACGAAAAGCGATGATCTTTTGAGAATTAACCGGGCTTTATATGAACAGCGGGCCAAACACCTAGACTTTTCCCGGCCAAATCTTCCAACTCATACGACGATGAACCAATTTTCTTCGTGACGCGACAAGGAAGGAATTGTGGACCGTATTTCGCGTTGTATTTTTCCGCGGCATTAGAGAGTTTCATATTCCTGCGGTATACAAGTTGACCATCAACGACTGATTTCGCGAACTGCCGATGACGAAGATTATAATGATTACGTGATGTTTGATGCGCCTTTTCGAGATTTTTGCTGACGAGCTCGTAAGTTCTGGTAAACAATTCCTTTCTCCGTTCGGTCAGCTGTTCTGCAGTAAGATTTTCGTCATGACGTGCGAGCTTATGATCCGATCCAATCTCAGAAAGTTCGTGTCCGTGAGTGATGAAAAAAGGTGTAAATCCAGTGGACGTATGCACACTAGTATTCAGAAGCATCTCGATCTCAGCTGTGCGAGTGTCCCAAAGACGCTGGTCCTCTTTTACGTAGGTACGGATGGCCGTGTTGATCGTCCGATTGACTCGTTCCACGGGGTTTGCCTGCGAATGGTACCGTGAGTTGAGCCAATGAGTTACGTTGAACTGCTTCAGCAGCTCTCTGAAGTCTTTGGACACAAAGCTGCTTCCATTGTCGGTAATTATGATTTCTGGTGCGGAGTTTCTGAGGATCTATTGCTCTTTCAGAATAGTGCATAGATTCGAACTGTTGATGCTACGAGCCGGTTGGATCATGACCCATTTTGAGAAATAATCCGCCACGACCAAAATATATTGGTTTCCACGACGGCTGCGTGGAAGTGGACCGATATAGTCGGCGGATATGATCTGCCAGGGACGGTTGGCGATCCTCATATTACCCATTTCAGGCGTAACCGGTGTCGAAGCGGGCTTGACTTCCTTACAGGTGCTGCACTGTTGCACGTACTGCCGGATTTCACCAGCCATCTTCGGCCAATAGTACCGTTGTCGAATTCGTGCAATCGTTCGGTCATACCCTGGGTGAAAACACGAATCGTGACAATCGTGTAGAATGCTGGGTATTTCGGAGGACTGTGGGACAATTTTCCATTCAAATCGAGAATCGTACGGATAATCGGGAACCGAAAGAAACTTATACAGACGACTGTTTTGCACCTTGAAATCAACATACTCATCTGGCTGACTCAGTACTTTACTAACCTAGTGGAATACCAGGAAGAATTTGCTGCGTCGGTGACAAGGGCGATGCTTCTCGACAAAGCATCCGCAACGATGTTATCCTTGCCTTTACGATGTTCTACGGTCATATCGAATTGTTGAAGGTCCAGTGACCATCGACTGCATCTGGATCCGACTTTCCACTTGGTTTTCAAGATATGAGTCAGCGCCGATGAGTCTGTGATCAGGGTGAAATGGTACCCTTCGATATATCCGCGAAAAGCATCGATCGCACGGATAGCAGCTAGTGCCTCCTTCTCAGCGGCATGGTAATTTTTCTGCGGTGTAGTGAGTTTGTGCGAAAAGTAAGCAATGACTCGTTCACCTTCATCATGCTGCTGAGTCAACACTCCCGCTACCGCGACGTCACTCGCGTCCGTTTGGATCACAAATTCACGATCGAAATCTGGGCTACCCAGAATCGGAGATGAAACCAAAAGTTCTTTAATTTTACAGAACGCATTCTCAGCGGACTCATTCCACTGAATTATCTTGGATTTGGTTTTGAGGAGATCGCTTAAAGGTGAAGTCACGCCGCTGAAATCTGAGATGAATCTTCGGTAATAATTCACCATTCCCATGAATCTCCTGAGCTTGGTAATGGTGGTGGGCCTCTCGTACTCTACGATGGGGTTGATTTTGTCTGGATTTGTTCGCAGACCGCTGGGGCTTAACAGATATCCAAGAAATGGGACTTCCGAAACAACGAATCGAGATTTCTGTAGATTTATGCTGAGGTTGGCTTCTTTCAATCGACGGGCAATCTCAGTGAGGAGCTGTACGTGGTGCTCGTACGTTTCTGAGACCACGACGATATCGTCTAGATAAACAAAAACGTACGGTTCCAGTACATCATGCCTAAGAACTGTATCCATCAACCTAGCCAGAGTAGCTGGGCTGTTGATTAGACCAAATGGCATTCGGGTGTACTGAAACAACCCTTTGCCCTGCACACTGAACGCGGTATACTTCCGTGAATCTGGGGCCAACGGAACTTGTAGAAATGCTTCGGAAAGATCAATTGTCGAGAGGTATTTAGCTTTCGGAAGTTGGCCCAAGATGCGTCCAGGATGCGGCAAAGGGTAAGCATCACGCACAGTTCGCTCATTGATCTTGCGCGCGTCCAAGCACAACCTCACCTTGTTTGGTTTTATTACGGGTACGCAGTTAAGCGACCATTCCGAGTTACTTCTCTCCAAGACTCCCATGTTCAACAGCCTTTCAAGTTCAACGGCGACTAGTCCCTGTGTTTTTGGTGACATTACGTAGGGGAATTGACGGACGGGTGGTTGATCCTTCCATTCCTCTCTAAGGATTATTTTGTGCTGCGCTAGCGATGTTAGAGTAAGGCTACCTTCTCGTGTAGGGAGGAACAGTTTCTTGACATTCTCGATCACATGTCGCTGCTCATCAGACAGAATAGGGTCTTTTTCGGATTCATCAAGGATAGGATCGACCGTGGTGGAAATATCTTGTCCATTTTGAAGCATGGTGGGTTGGATATGAAATTTACTCCAAAAATCCATACCACAAATGCAATTTAGGGATAGATTTTTGAAAACCAGAGTGGACATTATCCGAACCTTTCCGTTGAATTGAAATGGAAGCTGCATTTGCCCAAGAATCTGTAGCTGGTCTCCACTGGCTTAACGAAGGGATACGCTTTTAGGGGGTCTGTGTAAATGTTTAAATTTAAGTTTTAAGTAAATATTTTCGCTGATTATAGTGTAGTTACTTCCACTATCGAGCAATGCATGGATATGGAAGCCATAGATTTTCACAGGTACATAGGGTCGGTTGTCATTTATGAACGGGTACGTAATCTGGCATATTTCAGCTGCTTCAGAGTACACATTTGGGGTTGCGGACTCCCAAAAAGGAGGGGGAGTGCGCTTCGAGTTACGACTTACGCTTGAGGGGGTTGCGGACGGCGATTTTCGTTCGCAATCGTCCCGTTTTTTATGCAATATGGACAACAGTTGTACGGGAAACCACGGAGACCACAGTTGCTACAGAAAATTCCACGAGGTTGTCGGCACATAGCCATGTGGTGACCAAATCTTCCACAATTAAAACAAGTACCATCCTGGGGGGGTTTGTGTTTATTGACCACGTCTTCCAATGTGAGAGTTGGAGAAGGTTGCGTACCTGAGGGACCTGCCGTGGGACGATTTGTGGTCGAATATTTCGGTGTATTGTGCGCTTGTGAGTTCTGTGAGTCTGAACGGTTGTTCAAAATTGTATTAGGCTTCGAGACTGTGGTTTGCGATGGTGGACCACGCGAGTTCTTTGACTGTGACGGAAGACCTACAAAAGCTGTTTGACTGGACGTTTGGGATTGTACCTGATTATCTTTCTGCTTCTTCCTCGATTCAGTTTCCTTGTGGCTTACTGATTGGACTGACTTTTCAGCTCCGAAAACTTTATTATAAGCTGAAAAGTTTAAAGCGTCTAGCTTTTGACCAGCAGCAACCAGTGTCTCCAAATCAGCAATGGCGAGAAACGTCATCTGCCGCTTGTAGTCCACACGCATGTTTTGCTGTAGAATCTGTATCTTCTCGAAATCAGGGATCTGGAAACTCATTGTCCGGAACATCTTCTCCAGCTCAAAATAAAATTCGTGAAACGACTCGTATTTCTGTTGACGTCTTTGATAGATTTTCATCTTAATCAAAGCGTCTAGGTCCGGGTGCATATATTATGGTTTCAGTTGAAAACCGAATTTATCGACTAGCTACTATTGTTTTTTTTTTTGTTTTGTGGTATGTAACTTATGGGGGGAGTTGGGGGGTATGGGGCGTGTTGTGCGCCGTAAACCGCCTCTTTTTGTACAATGTATGAAAAATGGGGAGAATGGAAAATAAAATTTGTGTATTTTATTTATTTATTTTAATAAAAATAAGTTCTTCGAAGTTCGAATACCAGATGTTGCCAGTTCATGAGTCTGCCGGTCGAACGTTGACTCATGTTCCATTTTAACGCTGACCCAGTAAACAAATGGACCGCTGATTCAAACAGCTCTCGTTCCGAGACATGCTCCGCTTGTGACAACGCTTGAACGTGCTCCAGAAACTCATTTAGTTTCAAACCTTGATCGTCCCCGTTGTACTTCGCTATGTTCCATTTGGAAACTGGCAGAGTATGACGGTTCTGGTACGGTTCGGGATACTGTGTACGTGGATATGGATTGGTATTGTGACGATAAGCGTCTGGTGGATGTGTTACAGGATTTAGATTTGGATTCGATGGCGGGAAATATTCATTGTGAAAGGGATGCTGGATTGGATTCACTGTTCGTACATCCAGTTCTGGTCCACGTTGACCTATGGGATTACAATCTGCAGAGCGGTATGGAAAATGGTTTTGATTATCAAAGTTATTGTTTGAAACCGTATTATTGCCCAATGAAAAAGGCATTGTATTTCGATTGTAAACATCATAATTTGAAAATGGGGATTGAAGAGGAATCCAGGGTGATGAGGAATAGGTAGAAAAGGGGTCTTGAGGGAGTTGGTGTTGGTCTGTAAGTGGAGCATGTTCTAACGATGTTTGGGTTCCCACTTCCTTTCCTTGTCTGCGTTGCAGTTCATCTTCCAGGTCCATGATCCTGTGTTGCAGAGAACGAATCCATTCAAGGTCCTCCTGGCTTAATACGGTCATTCCATGATTATTTGTGACAGGGGGATCTGGTGTGAGGTTGTTATTTACATTCAGATCGTCTTGATCTTTTTTGCCAAATTCAGGTTCCAACAATTCTACTAACTCGACCAGTAGATTTTGCAGATGTGAATACGGATTTGGTGAATCTTTTGCGGCTGTCAGGACCAACACAATACGAACGCCGACGTGTAACAGCCGAGCAGTGTTAGTTCTGTTATCATGCTCACTGTCCACCATATGCCAAACTGCTTTTATGTCAGCAAACTTTTGTTTGCATCTCGCAATTTCCATACTCAAATCACCTATGACAGTTCGTGCGTTTAATTGCATTCCCTGTTGTTTTTCCGTCTTCAGAGTGTCTCTTAACCATTTTCGTTTTTGCGACGCAGTAAGATTATTTCCCACCCCAACAGAGCGAGAATGCAACTCCCAGTCGAGTTCATCTGCTTCGAGATATTCGACATGCATGCCATAATACCACTTTGAAATTAGCTCACTAGCTTGATCAAATGTAAGGCGAGCAGTGGCCATTTCTGCCTGTTTTCTATTGCTTATTTAATTCAAAAATAAACTTTTCAAATTATTATTCTATACATTTGAAAAAATGTAGCACACAGTGTATATGAAAATGATAAATAAATCTATTTGTAAATATATAAGTATTCAAATAAATAAACAGTTGAAAACAAATTAATTAGACAAAAAGTGTAAATATAATTTGAACAAACAAACAGGATATTCCCAAAATTATATATCACAGATTATGTTTCCTTGCAAGGAAGTTAATTGAAAAAAAAAACCATTCGTGTTAAAAGAAATAGAACTAATAAGAGAATGCTGTTGGTTGATTCAATGTGCCAATAGATTACTGAAAAGGATTACGACAGGCTAGAATGATATTTAAAATAATAAAGTAGATCAAACCTCTGATCTGCAATTAAACTCAACAATCATGAATGGAGCATTTAAATGGTGAGTTATCATCATTCGCAACAACCTGAAAATTCATTTAACAAAACCTTCACGCCGAATAAATTTGAGACCAGAACATTGTACTGATGACCACGCGATTATTGAAATTGATTTTGAATTAATTGAAATTTCCCCGGGAGACCGAATGAAAAAAGGGCTTTTCTTCAGGCCGTAAAAAAAAGCACTTTTTCTTAAATTTTGCGTTGGGCGCCAATTGTTAGTTTTAAATTTATTTCCAATAATAAAGGTATGGTTCGGTTATCGGTAAAGATGTGAAAAGGGTGCTTAACCTACCTTGCCATTCAGGGTCGTATACACAATTGGTTCTCCCGGAAAAATTCCATGTGGGGCAAACTTTCATCCCAATATTCTGGTGAAAAGGCGGACATTACAAAACAAAATGGCGGAACACAAGGTTTTTCTTAAAACAATTAATTGAATAGAGCATCAGTTGAGGTTTAGAAGGCCAGACATTTTATTGCAGAAAAGTTGGAAACGAGGTTTTACCATAGACTAACTCTAAGACCAGTAGGTCCCAAACAAATACGATATTTTTCTTGGCTCAGTCAGTACTAGCACATCGGTCCCAAGCTCGGTCCCAAGCTCAATGATTCGCCCCTACAACGTAGCTCACACCAACACATTCTCAAATGTTGTGTGAAAATAAAATAGTGAAAAAAAAAAAAAAAAAAAAAAAGGGGCGGGGGGGAAAAAAGGGGGGAAAAATTTTTGGGGGGGGGGAGAGAATTTCTGGGCGTGGGGTTTTAAAAAAAGTAAAAAATTTTAAATCGGTGTGGTTGGGTTTTACTTTGTTGTAGGTTAACCATTTATTTTTGAATTCTACACTAGTGAGCTCACCGTTGCGGCCGATTGATGCGATGGTCGATTTGCTGATTCCTTGGGCTGCTGATTCCTCTGGAACATGGCGATGACTTCAATTTTCCTTCTGTTTCTTGTTCTTGTTCTTCTTACTTCATATTCTTTGGGGTTCTTCAACCTTCACCTGTTCCCACACTTGACAAGGGAACCACTGTCGGTTTGGCCAAAATTGACGGATGCCATAGTTCCAAGTCCGGGGAGTGGTACCGAAACGCGCGCAAAATACTTAGTGGTCAACCAAGCGAGCATGCACCATTGTTGAGCGAGACAGCCACAGACTTGACGACATACCGTTCTTAAAAGTTCATTAAAACTGTCCGCTCGACCACATTCCTTCACTACTGCAGTTCATATGTCACACCACTGGCTCGCTTGGTTTTCTTTTCAGTGCATCAACGGTCGACATGAGACTAGCGCAGTTAAGACTAACGTTTTTCTGAAATTTTGGTGCACTGTTTCTTAACTGTTCGTGGTGTTTCTTTTAGTCGACCTGCACTTCGAATTAATTAAGTGTTAGCACTTCACGGTATCTATGCTGTGGGTTTTTTTGTTGGTTTAAATAAAGACTACACCTCACACGGAACTTTAAACGGATAGTTTGAACTTGCTATTCCGTACCGACACTATCACCTCACTCCTCCGGACCGATCGTATTTCGAAAATTCCAGCCTTGACCCTATTCGACCGGCGCTTTTATAGCGCGCGATGAGTCAGCCAAATTGAAGAACCACCATCATTAAAATCCTCATAATGCATAAGCTTGTATTACACTGTTTGTCCAATAGCCAAATATTTGTCATAGGCAGATAGGCATCTGACAAACATCTATGATATTTGGTGGGTTGTTAGTGCTTGCAAATTTTGGGATGGGAAAAAAGGTAAAATAGATGACGAAGGAGACGATGATTTCCGAACGATGACAGGAGTGATGACAGGATCGATGAGAGAACGGCGACACGGGCGAAAACTTACACACTACAGGGGTTTTAGTTGGTATCATGGTAGTTTATACCCAGTTACTCCGACAAAGTGGCTGCATGCGTAGCCTTAACAAATTTAAAATCCCTAGAACTTGTTTCCGCAAAACAATCAAATAAATAATAGAATAACGATGTAAATAAATAAATATACGAAGAAATAAATAAATAAATAAATATGTAATTAAATAGGTGAATAAATAAATAAATAATTTAATTTGAAAAATAAGAAATCTAGTATTTACAATCGGAGTAACCACAAAACAAAAAAATAATATTTAAACAAACGGGATACCAACAAGGAGGTCTACAAATAACTGTTTTAAATATTCGAAGATCAGAAGAACCTTCGACTAAGCCTCTGGTAACTGGTCAAGCCACGGTTACCGTTTTGAGGTGGGCAATACATTTGCCATCTTTTAAATTCACAGTTAATTGCAGGCACCCTCTAATACAAAAAAAACGAAAGACGACACAAAACATATATTTACAATCTTCCTTGGATTCTAAACCTTCAACTGGCCTTTTCACCAAACACATTAATGTGAACCGAAAGTCGTCGGTCACAATGAATCGAGTTTTATTGAAAGTTTCCGTACAGTACTCTTCAAAGGCGCGCCCCTTTATCCGTCAAAACCGGATTCATTGCAAACAAAACAAACAATGACTCCGATACTGACCATGCATCAGAACCCTAGTCATAACCAATTCAAACTATAGAACATCAAATAGAAAAATGAGAATTCAAATAAATGAATACTAATCATGTTTCCATTATTCCAAGCTTATCCTCGGTGGCTCAATCCGAGTATTGTCACTTTTCACAAGACATAAAATGTAATAAGAACTAATATATGTTCCTTTGATTACAAAAACAAATATGTTCCCTAGTTTGAATTCATTCAGACTAGGGTTCGGTGGTAGATCTGATACCCCGTAACGCACCACGAAAAGGTGATCTACCAGCGTTACGGGTCTAGGTTCCTATGGTTACTCATACCCCAGTCGGCACCACGGGGAGGTAGGGGTAGGAGTTACTGGACAAGAGGCTACGGATCGCAGTAGGATCTATTTTATACCTGCAGGTACGCGAAGTACAAATGATACGCATTGTCCAGTCATTTACCAACCTATGTTCTATGTTAATGTAAAGTTTCAAAATATACGAGAGGAAAAAAATTCATTCGAATTTTTTTTTTGTGAGAATGGGTGTAATGTAACGTGGATACAAGAAGGTGCGTTTAAAATAATATTTTTTTCCCACATTTCACTGCGTCAGGGAAAAAGTTCTAGGTAACCGTATCCCTTAATAATTAATTCGTGAATATTCTATGTTAATGTTAACTCACCATACCAATCAGACTCAGGCCGGTGTGGCCTCTGCTGCACACAGAAGTTGTTTCCATTGTAACCGGTCCATGGCTGTTCCTCGCCAGCCTCGCTGTCTGCGGAGGGTCCGCAGGTCGCCTTCTACTTGATCGATCCACCTTGCTCGTTGCGCACCTCTTCTTCTTGTACCTGTCGGTTCGTTTTCCAGAACCATTTTCACAGGGCTGTCGTCCGACATTCTTACGACATGCGTAGCGCATCGTAGTCGACCGATTTTTGCGATGTGTACGATGGGAGGTTCTCCCAGCAACTGGTGCAATTCGTGGTTCATTCGCCTCCTCCACGTTCCGTCTTCCATCTGCACTCCACCGTAGATCGTACGCAGCACCTTCCGTTCAAAGACTCCAAGGGCGCATTGGTCCTCCACTAGCAATGTCCATGTTTCGTGGCCGTAGAGAACTACCGGTCTAATTAATGTCTTGTAGGTGGTCAACTTTGTGGTTCGGCGAACTTTGTTCGATCTTAGCGTCCTTCGGAGTCCAAAGTAGGCACGATTGACAGCTATAATACGCCTTTGTATTTCTCTGCTGGTGTCGTTATCGGCGGTCACCAATGAGCCCAGATACACAAATTCGTCTACTACCTCGATTTCATCACCGTCGATCTGAACTCGTGCTAGGAGGCTAACATTGTCTTCTCGTGAGCCTCTTCCCTTCATGTATTTTGTTTTTAACGCATTAATCACAAGCCCAATCCTACCAGCTTCAGCCTTAAGTCTGATGTACGTTTCCGCCATCGTCTCAAAACGAAGCCAATAGTTGGACAGACTTCCTGAAGATCGTGTCACTCGTGTCTATCCCAGCTCTTCGAATCCCACCCTCCAATGCAATGTTAAACAACAAACACGACAATCCATCACCTTGCCGTAACCCTCTCCGAGATTCGAAGGGACTCGAGAGCGTCCCTGATACTCGGACGACACACATCACTCGATCCATCGTTGCTTTGATCAACCGCGTCAGTTTTTCCGGAAATCCATATTCGTGCATGATTTGCCATAGCTGGTCTCGATCGATTGTATCATACGCTGATTTGAAGTCGATGAAAAGATGATGTGTGGGCACGTTGTATTCGCGACATTTCTGCAGTACTTGCCGAATCGCGAAAATCTGGTCCGTAGTAGCGCGGGCACCCATGAATCCCGCTTGGTATTGCCCCACGAACTCCTTTGCAATTGGTGACAGGCGGCGGCATAACATTTGGGAGAGCAACTTGTAGGCGGCGCTCAGTAGCGTGATCGCACGATAATTGCAGCAATCCAGCTTGTCGCCCTTTTTATAGATGGGACACACTATTCCTTCCATCCAATCCTCCGGTAAACATTCCTCCTCCCAAATCTTGGTAATTACCCAGTGCAGCGCTTTGGCCAGTGCTTCACCACCGTATTTTAATAGCTCGCTTGGGAGTTGGTCAACACCAGCGGCTTTGTTGTTTTTCAACAGACCAATTTCCTCCTCAACTTCCTGAAGGGTTGGGGTCGGGGTCCTGTTATCTTCTGTGCGTGTTCCTAGATTTATTACCGTGCCACTTTCGTTCGCTGTAACATTACCGTTCAGGTGCTCGTAGAAGTACTGCTTCCACCTTTCAATCACCTCACACTTTCCTGTAAGAAGGTTGCCATCCAGGTCTATGCAAATATCAGCTTGTGGTACGTAGCCTTTGCGCGAGCTGTTTAACTTCTCGTAGAATTTGCGTGTGTCGTTAGCACGGTACAGTGCTTCCATTTCTTCGCGGTCTCGATCTTTGTCTGTTCCGTGCCTGTCTATACCGATCCACATTCGTTCTCGTACGGTGTTCTCGCCCGTGCAGCATTCTTCTCCTCTACTAACTGCTTGCATTCGCCATCAAACCAGTCATTTTTTCGATTCGGTGCAGAAGTACCTAGTGTCACTAATGCAGTGCTACTAATGGCGGTTCGAATAATTCTCCAGCCATCCTCAAGAGTAGCTGCGCCAAGCTGCTCTTCCGTTGGTAGGGTTGCTTCTAGCTGTTGCGCGTATTCCTGGGCAACTTCGGTTTCACGTAGTAGCTCAATGTTAGGTCGTGGCGTCCGAAATCGACGCGTGTTGTACACCGTCGAGAGTTTTGAGCGCATACATACTGCAACTAGGTAGTGGTCCGAGTCTATATTCGCGCTGCGGTAAGTGCGAACGTTGATGATACCGGGGAAGAATTTCCCGTCAATTATAACATGGTCGATTTGATTCTCTGTTCGTTGGTCAGGTGTTCTCCAAGTGGCTTTGTGGATGTCTTTACGGGGGAAGAAGGTACTTCGGACTACTAAACCACGGGAGGCCGCAAAGCTCACGCATCGTTGGCCATTATCGTTCGATACGGTATGCAGGCTGTTAGGCCCTATTACCGGTCTGTACATTGCCTCCCGTCCTACCTGAGCGTTCATGTCACCAATGACGACTTTTACGTCCCGCTGCGGGCAGCCATCATACACCTGCTCTAGCTGCGCGTAGAACGCTTCTTTTTCGGCATCGGGTCTCCCGTCGTGTGGACAGTGTACGTTGATGATGCTGTAGTTGAAGAATCGACCCTTGATCCTCAGCTTGCACATTCTAGCGTTGATCGGAAACCATCCAATCACGCGTTGACGCACTTTGCCCAGCACTACAAAGCCGGTGCCCAGCTCGTTTGTGGTACCACAGCTCTGGTAAAAAGTAGCCGCTCGATGCTCGCTTTTCCATACCTTCTGTCCTGTCCAGCAAACTTCCTGCAGTGCTACGGCTTCGAAGTTACGAGGTTGAAGTTCGTCGTAGATTATCCTATCGCAGCCAGGGAAGCAGAGCGATTTGCAGTTCCATGTTCCGAGTTTCCAATCGTAGTCCTTAATTCGTCGCCTAGGTCTTTGCCGATTGTTCCGGTCCGTATTAACTTCTGTATTATTCGTAACATTGATTTTTTAAGGGCGGCTTGTTGGGCCTTCCCCAACCCCTTGTCTCGCCGGAGGACCATCGTGCACAGCACTGTTGAGAGTCCCACGCTGGCACGAGGACGATGATCAGCCGCTCCTAACATGGAGAACAGACGCTGTTTTGAGCCACCCGCTGTTTTGAGAACAGACGCTCAGATAGACTGCGCCTTTTGAAGAGGGCAGCCCCCCCTTCCCTGTCAGCATATGACCAAGGTCCCACCGGGGTTGGTTACCCGATCTTTTCTATGGTTTTTTTTTCCTCTGTTCGGGACATAAACCACTGCGACCAGTAATTTGATCTATTGTAGTATATCCCGTATCCTTTGTTTAGTGCATGTCGAGTTACTTCATCACTATTGAAAAATGATGAAGTATTCGGTGTTGTTACAGTTGTCATTGTTTGTTTTGTTGGCAATGAATCGAGTTTTATTGAAAGTTTCCGCTATTTAAACCCTTTGTGAGCGACAGTACTCTTCAAAGGCGCGCTCCTTTATCCTTCAAAACCGGATTCATTGCAAACAAAACAAACAATGACTCCGATACTGACCATGCATCAGAACCCTAGTCATAACCAATTCAAACTATAGAACATCAAATAGAAAAATGAGAATTCACATAAATGAATACTAATCATGTTTCCCTTATTCCAAGCTCATCCTCGGTGGCTCAATCCGAGTATTGTCACTTTTCACAAGACATAAAATGTAATAAGGACTAATATATGTTCCTTTGATTACAAAAACAAATATGTTCCCTAGTTTGAATTCATTCAGACTAGGGTTCGGTGGTAGATCTGATACCCCGTAACGCACCACGAAAAGGTGATCTACCAGCGTTACGGGTCTAGGTTCCTATGGTTACTCATACACCAGTCGGCACCACGGGGAGGTAGGGGTAGGAGTTACTGGACAAGAGGCTAAGGATCGCAGTAGGATCTATTTTATACCTGCAGGTACGCGAAGAACAAATGATACGCATTGTCCAGTCATTTACCAACCTATGTTCTATGTTAATGTAAAGTTTCAAAATATACGAGAGGAAAAAAATTCTTTGGATTTTTTTTTGGAAAGGGGGGGTTTTTTAAGGGGGGAAAAAAGGGGGGGGTTTAAAAATATTTTTTTTTTCCTTTTTTTGGGGGGGGGGGGGGAAGTAGTTGAGGGTATCATCTTTTATTATTAATTATTTTATTATTTTTTTTTGTTAACTCACCATACCAATCAGACTCAGGCCGGTGTGGCCTCTGCTGCACACAGAAGTTGTTTCCATTGTAGCCGGTCCATGGCTGTTCCTCGCCAGCCTCGCTGTCTGCGGAGGGTCCACAGGTCGCCTTCTACTTGATCGATCCACCTTGCTCGTTGCGCACCTCTTCTTCTTGTACCTGTCGGTTCGTTTTCCAGAACCATTTTCACAGGGCTGTCGTCCGACATTCTTACGACATGCGTAGCCCATCGTAGTCGACCGATTTTTGCGTTGTGTACGATGGGAGGTTCTCCCAGCAACTGGTGCAATTCGTGGTTCATTCGCCTCCTCCACGTTCCGCCTTCCATCTGCACTCCACCGTAGATCGTACGCAGCACCTTCCGTTCAAAGACTCCAAGGGCGCGTTAGTCCTCCACTAGCAATGTCCATGTTTCGTGGCCGTAGAGAACTACCGGTCTAATTAATGTCTTGTAGATGGTCAACTTTGTGGTTCGGCGAACTTTGTTCGATCTTAGTGTCCTTCGGAGTCCAAAGGCACGATTGACAGCTATAATGCGCCTTTGTATTTCTCTGCTGGTGTCGTTATCGGCGGTCACCAATGAGCCCAGATACACAAATTCGTCTATTACCTCGATTTCATCACCGTCGATCTGAACTCGTGCTAGGAGGCTAACATTGTCTTCTCGTGAGCCTCTTCCCTTCATGTATTTTGTTTTTAACGCATTAATCACAAGCCCAATCCTACCAGCTTCAGCCTTAAGTCTGATGTACGTTTCCGCCATCGTCTCAAAGTTACGTGCTACGATATCAACGTCGTCGGCGAAGCCAAATAGTTGGACAGACTTCCTGAAGATCGTGTCACTCGTGTCTATCCCAGCTCTTCGAATCACACCCTCCAATGCAATGTTAAACAACAAACACGACAATCCATCACCTTGCCGTAACCCTCTCCGAGATTCGAAGGGACTCGAGAGCGTCCCTGATACTCGGACGACACACATCACTCGATCCATCGTTGCTTTGATCAACCGCGTCAGTTTTTCCGGAAATCCATATTCGTGCATGATTTGCCATAGCTGGTCTCGATCGATTGTATCATACGCTGATTTGAAGTCGATGAAAAGATGATGTGTGGGCACGTTGTATTCGCGACATTTCTGCAGTACTTGCCGAATCGCGAAAATCTGGTCCGTAGTAGCGCGGGCACCCATGAATCCCGCTTGGTATTGCCCCACGAACTCCTTTGCAATTGGTGACAGGCGGCGGCATAACATTTGGGAGAGCAACTTGTAGGCGGCGCTCAGTAGCGTGATCGCACGATAATTGCAGCAATCCAGCTTGTCGCCCTTTTTATAGATGGGACACACTATTCCTTCCATCCAATCCTCCGGTAAACATTCCTCCTCCCAAATCTTGGTAATTACCCAGTGCAGCGCTTTGGCCAGTGCTTCACCACCGTATTTTAATAGCTCGCTTGGGAGTTGGTCAACACCAGCGGCTTTGTTGTTTTTCAACAGACCAATTTCCTCCTCAACTTCCTGAAGGGTTGGGGTCGGGGTCCTGTTATCTTCTGTGCGTGTTCCTAGATTTATTACCGTGCCACTTTCGTTCGCTGTAACATTACCGTTCAGGTGCTCGTAGAAGTACTGCTTCCACCTTTCAATCACCTCACACTTTCCTGTAAGAAGGTTGCCATCCAGGTCTCTGCAAATATCAGCTTGTGGTACGTAGCCTTTGCGCGAGCTGTTTAACTTCTCGTAGAATTTGCGTGTGTCGTTAGCACGGTACAGTGCTTCCATTTCTTCGCGGTCTCGATCTTTGTCTGTTCCGTGCCTGTCTATACCGATCCACATTCGTTCTCGTACGGTGTTCTCGCCCGTGCAGCATTCTTCTCCTCTACTAACTGCTTGCATTCGCCATCAAACCAGTCATTTTTTCGATTCGGTGCAGAAGTACCTAGTGTCACTAATGCAGTGCTACTAATGGCGGTTCGAATAATTCTCCAGCCATCCTCAAGAGTAGCTGCGCCAAGCTGCTCTTCCGTTGGTAGGGCTGCTTCTAGCTGTTGCGCGTATTCCTGGGCAACTTCGGTTTCACGTAGTAGCTCAATGTTAGGTCGTGGCGTCCGAAATCGACGCGTGTTGTACACCGTCGAGAGTTTTGAGCGCATACATACTGTAACTAGGTAGTGGTCCGAGTCTATATTCGCGCTGCGGTAAGTGCGAACGTTGATGATATCGGGGAAGAATTTCCCGTCAATTATAACATGGTCGATTTGATTCTCTGTTCGTTGGTCAGGTGTTCTCCAAGTGGCTTTGTGGATGTCTTTACGGGGGAAGAAGGTACTTCGGACTACTAAACCACGGGAGGCCGCAAAGCTCACGCATCGTTGGCCATTATCGTTCGATACGGTATGCAGGCTGTTAGGCCCTATTACCGGTCTGTACATTGCCTCCCGTCCTACCTGAGCGTTCATGTCACCAATGACGACTTTTACGTCCCGCTGCGGGCAGCCATCATACACCTGCTCTAGCTGCGCGTAGAACGCTTCTTTTTCGGCATCGGGTCTCCCGTCGTGTGGACAGTGTACGTTGATGATGCTGTAGTTGAAGAATCGACCCTTGATCCTCAGCTTGCACATTCTAGCGTTGATCGGAAACCATCCAATCACGCGTTGACGCATTTTGCCCAGCACTACAAAGCTGGTGCCCAGCTCGTTTGTGGTAAAACAGCTCTGGTAAAAAGTAGCCGCTTGATGCTCGCTTTTCCATACCTTCTGTCCTGTCCAGCAAACTTCCTGCAGTGCTACGACTTCGAAGTTACGAGGTTGAAGTTCGTCGTAGATTATCCTATCGCAGCCAGGGAAGCAGAGCGATTTGCAGTTCCATGTTCCGAGTTTCCAATCGTAGTCCTTAATTCGTCGCCTAGGTCTTTGCCGATTGTTCCGGTCCGTATTAACTTCTGTATTATTCGTAACATTGATTTTTTAAGGGCGGCTTGTTGGGCCTTCCCCAACCCCCTGTCTCGCCGGAGGACCATCGTGCACAGCACTGTTGAGAGTCCCACGCTGGCACGAGGACGATGATCAGCCGCTCCTAACATGGAGAACAGACGCTGTTTTGAGCCACCCGCTGTTTTGAGAACAGACGCTCAGATAGACTGCGCCCTTTGAAGAGGGCAACCCCCCCTTCCCTGTCAGCATATGACCAAGGTCCCACCGGGGTTGGTTACCCGATCTTTCCTATGGTTTTTTTTTCCTCTGTTCGGGACATAAACCACTGCGACCAGTAATTTGATCTATTGTAGTATATCCCGTATCCTTTGTTTAGTGCATGTCGAGTTACTTCATCACTATTGAAAAATGATGAAGTATTCGGTGTTGTTACAGTTGTCATTGTTTGTTTTGTTGGCAATGAATCGAGTTTTATTGAAAGTTTCCGCTATTTAAACCCTTTGTGAGCGACAGTACTCTTCAAAGGCGCGCCCCTTTATCCGTCAAAACCGGATTCATTGCAAACAAAACAAACAATGACTCCGATACTGACCATGCATCAGAACCCTAGTCATAACCAATTCAAACTATAGAACATCAAATAGAAAAATGAGAATTCACATAAATGAATACTAATCATGTTTCCCTTATTCCAAGCTTATCCTCGGTGACTCAATCCGAGTATTGTCACTTTTCACAAGACATAAAATGTAATATGGACTAATATATGTTCCTTTGATTACAAAAACAAATATGTTCCCTAGTTTGAATTCATTCAGACTAGGGTTCGGTGGTAGATCTGATACCCCGTAACGCACCACGAAAAGGTGATCTACCAGCGTTACGGGTCTAGGTTCCTATGGTTATTCATACCCCAGTCGGCACCACGGGGACGTAGGGGTAGGAGTTACTGGACAAGAGGCTAAGGATCGCAGTAGGATCTATTTTATACCTGCAGGTACGCGAAGAACAAATGGTACGCATTGTCCAGTCATTTACCAACCTATATTCTATGTTAATGTAAAGTTTCAAAATATACGAGAGGAAAAAAATCTATCTAATATTTTTTTTGTTAGAATGGGTGTAATGTAACGTGGTTACAAGAAGGTGCGTTTAAAATAATAATTGTTTCCCACATTTCACTGCGTCAGGGAAAAAGTTCAAATTGGTTGCATGAGAAGCACTGTTTTAACTTCCAGCGTCTCTGGTGGTCAATAGGGAAACAAATTAATATGCATCACGTGATGCCACTCATCCAAAGTGAGGAAACTCCAAAGTTAATGTATACAAAGGATAAGGGAACTCGCGCGAATCTTTTGTAACGTGAATATCCTTTGTAACATGACTATGCTTTGTAACGTGAATGTAAGTAATAGAAAATCCCAATCAATAGGTATTTTCCAAGTCAGATGGCTAATAGAGCAGACGTGGTTTTTAAATAGAGGCAAGATCTAGTGCCTAGCTGAAGCATTTGTATAACCTTGGAATAATTTCAAATAAAAAAAACGAAAGGGTGAGTTATGTCAGTGACATAACTGCAAAGTTGACGTAGGACTGCTTGTTGATGTGAAGAAATTGATGTCATCGAATTCATGAATTTCTACTATATTTTATTCAGTCAAAAGAACCATAAAACCCTGTGCTGTTGGTGTGTGAGGCTCCGGTTCTTCTTCCGCTATTGGTTCTTCACGAAAATTTATAGAAACTGCAGTTCGCCTCGAAATGACTGTTAATGATATTTTGTTTGTTAAATCAGCGCCAACATTAGATTCGGCCTAATTTGCTTTTGTTAACAATGGCTTTCGTAGTCATTTGCTCTTGAACAAAAGGTCACAAATACAAATTAAGCACTCTTTAAGGAAGAAGAGCTTTATTTCTATCCACTGATATATTCAATTTGAAGGAATTGTATTCAACTTCCGATAAATTAGCAGACAAAGTGTTTGTTTACAAAAGCAGATTCGCCGTAAGCAAATGTTAGCACTAAAATGTCCAACGTGCTTGTAAGTGTGCAATAGATCCTATGTATACGGAGGGAACATGGTTCGCGATTGAAATGTTCTTATCAGTTTTCTTGGGGAGCAGGGCTGCCTTAGTGTTTGGCGGCACGTGATACTACGATAAAAATAGGCATTTACACCGTTTCCAACTCGAGATTGTACAGACTGAAGATTGAACATATACCCAAAAGTTGAAAAGGTGGCAAAAAATGCAATTGCAGTTTTGCAATCATATTTTGAGAAATCCGCATGATTCAGAAAAGGCAATTTGGCCCATTTTGAACCACAAAACGTTTTATGGTACAAATGAAGCCATGCAAATGTGTGCAAGCGACTGGCAAGCAAAAATAGCTCGAAACAAATTTATCGCCGTAGGCTCCTTATTCAATCATCACCAACATATCAATATGCAATATGGATGAGTCGATATCACAAAATGCCGCAACGCTATTGACCACTGTTGTAATGCCGCCGTCAAGTGTTCTATTTTTGTTCTCACTGATCATCGACAAAGCATTTTATGAAATAAACAATGCCATGCAAGTTTGTTAACGACAGGATGCACATAGCTTGGTGGAAAATATGTCCATTTGCTTCACTGCTGTACCCTGAATTCCTCGCCAAGTGAACTATCCATAGGGTTTCTATTATACTATTCTTGCTTTGTCAAAGTGGCTGAATGGTTGCCATCAAGAGCCGCTAGCGGTCCTGGTCTGAATCTCTATCCTGTAACAGGCACATTTTAATTTGTGAGCCATCTGACTTTCGGGCACTCATCTCTTACTCATAAACTAAGTATCACTGCGCACAAAATCACGCACACGTTCAATTTTTCATTGCGAATTGCTGTTGCTGTTTTGCCCACAACTAATGTTAGATTTTTCATCCAAGTTACGATCAATAGCAAGAATAGAACAAAATCAAGCGAAAGTGTATAACAATCTTACTCTTTTAGTTTAGGGTGTAAAGCGAATTACGAACAGCTTCATTAAACACCAACTAGACAGTGTGGACATTATCGTGTTGCAAAAAGTTCCACAGGCTGGAGCGGGAATCGAACCCTCAAATTCATGACAACAACCGCTTGAACGACGGGCGACGCCGCTAACCGCTTGACCACGAAGATGATGTGGACGATTGATTTGGCCATTTTCTCCGGGACGCGGCAAGCAACGCCATGTTGAGCCGGTGCGTGGTAATGAACATTTCGATGAGCTCAAGAGAAATTTCAATCAAACTTCTTTAATCGGTAAATTGATTTGGTCGTCCTGAAAAGGACGGATTTTAGTTGTTTACTCGGAAAAGCGCTTATTTATCACGAGAGCGGGATACACACCTCTGAACGATGGTCCAATAACGAATGATTACTGTTCTTCTTCTTCTTCTTTATTGTTTTAACGGGAATGCCAGGTCTGTTTTATATAATGGCATATACCATTACATGACAAGAAGGTTCTCAACGAAGGCAATGCAAATCAAATTTTACAAAAGGGGACGGGCCTCAGTTATTACGACACACAGCAGCGTGGAAATGAAATCATTAGTTTTCATTAAAGCGACAGGGGTTTCGGAGGTTAAATTCGCATCTTTTCAACTCAGGCAACAGAAAAATGGCCCTTGTCAGGGTCTCAGAACCCTATCCCAAGACAGTTGAGATTTAGACACACTTGCTTCTGAAACTGCAAAACAATAGTAACAATACAAACAATAGTTTTTAAATATTGGCCAGAAAAATTATAACTCACATTTTAAAACTACCTGCAACTAACCTAATCTATTATCTGCACCTAATCCACTATGAACCTATGTACAACAAGAACTACAATGAAGCTAACCTACCCCCTACACTGAATATGTGAAACACATAATTGGTCTGCCGTGTTGCAGTTCGGCTCAAATTAACTGTTAATATTTCGTTTGTTGAATGTACAACGTGCTTGCTAGTTTTAACAAGGCAAATAGAGATTTATGTATGGATACTAATAAAAAATGTTGCTCATTTTCTCCAGAACGTGGCTTTTCAAGCAACGCCATATTGAGTTGGTGCGTGGTAATGAACATTTTAATGAACTCAAGAGAAATTTCAATCAAACATACTCTTTAGTTGGCAAATTTATTTGTTCGTCCTGAAAAGACCGGGTTTTAGTTGTTAACGGAGCGAACATGGTTCGCGATTGAAATTTTCTTCTCGGTCTTCTTGGGCATCAGGACGACCTGAGTGTTTGGCAGCACATAATACTACGATAAAAATTGACATTTGCAACGTCTTTCACTCGAGAGTGTACACACTGAACAATGACCATAGATCGAATTACAACGAACAACTTAACCTAACACCCAGTGGATTAAACTGGACATTTTTGCTTTGCAAAAAGTTCCACAGGCTGGAGCGGGAATCGAACCCTCACTTCATGGCAATGAACGACGGGCGACGCCGCTAACCACTTGACCACGAAGATGATGTGGGCGATTGATTTGGCCATTTTCTCCGAGACGCGGCTATTTCAACGCCATATTGAGCCGGTGCGTGGTAATGAAAATTTCGATGAGCTCAAGAGAAATTTCAATCAAACATACTCTTTAGTTGGCAACTTGGTTCGATCGTCCTGAAAAGGACGGATTTTAGTTGATAACATGGTTTGCGATTGAAATTTTCTCCAGTCTTCTTGGGCTGCAGGACACCACTCTGTGAAATGGTCACACCGGAGAAAAGTTTGTTCAGCTCCTCGTCGTTGCGGATGGCTAGCTGCAGGTGACGTGGGATGATTCTGGTCTTCTTGTTTTCACGGGCGGCGTTTTCTACCAACGTGCTCCGCAAACACGTCTATCGCATACGGATGCACAGCGAGAACTGATGATTGGTCGGTCGTCCCCACATGTTTGATATTCGTTGGCACGGTTACCGTGGCAGTATGAACCAATCAGAGCGAGGCGCAAACATGATGTCATTTTCGACCAATAGCGTTGTGCATTTAATCATTTTTCTCTAAAGTACTTTTTAATTAGTTTAAACAAATGTAATGAATCTAGTTATCAACAGAATCCAGCTTTGATGTTCTACCTTTCGAATGAAATACTTATCGTAAAATTTCTGTGGGCCAGAGATTAGATATTATCGTTCAAAGTCTCCAAACCCGCGTAACGTTTGCGATTTCAGAAATTTTAGAACGGCGCCCCTATACAGGAATAGAAAAGAGAGACGTAAGTCCTACGTCAAAAGTGGTGTGTTTGATCAAGAAGAAGGCCCAGTGCGTGGAAACAAGAATTTCCTAAGTGAGTTAAAGATATTTCTGCCCTGAAATTAGTTTAGGTTAATTTGCGATTTTGTTCTTTAGTTTGCTTACCATTGCTGAAGGTAGGGGATAAACGTTGACCAAGAATCTGCTGCTCGAGGCTCAGGTATGTATTGGGGATTGAATGGGATTTTGGTGTGCTAGATGTGTGTCCGGTCTTGTGCTAATTATGCTAATTATGTGATTTTGCTAATCCGTCTTTGTCTCTTCTGTTCGTGAAGGAATTTATCCTTCACGCGATGGTGTTCCTGCCGGTTTCTAGAGCCGGATTGTAGGTTGCAGGAGATTACGAATCGCTTAGTTTTCTCTGGGGGCCCAGAAGCTTGGCGGCTTGTAGGCTTGCCCTCGTCGTCCGGCCAGTGGTTCCCATCGCACCTACGGGCCAAAGGAGGTATACCACGAATCCTACGAACCGACTCCGGAAGCCAATCGCCGGTAACGTTCGTCCTAAAAATAGGCCTCGAGACAGTTGGCGTGTTCGAGACAGTTATTGGAATCTCGAGTACGTATAAAAACAGTGCGGGCGCGCACTGCAGTTAGCCAGGGCAACCACCATTGACAGCATCGATAGGCACTGTCAAGCAGTCCAATACCACCAAGCATCATCATCGTCATCATCACTACCACCAATCACACCGAGAAGCAGTACCACCGTCACTACCACCAACACACACCCATCGATGGACGTCGCCTGAGCTCGAGTAGAGCAATTCAAGGTCAGATATCTGAATACATGTATGTCTAAAATAAAACAAGAGTAAGCAAAGTTAGGAATGCGCTGGATTGTTTAGAGTCATGCACGGCCGTGCGAATGGAAATTCCAATTGGAATTAGTAGGTAGCTAGAGGAAACCTTTTCAACCCCGAATAAACCAAAAGAACTTAAAAAGTATGTTTGTTAGATGCTATTTGGATTAGGGATTCATTGATTGGTGTTGTCGATTTGTTCGTTTTCTGGTTCCCGTTGTAGAATCGCCACTTTGGTTGAGTTTTGGGGTCGGGAATGAATATTGATTTGTCAGGATTGTATTCAGGTTTTTTTTCAAGATTTGAAGGACTCGCCCTGAGACTCGCCGGGTAACGTATCTTGCTGCTTCACATGCAAGCGATTTCAATTTGCTTGCTTGGCGCTTAAGTGAAGGCAGTTGTGGAAAAAATCCCTAGCTTCTTCGGACAGCTGACCAATCGGCAATAAGGCATGTTCGATAACTTCTGCCCCGTGGACAAGAATCTTGTGAAGAGTTGGAGTCATTGGATGCCAGCCATACAAGTCCACATATAATTTTGCGGTTTCCATTGCAAAATCTGCAAACCTGCCTGTATCAATTCGGAAACCACTAGATAATGTTTCCAATATAATTCCAAATCTGCGAATAAGATCAAAGTTGAGTCCGGTTATCGCAGCTGCCTTTTCTGGATCGGCAAAAAATCTTCTGGATGTGTTCCCGTCGTTCGTGCTACCAAAGCCAGCTTTTGGTATATCGACCAAAAGCCCCATTTTGTTTTTGAACGATTTCTGGATCTCACTTTTTCTTCACTCTACGATTTCCTTATCTTCTGAATTTTTGACTTGCCATTTTTGTAATGGAAGCTTGTACGAAACAAGCAACAAAGATTCAAATAATCTTATTCTTGCATGCAATATGGAGAGCCCAAATTTGAATGTCTCTGGATTGGATGGCTGAGTCTCGTCCAAGTTGTTAAATTTTTTTGATGTTTTTCCCAGCGCATCGTTGAAGCAGTTCTTGTTGCAGAGTTGCATACTTTGCCATCCACCATTGTTGGAAATAAGACATGCTCTATGTTTATACATGTGCCGCTATTTGTTTTGATGTTCGTATGTTGGAGATTATTTATTTGCTTCTCAATATAGGAAATTTTCTCATTCGTAATGTCATTAGATTCCTTCACAAAGCGTATCCTTATTGGCCGTCAATATTTGGGCGACGAGGTAAGCGGGTTTTGCCATATCAATCTGGTTTGTCCTCCGATAACAGTTATCAGTCGAATGGGTACCAAAGAACTCTGGAAAATATTAGAATCATCGCTTCCGCCATCCTTGAACTTTTGTTTGTTTTGGGTCTGTTGAGACCCATCACACCCCCATTTAGTCAACAGTTTCAAACTACATTTTTCGTCATCCGATAACTGCTCCAAAATTTCATCAAGATACTTGCAAAGTCGTTCAGCCGTGTGGTCCAGGAGGACCTGTAGACGTACTTCTGCAAGCGTTTCGGAAACTGAAATGGATTCTTCTTTAGGGTAGCATTTTTTCTTTGCTTGTTGCAAAACCGAATAACAATGGTAGAGGGACTTATTTGATGCGTGAATGATTTCATATTGTTTCCTCGATAAGTTAGCCTCCACAAACATAATTAATGCTTCGTCCGGCGAATTTTTATGATGAATATTTGTATAGGGATGAAGGATAACTTTATTGAGTTGCACTGCTGTTGAGGGGCATGCTCCGACTGTTGTAACGTTTGAAGCAGCTCATTTGAGCAGCATAAGTCAATTCCTCAACCAGAACGGTTATTCTGGGCTCTAAAGTTCTCCTACGTTTCGATCTCTCGCTTGTTATTCCGAATCTTTTAACAGGGCGTTCACCACTGCTTGTCGCTTTACCCCAAAAAGTGAACTTGACTTTTGAATTCAACCAAGTAGCGTTGTTTCTAGTAAAAAACATTTTTTCGGTAACGCGACGCAATCCCTCTCCGTTTAAAATCTGTTTTGAAGTTACTGAACTTATGCTTCAGAGTTTTTCTTCCATCAGAAGGTCATCTTAAAATGTTGACTAAATCGTTTTCAACATACGATAATTTGATATCCAGCGATTTTCCAGAACATTTTTCCATCATCTAACATAGATATTGTCTCGAAATAGAATAATGCGATGTTCCTGATACTGAAAAAAAAGGAATAAACAGCTGTTCGAACAATAAATGCGCGTAATCCTTGATTAAAAAAATGTCAATAAAAAGGCAAAGAGGAACCAGGAAGAAGATTTTCTCCCGCCACTATATTCTATAGACTTTGACCTTTCCGATGGTGTATTTGCCCAGAAGGTTGCTCAAAAGGTTATTGAACATCACAATACTACGTATCCTTATGGGTATGTTGCGATGATGGCTTCCCGTATTGAAAGTTTTTGTTTATTATGTACTTTTATACATGGAAACTGAACAGAAACATTCAACCTACCTTTTGAACGTTCATCCATATCGAATAAACACTATTTCCTTCAAATTTACAACTTTTTATGCCACACGACCGGCAATACACACTTTTTAATCTGACCAAGTGACAGTAACAAATGACAGTTGGGATGGCCAGCTTTCTGAGGCATTTACTCCTATGTGCGCTCCTTCATGCAACAGAACATCGAAAACCATTTGCACCGCACCCCGAATAGTCCGGCATAACCTAAGCACCGTAAACTCGTAAATACTGGTGATCGCTTTTTTTGCCTGTGTAGGTAATAGTTAGGCATGAGCAGCGGCATGCTCTTTTTTTCTATGGATATCCTGCAAATAGAGATAAGACAAGTTGGGTCACCCCTCCGATTGGTGGCCCATCATAGCATTAGTAACTGATATTGATTCTATTAGGCTTTTTGACATTTAATCACCTCACCCTTTCTGGCACATGCAGAGGAATGATGGTTTGTTTTCCTCCAAAAGATTTTCCTTCTTACTTGCACTCCTCTGATCTTGTTTATTGTTTATTGTTTATTTGAAGTATACATCAACAGACCAAGTTTAGGTCCTAATGATGTTAAATAGGAAAAAAATACAATAAGAAACGAGTATATAACCTCTTAAGTGGAGTCAAGACACAAACATAAATAAGTAAAAATAAAATAATTAAAGCTTTACACTATCTTAACTACATGCGTCAATTATTCTAAAAACGGTAGAAAATCTACGACGAAATGCGCTCCGCGTCAGATGGAAATCGAAAAAGGACGCAACCCTATTGAAAGTTCGCTGCAACCCGTGAATAGCGCTATTCAACCCATAGTTGGTGCGGCGAAAAGGAAGCCTGAGCATGGAGTTGTGACGTATTGGCCTTGGTTGGACGTTGATGCTAATCTGTTGAAGGATCCTTTCGCAGTCGATTCTTCCTTGTAGCACATCTGCAACGGTTAAAACTCTACATACATCTCTACGGACCCGCAGAGGCTCCATGTCGACCAACTGACACCGACTTTCGTAGCTAGGAAGACGAAAAAGGTCGCTCCAAGGAAGTCTACGAAATGCGAACCGAAGAAAACGGCGTTGAATAGATTCGATTCGCTCGGCGCCATTATCATAGCATGGACTCCAAACCGCTGAACAGTACTCCAGTGTCGAACGAACGAGAGAATAATAGAGCGATTTTAGGCAGTGAATGTCGCCGAAGTTCTTCGCAACCTTGAATATAAAACCGGGTGTCCTTGGAAGCTTTGTCAACAACATACGATAAATGTTGCGTGTACGTCAGTTTCGAATCCAGCTGAACACCTAGGTCTTTAACGCACTGCGTTCGTTCGATGGTCGTTCCGAGAGGATGGTAGTTGAACAGAATTGGTTGTTTCTGACGTGAGAAGGTTATCACTGAGCACTTGGCCGGGTTGACCACCAACCGATTTAGAGTACACCAATCAGCAAAGGCATCAACCTGCGCTTGGAGGAAATGGAAATTAGCGGTTGAACAGATTCGCATAAAGATTTTCAGGTCATCAGCAAAAAACAGGCGGGGCCCTCCGATAACATAGTGTACGTCGTTGAAGTATAAAAGAAATATCAACGATCCCAGATGGCTACCTTGCGGTATCCCGGACGTGGCGCAGAAACTCCTTGAACGAAGGTCACCCAAGGCAACTGTCAATTGACGCCCTGTGAGATATGATCGAAAACATCTTAAAGGATTACCACCAACTCCTAGTCTGTCAAGTTTAGCGATCGCGATATCATTATTCAACTTGTCGAATGCTGCCGTTAAATCTGTGTAGATCACGTCCGTTTGGCATCGAGGGATCATACCATCAGTGATGTACGACGTAAGGCACAATAGGTTGCCCTGGTGAAAATCCGTGCTGGTTGTCACTTAACAACTGCTTGCAATGTGTAAAAAGTGAGTTCTTAACGACCAGTTCAAAAAGTTTGGTAAAGGGGGTTAAGGAGTGGTTTCCTTAAAAGGAATGAATGCCTGGAAAAAACGATTGCTTCCGTTTCTCAAAACACAAAATGCCCCCAATTTTTGGGGGGTGGAGGTCGCCTCTTACCAGTACAGTGGTGTGGTGGTGTGGTACTAATAATAAAATAATAATATTAATTGTATTTTGTTCATTTATTATTCTGGGGTTGAGAGACTTGTTTTTGAGGACGAGTTTAAAGTGATGCAATTTAACTATGGACACCCTTTAGCACTTTGTTGATTTTGTACCTATCTTCATTTCAAATATATGGCAGACTCCATTGTATTGAAATGTACCTATTACAAATTTGTTCCAGACATGGGTATACATTAAAATTTATCTGACTGCTGTCTTCTCATCGAGAGGCTTAAAAAATCCCGATATATTAACCGTTTTTGCAATAAAAAAAAATTATCAGTTTGTATCGCTTCCGTTGCGTCTAAACTAACACGAGTGAGGCTGCCAAAGATTTGTTTCTTATTCAATAATCTATCATGTAACATAAATTTTTTTGTGGACTTACATTTGAAAATGGTTGAAAATATTGTTACAACAATATTTCCTATTATTAAAATTCGCAATAACTTCAGAACGGGTGGGTTTACGTAAAAAGTTTGCATTTGCTTTTTTTTTTTTTAAATGACTACGTAGAGTCTATTTTTGGTAAATTTATATTAGAAAATACGCGATTTTACAAAATTCAAAAAATCTATCAAAATTTTAGAAATTAGAGAAGTAACCGTCTTAAACTCTTCGCCAGATTTTAGGATATAACTTCAATTTTTTGCAAAACAAAATTAAAAAAATTCTAAGGGGGAGGGGGGGACGGCTCCAAAAAAATAAATGTTTTATGTTTTTAGCATGAATTTACATTTTCTTTGTTTCAGTCTATTTCTTTTTTTTTTTTTTTCGAATTAAGACAAACTTATTATCCGGATGGTATATCCTCGGGGGAAAAATCCACAGTCATGTTGTTAAGCTGTTATTGTCCTTGAATCCAAATGTTTATGAAAAAGAAAAGAAAATAAGTGTCAATTTGTAATTGTCGATTGGGAAATGAAGTTTGATAATATGATAGCAGTAAATTTAATGAATGATGAAATGCTCGTGACTTTAAGTGCACGGGATATTTTTAAATTGATTTTCTATAAATGAACTTTGATTCTGGCAGAGCTTGCATAAATTCAATAACGTTTAAAATTATATGAGATTTTTTCAATTCGTGTAAAAATAAAGAGTCATGTATTTTTCAATTCATGTAATTTTATTTTTGACTATAATTTTGAATCTTTTCATTGCTCTAATAATGTGCATGTTAAAAAATATGTAAATTTTTTTTTTATTAACTGTGAATATTAACCAACTCGCTGGACATGAAAGCAGCTCTATTGAAAATCCAGCAACCCATTTCTGAATGTATGGAGAACCATGCCCATTCCGAGGATACCTTCACATACAATAAGCCCCGCCTGTAAACATTACCAATTTCATTTGGATAAGGGAACTGAAGCACACTTCCAGATTTGGAGATATCCCAACAAACATCGGTGTTGGATTGGGGGTTGTTGAAAAAAATTGGGAGACTCTTTTCCGGTTTTTTTTCTAGAAGTGGTATCTCCTCTCCTTCTATGTCGGCCAACCCCACGATGTTTGTTGGGATGTATTTAAAAACCAGGCATGTATTTACTATTATTTGAGTATAAGTTTTTCGAAATTGATTCGTAATCAGAGAGAACTCACCAAACGCCGCCTCCAATAAGGAACTAACTTGTTCAGTCGTAAAATTAAAAAATTTCAATTCTGATATGTAAATAATTTCATGCAACATTTCATGAAATAAATGCAATTTATAAATAAATTCTACGATGCTTAGCCGCCAGTTAGATATAAAACCTGCATTGCAAAAATGGGCTCACCGCGGGGTGAGTGTGCACCAAAATATATATGTTCAAGCCTCGCATGCATATATGCATGTTGGCTCCGTTTGTTGCTTCTGACTAGCAAATGGCTATTTTCTTCATTTCACTGGTGTACATTTTATTTTAAACAATTTTTCCACTCCGCACTTTTTTCCACTCCACAAATCCACCAATATGGGGTCGGCTCTTAATAGAACTACAAAACGGTTTTTTTTTCATTTTTTTTTTTTTTCATGTAACGTTTGCATTTATAAAAATGGACAAAAATTGCCGTTGTTTACTGGTTTTACCTTCACCCGCACTGACAAAACTACCCATGCAGCATCAATCATAGTAACCCACGAGTCAGCAGACAAAATTTTACAGCTCTATCAGTCGAACTCTAACCGTGATGGAAAAACAGTGAAGCAACTCCGTTAAGAAGTGTGCGCGTTCAAAGAACGGCACCCCGCCGCGTCGAAAACGGACATCGTGTGGCCCTTCGTAGACGCCGGATACGCCCGTTCCGGCATCTACAACATCCTGGCACTGTTAGACAACAATGGCACTATTAGACAACAATCGAAAGAAAGCCCGGTTCCGAACGGCCGACGACCCTGATCGACAAGAAGCTCCAAAGGATGCTGAAGAGGAAAACCGAGAGAAAAGTGGCTACATCGCTGCCTGCGCTTGGCCGGGAGGTCGGTTTAACCGGAAAAACAGTGAAAAAGTACCGGGCGAACATGGACATACATGTCAGGAAGCGGAAGTCGCGTCCACTGAATAAGATGGTCAACTCGATTTTCCCGGCGAATCGCGACGTGGCGGTGTTGGTGGACGACGAGACCTATCTCACCCTGGATGGCAACAACTGACAGGGCACTACGTATTCTACTTCCCCACGAAGGAAGTGAGCTCCGAGGTGAAGTTCATTTCATACACCAAGTTCCCCAAGAAGGTGCTGCTGTGACTGACAATCAGTGAGAAGGGGATGTCAAAACCGCTCTTCTTTCGCTCCGGACTAGCTGTGAACGGGGAAATTTATAGTACGAAATGCCTGCCGAAAGTTGCGTCGTTCATCAAGAAATACCATAAGGGCAAAGACGCGGTGTTCTGGCCGGATCTGGCGTCGGCCCACCACTCGAAGCGATCGTTGGAGGAGATGGAGCGGCTGAATATCGATGTGGTACCCAAGTCGGCGAACCCGCCAAACGTCCCCCAGCTGCGTTCCATCGAGAATTTCTGGGTCAACCTGAAGCGTAAGATCTACTTCAACAATTTTGTCGCAAAATCTGAGGAGGAATTGATAAAAAACACGAAGAAAGATCTACACCAACTAGAAGACCTACACGCATATTTTCGTCCGCCATGGCGAATGTTCCGGTTAATTGCCGGAAGGCCGCTCGCAAGGGCATAGAATTTTTTAGCAAGTAAGCTTAAATAATTACCTTCCATGGGAAATTTATCAAAAGCAATTATCTGGCATGGCTTTTTTTTATCACCATCCGAAAAAAGTCCATTTTAATGCAAACGTTAGAACGGAAATAATAAACATCAATTCACTCGTGACAGATTGGAAAAACACTCGTCCTCTATTTGCTTATTCCAAAGCTCCTCTGAAATTTTAGTGTATCTAAAAGAATTTAGCAGTAGTTACTTTAAAATGGCTTAAACCTTTTCAGTGTGTTTTGTGGTGACACGTTTGTTTCCATGTCATTAACAGTTATGCAATCGATTGGTTTCGGTACAGTGGATCGTTTCAAAGATGAGTCGAATTGATCTGGACACGCGACAGAAAACTCTGCACATTTGGTGCTCGAAAAAGGGTGTCATGTACAAAAAAATTGCAAAACTGGTGAAAGTGAACCACACCAATCAAAAATGTAATTGAAAAGTTCAGTGAGACGCTTTCC
This sequence comes from Aedes koreicus, assembly GCA_024533555.2. Taxonomy (NCBI): domain Eukaryota; kingdom Metazoa; phylum Arthropoda; class Insecta; order Diptera; family Culicidae; genus Aedes; species Aedes koreicus. The sequence goes on from JAHHFK020000437.1 coordinate 51,906, forward strand.
GTGAAAGATTTGCCCCGATTTGGCTGGCCGGTACTTGAAAGTGGTTGAGTACATAAGGGCCTATTCATAAACCACGTAGACTCATATTTGAAAATCCCAGACCTCCCCCCTCCCTCGTAGACTTTTCTCCACAATTTTTTTTTTGAAATTTTGTATGGATCGTGGACCTCCCCCAGAAAAGTCTACGTGGTTTAAGAATAGCCCCTAACGAAAACCCCTTCAATAGCAGCATCGGGATGATTCAACGGATCAAAGCTCGGAACTTCCTGAAAACGTACAAGCAAATAAAAACAGAAGGTGTGGAAAAAGTCCCTGGAGCAGCAAGAACCGGATTCTGGAGAATAGAGACGGATGCATAATGATCGACGACGTAACCCACGCCAAGGAAGATTCGTGAGGGCTGCCCGGACCACAGTATCATACAAAATCAGTGGACCAGGATCTGAACGACGCTGACACTATTGCCACCGAATGGGAAAGTTTGCGCAGAAGGCGCCGGTCAGTCAAGCGATTTGCACCTGTGGGTTGCGGTCGTCGATTTTTTTTCACGAAGGGTACAACTAACTCCCGAAGTGTACGAGGAAGAATGTTTAAAGAAGAGATTGCTGCCACTGTACAGAAAGCATAAGGCTCCGCCTCTCTTTTGGTCGGATTTGGCTTCCGCCAAGTCGGTTCTACAGAGGTAGCAAACAATAATGTACAATTCGTGAAAAAGGACATCAAGCCACCGAACTGTCCGGATCTTCGGCCAATTGAGCGATATTGGGCGATTGTCAAGCGGCACTTTCGGAAGGAAGGTACAGTGCACCAAAACATGCAGGAGTTCCAGAAAAACAAAAACTGGACAGCAGCCACCAGGAAAGTCACAACAGAAGTTGTGCAGAATTTAATAAAGAAGGTTAGGTCCAAAGTGCGAGCGTTTTACAGAAACTAAGATTTTTATAAATTTAAGCAGTGAAATGTAAAAAAAGATTAATTTTCTCCAATAAATCGAAATCTGAAGTCAAAATATGTTTTTTTTTTCTCTTTTATTCGAAAATCAATGTTGCCAACTACTTTTCGATACACTCTTCAGCTTCAAATTCGGTGTTCGAAAACACGATAATTTATAAATTTTCAAAACGATGGCGGATAAAAAAGCGTCACTGAAAAGCACAGCCTACTCTTAGTTTAACTACATGACGGGTAGCATCTATACCATACTCCAGTATTTTATTTTGGTGAATACCACCCTACCATAAACTCAAACTAAACCCTCCTGCTCAAAAGAAACGCTTTTAATTAATATAAATTCTTGCAGGCCTCCGTACATCGTCCTCGGCAGATAAGCAGCATGGCAGCCATCAAACGGACCGGTTCCGGCGCCGGCCGAGCGGATCTCATGCATCTGCAGCAAAAATATGCCGGTACCGGAGTTCACTTTCGTCAAGATGCAAGTGCCACCGGCGGGGCAACGGGAAAGCCTGATTCAATGAATGAAAACAATGCCGGAATATTTAATCAACCTATTCTGCTGCCGCTGCCCGTTCAAATACCTGATCCATATGCTAATTCATCTCCACCGTACGGACAGACTCCGCCAATTCAGAAACTCTCCTGTCAGACGCAAACCCAGCAAAAGCAGCAGCAACTACAATTTGATATGGCACTATCACAAAAGGCTGATTATCTGCAGCAGTCGAGTAGCGTAAAATATAGTGGCGTAAATCAAAAACACTCGCCAGCCGTGTCCAATCAAACGGTCCCGACATCAGTGACTCGGCAGGCAAAACAGCAGCCCAACTTCAAAATGACACCGAAAACGCTGAATGACATTTACGAGAAGCACTTGTTGAGTCAGACCATTTTCGACGGTGGTGGGTCCGTCGCAGCTTCATCCAGAGAGACCATGCACCGAATGAAGCCCTCATCGACAGTCCAGCAGGCGCCACCAAATCAGACCAATAAATTGTCCAAAGAGCACGGTTCGGATAATTTATACGAATCGATTCGCGGCAATTATCATATCTACGAAAAAATTGATCCATCCAGCTCGACTTCCAAACGCAGCACCCGGTTGGAGCAATACGTGAAACCACCGCCTCCACTTCAGCCACGACCAAAGTCACTTCCGATTGGTGCTAGCGCTCTGTTGTCGACCAGCAACAGTGGAAGCCAGCAAAGCTCGTCCAACATTCCGTACAAACTGACCAGCCCGGATGTGCTTCGGGCCATGAAGAGTCCTATCGCGGCAAGTCTTTCGCCGATTTCGGAAAAGCCAGTACCCAGCACCGCCATACCGGTCTACGGTGCGGGGGGAGGATTTGTACATAAATCAGTCATTACGGCGGACAAGATCAACATTGCCCTGGAGACGGCGAAGGCATTCGCAACGGCAGCGTACATCGAGAGGTGAGTTTTTGCTGTGAGTAGAATGTAGTTGCATCCAGGATATCAGGAAAATGGTCGTTCCATCGTGCCGTTGTGGTGGGTGAGGGATGTTGCGGGCGAATCAATGTCAGATTGGGTTACAAATGAGCAGTCGCCATTTACGAGTTATTATTTATTCGAGGGATTCAAAGGAACGCGGGGGTGACACGTTGTAGATGCTATTTGACGACTGTACCATCGTATATATCGAATTGCGATGAAGCACATCAACAGTAGGTATGGTCCCAATGAATCACACTGGATCAGCAGCTTAGTTTCCCATAACTCAGAACAATAGCCACTCAAAAACATAATCCGGCCATAATACACCCGCGCATTCCACAAACCGAAGCTGTTGAGATACGTTTGTCTAATTCAACAAATCTTTGAGAAACAAGTGGCAATGCATTCATGGAAAACGCACCCCGAAACTTTCCAACAAACCGAACCATGTTTTCCGTGTTTATTTTCTCACTCCGAATGTCTCAAAATAAGACTTGTTTGCTCCAAACCGTTCCCGTTCCAAAGTCAACCCAATAAATAACTTAAATGTTTCCCATAATGAGCTGACATTTGGTTCGATTTGCATCTGAAACACAGAACGCATCATCATCGTTCTTTTCTTCCGGGGGACCACTTGCAGGGATCGGTGCTCTTTTGTTTGCTTGCCTGAACATAGGTACAAATATTTAGTGTCTAAGCATCATCGCCGTGATGCTTTGGATGTCAGTTTGTAACCAATAGGTGCAAGTGTGTGCTGGGGGAATGGATGTCACGTCACCGCATCAAGTGCCTCACTACTCGCTTGTTGGCGGCTCGCACCGCATGCCACACACATCTTGTAACAAGGTTCTAATTTCGGAGCGAAATTAGTTACGCCAACAAAGCATCAAAACATACTAAACACAAACGACATGCCACAATAAATTTACACACTCTTCAGTTTCGGATTCAATTAGGCGCTTCCTGCCACTACTCTTCCCACATGCTGCTGCAGTTGTGAATCCCGCACTACTTAGTTGGAACACAGGAAAATCTTCACACCCATCAAAGCAAGAGCGGGAATGCCTGTGGTGAAAGTTTTGATTCGGCTTCTCAAACTCAGCGCTGAGACGTAGTTTATTAGTCGGCTGGATTGGAATTGATGGTGGTGGGTGTGGGTGCTGATGGAAATCGCTTTTCCATCAAAAATCGCTGTTTGTTTCTCCACAAACTCGAATCATTGGAATGGAATCTGAGTGCGTTGGGTGGGGGGGAATTTATACGGTTTGTAAGCGAACGAAGTTTAGTGATGTCACTTTCAAAGCAAGGCTGACGTGAGATTTCGTAAATGATGATCACAGGTTGCTTGAGTTATGAAACATAGGGAAAATATGTTTCAAATTGAATGTGAAAAGAAATTTTCGTATTGTTCACATACTTGGAATGCATTCATATATTATGCAACTTCTGAACAATCATCAGTCGTGCAGACATTCTGATCATTTATTTATTTGTTCTAATTATCCACAGGCTCATTTGGTGTCGAGATGATAAAAACAAACTGTCTTAACGCTAATAAAAACTGTCTTGTATAGTTTCGCGACATTATTTATTTTATTTACATGGCATAACGTCACAATACTATAACATAGCCTGATGATACCCTTCCATAATGCCCAATTCATCGCTGCTCCTCTTCAATCCCTTGGGCACCTTGTACCCCCTGCTCCACCTGGTCTGACTGTCTTGCTCGTTGCGCCCCACGTCGTCTTGTACCAACCAGATTCCCGTCAAACACCATTTTTGCAGGTTAGTTGCCCGGCATTCTCGCAACATGTCCTGCCCAGCGTATCCTTCCAGCTTTTGCCACCTTATGAATACTGGTTTCGCCGGCGAGGTGCGGCGCTCCCCCCCCACGGCCCGCCCCCTGTACTCCACCAAAGATGGTTCTTAACACCCGTCGCTCAAAAACTCCGAGTGCTCGCAGGTCCTCTTCAAGCATTGTCCACGTCTCATGCCCGTAGAGAACAACCGGTCTTATTAGCATTTTGTACAGGATGCACTTCGTACGGGAGTTTCGCGACATATTGAAATAGAAATCAGAAGACACACAATTAAAGGGTGTCCCACATCAAATTGCATCACGGAAAAAACACTGCAGAAAATAAACTAGTTGACCGATCCTTTTTAAATTTTCAGACAATAAAATAAAATTATAACCCACTAGCTGAACCCGGTGCGAGCGCTGCTACGCTTGCAACTAAATAAATGAAAATTTGATAGAACTGTCGCGTTTATGGTTGTTTGTCGGAATGAGTTTTGTTAAAATATTTTTGTTAGCAAATGTGTGACTTCGGTTATAGCTTAGCTTAGCTTAGCTTGACTGACTGCACGTATCAATGGTTGCTACTCCGTGATTGATTAGAATCAGTGAAATTGCATAATGAATCAACTGAATGGGTACTGTGAGTAACCGACCCAGGCATACCAAATGTACCGCCTCACGACATTTTTGCGATGACTGTCGCCTTCCTAATCCTATGACAGCCTCGTAATTGAGCTATCCACGACAGTGAACCAGTCATGCGACATGCAACGTTGCCGTCTTTTACTGTACACAACACTCTTGTTTGTGTGGATGTATTTTGTTTCATGTTCTAAAACAGCCTCGGTTGTTCATTCGTTACACTTCGCAAAAATACGCCATGTTCTTCGTCATACTGCCAATACATTATTGTAGTCGCAACTGATATTTTACTCTAGTTTCTCATGTCGCGTCTTCGTTTTTTTATGTCTACCAGTGCCTGTACAATGCCGGAGAGGATTCGTTTATGAATGAGTACAGGGTGCGGCAGAAAATAATGCGAAAATTTGTCCTATTTCTTTCAAATCCCATTTTCAACTAATTCGAGCAATAATATCAACATTTTCGAATGCAGTTATTTTTATAAAGTCCTTTTAAACAAATTTATTCAATGTGTCCTCCATTTTAATTAATAACATCCTCGAGCCGACGCCGGAAGCTAGAGCATTGCAGTCCTCCGACATTGACTGCCATGTGCGTGTTATGGTTGACTTCAGGGTTTTCACACTAGGGTGTGATGTTTTGCAGGCTCTTGCTTCAACATATGCCCAAATCAAATAATCCAACGAATTAAGATCTGGACTGCTAGGGGGCCACAAACCCTTCGGCCAAAACTTCATGTTATCGTTCAACCATCCATCCTGCTGTAGGACAACGTTTTGGTCCTCGGAGAAGTTGGCCTTCACCGGTATTTTAAAACACTTGGTCCTTTAAAATGCCAATATACACTTCGGTATTGATTTTAATTCCAGCATCAATGAAAACAGGCGGCATTTTCAAACCGTTGGACGCCACCAAGCCAAACATCATGACACCAGCCGGATGTTTGGTTTGAAATTTGAATTTCACTTTTCCCGGAACGTTCTCCATTTTCTGCGGTGAAATGAACCGGTCCGTGCGGCTGTTGGCCACAGCATCGATGCTGAAAAGCTGAAAAACAGGATTATCATTTTTACCTTCTTCAACAAGGAAAGCAATCTCTTGGAACGAGTCACTCGTAGTTCCTTGACCCGGTCCGTAATCAAGTGGCGTTTCAATCTGGCTCTGGAAGAGGCATGCAGGTCTTCTTTGATGATTCTCCGCATGGATTTCTCCGAAATATTGGCTTCCTCTGCAATTTTTCTTATGGAACGCACCGGGTTGCGAGCAATTTTTGCACCGACCGATTTGATCACGTTCGGCGTGCGTGTAAAGCGCGGACGTCTGATTCCCGGCTTCCGCTGCTTAGGACCATCCTGCAGGGACTTTTTTAGGGGGTAACCTGTTGCAAGCCCCCTTCTTCGGGGGAGTCTTTTGGTTTTGGGGGAACAAAAGGTGTTTTTTTGTGGTTTTGGCGTTACAAAAAAAAAAAAGAGGTGTGGGAGAGAAAAAAAAAAATAATTTGGAAATCACATTCCCATTGAGTTGGGTTTTTTTTTTTCGGCGCGGGGGCGGGATCGGTTGTAGTTGCCTGGATAATTTTCGTGTTTGGTTTAAAATTGTGTTTCATTTGTATGAGAGCTTCCCCTTCTAGCAGGGAGAGGGGTCTCAAACTCCCATAGAAAAAAAGCTTGCCTCCAAAAACCCACACATGGTTCTTGATTCCTTTTGCAGGACTATTTCTCGAGCTATGCAGAAACTTTGGTTCCTTTCGATAAGGTCATAAGAATCTTTCCCGGCCTCAAAAACCTCTGCATACACATTTTCAAACCGATCGGTTCAATTCTGATTCATTTGTATGAGAGTCCCCTCCCCCCTTCCAGAGAGAGGAAGGGTTTCGAATCACAATAGAAAAAGAAATCTGCCTCCAGAATCCCCACATGCCGAATTTAGTTCCATTTGCTTGGTTAGTTTTCGAGTTATGCAAAAAATTGTGTTTCATTTGTTAGGGAGCCCCCCCCCCTTATAGAAAGGGAGGGGTGTTAAAACATCCTAAAAACCTCTTCGCCTTCCAAAAAGCAAGATTACAATTTTGGCGGTGGGTTAATTTTGTTTTTTTCAGACAGACAGACAGACAGACAGACAGACAGACAGACAGACAGACAGACAGACAGACAGACAGACAGACAGACAGACAGACAGACAGACAGACAGACAGACAGACAGACAGCTTTTGGCATACTTAATTTCCTTCTGAATCATACTTATTTGATTCAACTTCAATTCCATAACCGTACGCTCGCACCTTACTCCACTCATTAGGTTCTATACAACATCTGGCTGCAGCTTCTTCTGTACGGAAACCCACTTTTTCTTCATGTCTTCCTCAGATTTGACCTCCTTGGGATACTTTCATAGTGCCTGCTTCATAATAGCCCATTATTTTTCGATGGGCCTTAGTTCCGGTGCGTTGGGGGGGTTCATGTTCATGGGTACGAAAGTTACCCCGTTGGCTTCGCACCACTCCAGGACAACTTTAAATAGTGGCACGCAGCTAGATCTGGCCAGAATATCGTATCTGGCCGGAAGATTCTGTGGACACTCCTTGAGGTAGATCTCCCCGTTTACAGTCCCGGTAGTCACGAACGGCACACTCCGTTAGCCATATGAGCAGATCGCCTGCCAAATCATGTATTTCTTGTCAAACTTTGAAAGGTTCTGCTTCCTCACTTCCTCCGGAACATTAAACTTGCACAGGGCGGTGAAGAACAGTAGCAGAAGCTGCTGGATGTCCGCTTTGACGTAAGTCTCATCATCCATGATGAGACTTACGGCTGGCTTCTCGAAGAAAAGGAATCATGTTTTGTTAGAGACCAGAGGTCCAGTTCCTTAATGGAATTTTTATCGCCTCCAGAAAATTTTAAACTATCTACACCGTGTCCAATATATTCTCATACACTTTTTCCTTGTATTGATGTCGTGCAACTACTCAACATGCTTCACGTATGTGTTGGTGTAGTTTTGCACTATGTTTATACAAACGCTTTTAGGTTATGTCCGATTGTTTTCATTCGGAGTTTATCTTTTACCAGCAATGAAGAAGTTTCGTGCTGTGGTGATAAAAAAGTTTTTGAAAGGTGAGCGCTCGGGCGCTATTTACAGAAATTTGAAAAACCTCGGAGTAAAGCGGGATTTTGTGTACCGAACCATCCGAAGGTACCGTGACACCTGCTCGTTGGATGACCGGAAGAGATCCGGTCGTAGTCGTACGGTGCGGACTGCACGAGTTGTTAAAGTGGTCAGGGAACGGATTAGACGAAAATCACAGCGCTCTGTACGTAAAATGGCCGCAGATCTGAATGTCTTGAGATCGTCAATGCCCAATATACTGCAAAATGACCTCGTATTCCAAGCTTTCAAGAAACGTAAGATTCACGGAGTTTCGGAACCATCCTAGCAGAAACGACTCGAAAGAGCAAGTCTGCTTTTGTCGCGGCACGGTCGGGAAGAATTTATCTTTTCCGACGAAAAGTTATTCGTCTTGCAACAATCCCACAATGTCCAGAACGACAGATTGTGGGCTCTCTCTTCGAGAACTGTTCCAGAGAGTGATAGGAATATTCCACGGTTCCAAAGTGCAGCGTCAGTGATGGTTTGGGGAGGAATTTGCAAACGAGGCAAATTACCACTGGTTTTCATCGAAAAAGGCGTTAAAGTGAATGCCGTATATTATAAAACGGAAGTTTTGGAGAAAGTTGTCATGCCATATGTACAAGAGGTGTTTGGAGATGATCACTATGTGTTATGCATACTGCAAATCTCGTTCAGGGCTGGTACCGAGAAAATTTGACTGACTTTTTGGACAAGAATGAATGGCCTCCCAGTTCACCAGATCTGAATCCCTTGGATTATTTCGTATGGTCATACATGCTGGCGAAGGTAAATGACCACAGGGCGTCTAATATGAACCAATTCAAAAACCGTAATCAAACGAATTTGGGACGAAATGCCGATGGAAGTCATGCATGCCGCCTGTGACGGTTTCTAAAAACGCCTGGAGCTGGTCAAGAAGGTTAAAGGCGATGTTATTCCAAAACATATGCTGTAGTTGATCAGTATTATACAGCAATATAATGGGTAATGTTATCAATAACATCTGGATTATCGATTTGAAATAAATAGAGATTTATTTTGTATGAGAATATATTGGACACGGTGTACTGCACAATTTTCTTCAAACCCTACAAGCTGCTATTTCTTCAAATAACCTCAAAATAAGAGTTGGTCGCAATTAAGTACACTGAAGGGATCTGGACTGTATCTTAATACTAAATTTAGAAAAATGGAAAATCTCACGTTTTATTATAAAAGAAATTGTTTAGCATTTTTTCAATGATTTAAAGGGTGACTCGATAATTATCGCGACACTTTATATTTATTGGTAAATCAGCTTTAGATACCGAAACGTAACAAAAGTTTCACAGTAGTTCATTTTATTGTAGATGTATTTATTTCAACCTTCATATGCCATTTTTCTTCATTATCGAGATTTTCAGCCTCGAGCGGGTTCGTCTCCCGTCGTAGTAATTCAAACACCTCTTTGGATGTTTTTCGTAACGAGTCCGGGGGTGATATTTGAACTCGTGACTTTAGCGAGAGAGGTATGGATGTTAATCACTACGCCGGGGTCGGCCCCCCTGTGTTAGTGAAATTACAGTCAGTACAGCCGTTTTCAGTTCGTTGCTCTCAATTTTTTTTTCACATCCTTATTTGTTTATCGTGGTCCAATAGGTTTCCGATTGGGCGGAATTTAGGACAGTTTGATGGGTTTATGTCTTTCGGTACAAAATCTAGAGAATTATTCGCATTCCACACCTGCACGGTTTAAGAGTAGTGGCATGAAAACAAATCGTCTCGGAGGCAAAAACCGTTTTTGAAGGCATTCAGTTTTGTAAATGTCATTGTTTATGATGCCTCTGGTTACGAATGGTTCACTCCGTTCACCACAAGTTCATATTGTAGTTTACAGAGTATGTATGAAAGAAATGTTAAGATGCTTTATAGGATTTTAAGAGTATTAATTTACCATTCAATTTGGGTATAATCGTTCGATTTGAGTGTTATCAACTTAGCATGAAACGAAATAAAATTTGTAGTAAGCTTTGCGAAAATCTCCTCGCTTTGTAAGAATAAACAAAACCAACGCAACGCATTGACATAAGAGGCCGATTGCTATAAATACCAGCTAGCTGTGCTGATTCAGACCTTTTTGAAACGAACTTTGACAGCGACGGACCAGTAGCAGCAGCCACAGTGAAGCAACATAATCGAGACTAAAAACTTCGGTCAGGTCACGACACATATGGCTTGACAAATCAGGTAATTTGAAGCGAGTTTCGAGAACTTCAAGCGGAACGAAGAAGTTCGTCATCGGCCCGCTTTTTGAGTCAGCCGGACACAGCCGAGTGGCCATTCATAAGATCTTAGCGCTCCTGGACAAAAGTTAGAACATTTAGCGCAAGCCAGGTTTCAGCCGCCCGACGGTTTTACGTGACCGGAAGGTGCAGCAAGCGCTGAAGTGAAAGATGGAGGGCAAGGTGACGAAATCCTTCCGCGCCTTGGGCCGGTCAAATGGTCAAACAGTATTTGGCCATTACGGTCATGGCCACGAGGAAGTGGAGGTCGAAAACGGCCGTGCTGGAAGCAGAAGCAGCCACCCATAGGCAGCGTCTGACGGTGCTCGTGAAGAATGTCTTCCCTAGGAAACGCAACCTGGTTGTGATCATGGATGACGTGACGCACCTGACGTTCGACGCCAAGGACTGGCAGGGAACCGGCTATTTCATGTCCCCTAGGAAAGAGGTGAGCAGTGAAGTGAAGTGGTTGACAATCAGTGAGAAGGGAATGTCAAAGCCGCTCTTCTTTTCTTCGTGAATTGCGATTTACTGGGAGGTGTACAACACTAAGTTCCTAGTTGCACACTTGTTGCCATTTCGTTGAGATAACATATTTATGACTTGCTATAAGTCATAATCAAGTTACTACAACTAACTATGGCCGTAGTGTGCTACTTGGGATGTTTACCAGAAGTGGCGACCTTCATTAAAAAACACCGCCCGAAGGACGATGTAATGTTCTGAAGAATCTGGCCTCGATACATTACGCCAAGCAGCCGTGGAGGAGATGGAGCGTTCCCCGAACCAAAAGCGGAGGATACATCGAAAAATTCCGTGTCGAAAACCGAAAAAGGAAATAATGCAACCAGAGAGCCAATATCTTTATTTTCGTCAGATATGGCCAAAGTTTGTCTGGATCCATGGGAAATTTGGCTGGTTCAATCACGAAGTAGCAACTACGAAATTTGCGGTCATCTAAACTCAAGCACATCCAGGTTTAAGTAAACGCACTAAAGTTGAACGCTTCCGAGTGTTTTTTTAATTTTAAATTCACTTCTAGTTTCGGCTATCTACGTGTGTCCCTCAATCGAAAATTTAGTTTTACTTTCTTACGACTAATTTTAACGACCTTCAATAAAAAGGGTTCGTGACATCTTTCTTCATAAATCTCGGATTTCTCCTACAACCAGTGTTCAAAGTAAACCACCTTAACTGATTTACTTTATGCCTTTCTCGCCTACTGTAGAGTGCCCGGGCCATTAAAATGAATTACAACTACCTTGCGTGATAAATTTCCCGAACCGAAAATAATTTCTCCAGTTGCCGTGTTACATTCGAAAGCGAAATAAATTTCTCTCCCATCTTGCCCCTGCCTGTTAGGAAAAAAAAACTTCCGTAACTTTTGGTAATCCCGGAACTCCATCTCCTGCAACTTATATTGCCCGACGTCGTAAGTGCCACTGTGGAGCCAATTTTTCCGGGGAAAAACAATAAACCAAATACAAGCAACGTGTGGCAGATGTAGACAACTGAGAAACAATTTTCCTCGCTCCGATACTCCTTGGTGCGTCAACCGTTTTCGGAACGACACACAATCTCCGTCTGCTGATAAACTGAGGGGGGTTTCCCCTTTCATTTCAATTTTTTTTTTCTAGGATGAGGCAACCAGCAGGCGGTTAGACGCTGAAAAGATCAAAGGTATTAATTTAACACAATTAAAATCAAATTTATTGCCTCCTAATGCGCGCATAATGAGCGTTGGCTGTCGTGCGGTGAGAATGACTTTCTATCTAGTAAACACACAAAGAAACTCGCCGAAATGCACCATCTACTTGTGTAGGCAAGACGTGCCCAGGAAGGCGAGGAAGTACGTAATCCTTTCGGTCATCTTTGAGTGGTTGAAGAATTTTCCTGCATTCGGTGCGTAAATTCTTGGTAATGAGAATAGCAGACAGTGCTAGTGAACGTTTAGTATGGGAGTTGCTGTATAATGGGAAACGATGCTTTCTAGCGAGTTGGAGAAGAAAAGATGAAAAGCAAATATTTACCATTTTGACGATTCTCGTCCCGAGGGGAAAATTGTTCTGCACAAGAATGGAATGCGGCGACGCACTTCCAAGATAAACTTTGTGTACTTCTAGGGTAGAGTTGAACAGCACTATAAAGCCATTGGCCGAGTTTTAAATATTCCACCGAATACTTGCAAAGTTGAGGGGCAGTTGTTGACTTGGTGAAAGTGGTACGACCATATAAACCTTTACATTTGTTTCTAAGACTACGAGGAATTGATTCTTCGTTTGAAATTCGTTTGCAATTAAGAAACAAAACGCAGCAATGATATTTAGAAGTACAAGCAAATTCAAACGCACAAGTTAATTTTTTGACGTAGGACTAACGTCTCTCATTTCAATTCGTGTACTAGGTGGGGTGAAAAATAACCTTCAAGGGCATACGCTGAAGCATTCTCGATGGCAGCCATAACCTCAAATTGTAGAATTGATGTACCTCAGAATCTGTACTAGATATTGAATATTTCATCACATCTGTTTGTATGCTTACTTGCTATGAGCAATCTGATGGAGTTCAATTCGATGTTCATTCACTAACAATCGAGATTTATCAATTTAAAATAGCGAGGTAAATTTGCGAGAGAGAGAGGAAGAGAGAGAGAGAGAGAGAGAGAGAGAGAGAGAGAGAGAGAGAGAGAGAGAGAGAGAGAGAGATAAGATAGGAAAAAAATATATATGGAGCAGTAATTCGCCTCAACCGCCAAAATGCGATGCCACTGCAAAAGAGGTTATAGTGCCTTGTAGTCCATTCTCATTCAAGCATACATGCCATATTTCAGTGCGATACTGTCATTAGTTTTGTTTTGACAGCTGATTGTTGTTGACGTGTTTGGCATCATGTTGAATATGGATAAACACGTTTTTCATTCTCTACTAAAACATTATTTTTTGAGAGGATAAACGGCGAAAGAAACAAAAAAAAGGTTGGATAAGTATTATGGGGCAACTGCTCCGTCAGATAACACTGCTAAATATTGGTTTCGAGAGTTTCGTGGAGGCCGCAACTTCACTACCGATCAAATCCGCAGTGGCAGGCACTTCGATGCGGTTACAGAGGACAATGTCAAAAAAGTTCATGAAATGGTGTTGCCTGACCGGAAAGTGAAGGTGCGTGAGCTAGCAGATGCCACAAAGATTAGTACTGAGCGCACATGCCATATTTTGGGCGAGATTCTGCATATGAAAAAGTTATCCAGCCGCTGGGTGCCACGCATGCTCCCTCCTGACCAAAAACACGAACGCGAGAGCACTTCGAAACAGTGTTTAGGCTTGCTGATGCTCAATCGGAAGGACTTTTGGCGTTGATTGGTACCTGTTGATGCAACCTGGATCCACTGATGCCGGCACGAGTGCTCCAAAGCGGCCCAGGGAGGCTCAATGGGTCGGAAAGTGTTTGCCTTCGGCTTTCTGAGATTGTCATGGCATACTCTTCGTGGTCTACATCGAAAAGAATAAAACCATCAACAGCGAGTATTATTATGCATTATTGAAGCAATTGAAGGCCGAAATCGCTAGAAAAAAGCCTCACATGAAGGGAAAAACAATTTTGTTTTTACAATACAATGCGCCGGCGCACAAGAGCATCACAACCATGGCTAAAACCAAGAACTTACAGCTCCAATTGCTTCCGCATCCACCGTATTCACCTGATTTGGCTCCCTCGGACTATTATCTGTTCCCAAACCTCAAAAGATGGCTCATCAATAAAAATAGTCAGCTCACGCGAGGAAATCATCGACGCCGCGGAGAAGTATTTTGCAGACCTCCCGGAAAAAAACTTTTCGGACGGGATCAAGAAGTTTAAAAATCGCTGGAATAAGTGCATCGAGCTAAAAGGGCACTAAATTGAATAAAATAAAACAAAAACATTATATATATATATATATTTATTTATTTATATTTTTTTTTCAATTTCAAAGAGGTTACTTTTCACCCAACCTAATATAGGGGCGTCGTTCTAAAATTTCTGAAATCAACCGCGTTACGCAGGATTGGAGATTTTGAACGATAATATCTCCTCTCTGGCCCACCCAAATTTTACGATAAGTATTTCATTCTAAAGGTAGAAAATTAAAGTTGAATCCCTGTTGCTAACTTACCTTGCTAATAAAAAAGTACTGAATACAAAAATGTACAAACGCACAATGATATTGGTCGAAAATGACATCATATTTGCGCCACGCTCTGATTGGTTCAAACAGCAACAGTTACCGTGCCAGCGATTATGAAACATGTGGGGACGATCGACCAACCAGCAGTTCTCGCTGTGCATCCGTAAGCGGCGGACGTGTTCTGTAAAGAAAGGATAAGGAAAAGGCAAAATCCCGCTCGAACCGCGTCGGATTTCAATTCCTAGTCAGTCGTATTCACCGTCTGCTTCGGAAGAGCAACTACGCCGAGCACTTTGGTAGGAAACGCCACCCGTAAGAACTACAAGGTACAGCCCAATAGGGTTCTGCGCAAAGGGGACGAGGACAGGCGGATCTATTCCCAAGGTGGGGGCTCGGTTATTGGTTTTGGGGGCTGAAAGGGGAAAAAAAATTGTACACTCTCTAGAAAGCATTTGGCGGCTCTTAATTATGATACGGCCCCGGTTGTATTTTCTACGATGGTTGAGAGGGCCACTATCTCTAACGCGTAGAAGATAGTTATGGATCTGTTGGTTCATTAGTTGTTCAACGCGCTTTGCCATTTACTCCGGGACGCGGCGTTTGAAGCAATGCCATGTTCAGCGAGGCGCAGGTATGGAAATTTCAAACAGCACAAGAGAAAAAATCATCCAAGCGAACTCTTCATTTGGCAAACTAATTTGGTCGTCCTAAAAAGGACGGATTTAGTTGACGGAGGAGAAACAGTTCGCGATTGAACTTGGACTTTCTTTCTTGGTTCATCTCGAGGGATGATTGATTCTTGTCTCGTTGTCACGCGTGGCTTTTTCCCGCCAACTCGTAGGCTTCAACAGCCATGTTTCTCGCAGCGAGATTGACGGGAGCATCGCCAACAACAGCCAACTGCACCAACACCTCTCTGGGCAACGACTGCTTGCCAGTGCAGCCGCCAACTTCGATCCAACTGCAGATCCTACTCTGCACAGCTCCACGACCGCTGGAAAACTAAATCAAAATGTAAATAGTAGTAGTAAAATTCATGATTATTTTGTATTTTTTGTCTTATATACTAATTAACAATTTCTAAGTGTTTCAGCCCAATGGGCTCTTCAGCTCTTCTTTAGTGTTTTTTATGTGCTTTATGTGTTTTGTATTAGGTGCGCAACTAAGTTCCCGCTGTTTAGCAATAGATGGCGCCAGTAATAAGTGCTGGTCGAATGTTGTACATCTCAAGCGTCATAAACCAAGCTCAGACATATGGTAAACAAACCGCTTTGCCAAATCAGTGATTTTGGTTTAGTGTTATGTATTTTGGTTGTTTGTAGATGTCTGATTTCGTGCCAAATAATCGTCATTTGCGGGAAGTGTTGATTTCCTTCTTTCATTCGAAGAAAACGGTGGCTGAAGCACATCGAGAGCTCCAAAAAGTTTACGGTGATGCTGCTCTGAGTGAAACAACGTGTCGTGATTGGTTTCGTCGCTTCAAAAACGGTGATTTCAGTGTTGATGATCGTCCGCGTGAAGGAAGGCCAAAAAACTTCGAAGACTCTGAATTGGAGGCATTGCTCGATGAGGATCCGTGTCAAACGCAAGAAGAGCTTGGTTCAGGATTAGGAGTTTCCCGCCAAGCCGTTTCTAAGCGATTGCATGCGTTGGGAATGATTCAAAAGCAAGGAACTTGGGTTCCTTACGATTTGAAGCCAAGAGATGTTGAGCGTCGTTTTTTCGTCTGTGAACAACTGCTCCAGCGGCAAAAAAGGAAGAGTTTTCTACATTGTGACGCGTGGCGAAAAATGGATTCATTACAGTAACCCAAACGGAAACATTCATGGGGACTGCCCGGGCATGCTTCAACATCGTCGCCTAGGCCGAATATTCACGCTGCGAAGGTTATGCTGTGTATTTGGTGGGACCAAGTTGGTGTTATTTATTATGAGCTGTTGAAACCAAACGAAACCATTACCGGGGAACGGTATCGAACTCAATTGAAGCGATTGAGCCGAGCACTGCACGAATAACGGCCACAATACGAGCACAGACACGAAGAAGTGATTCTTCAGCATGACAACGCTCGACCTCACGTTGCGAAACCCGTGAAAACCTACTTGGATCTATTGTGGGTGACTCTTAAGGCAGCGTGCCCTGTACCGATTTATAGACTCACTAAAGCGATCATCGAGCATTATTATCTCAGCCAGACGGAGGCCCTCAGATGTTTTTGTCCTCGGAGGGGTGTTCAGGATCATCCTGAGGAACTTATTTTGAACACGCTGAAGCTTCAGGTGATGTGTTTTTGCGCAACTCTCCCAGATTGGCATGCCGTACTTGATGACTGGAAGTATGATTTGATTGTAGACAGCAAGCTTGTTTTTCAGGGATAATGTGGACCTTCTGTTGATCAATGGGTACAGTAGCTTCAACAGAACGTTACACTTTGTGACAGTTTTGTCAACCTGCTCCCTGAAAATAAGCTTGCTGTCTATTGCAACGCCAAGATAGACAGCTGATTTGGCCCATTCCACCGTTGTGTTGTTTAGGCTTATTTTACAATCCTCAGGCGGAACAAGTTTGGGAGAGTGTGGTAATAGGATGACCTGGGTCTTCGCCGCGTTGATACAGATCTTCCATTCGGTGAAGTATTCTGACAGAACATTCAGGCTTTGCTGCAGTTTCGCTGTAAGCGCTCTTGTTACCCTACCATTGTGGACGACGGATGTATCATCGGCGAACAACGGCAGAGATCCATTTTCAGGTAGCGGGGGTATGTCCGAGGAGAATAGGTTAAACAGAAGTCGACCTAGTATACTTCCCTGCGGAACACCGGCGGAGATCTCCTGTGCATCGGAAACTGCACCTTGCAGCGAAACACGGAATGTCCTGTCCGACAAATAATTTTTAATTATCGTCACCAGGAAGATAGGAAGATTGTATCTTTTTAGCTTAAACATCAGGCCATCGTGCCACACGTTATCGAAGGCCTTTTCGATATCGAGAAGTGCCATGGCAGATGATTTCGCAACAGGATCACTTTCTCAAACAGTTTCGATACTCCTGAGAGAAGGCTGATGGGCCTATAGCTCTTGGAACATGGAGGATCTTTCCCAGGTTTCTGGATGGGGATTACTTTGGCTGACTTCCAACAAAAGGGGGAAGAGACAAATGAGGGGGAGGGGTTGAAAAACAACGCCAGATGGTTATATAGGGGGGGGGGGCTTTTTGTTTGCGACTCCAAGTTGATGTTGTGTGTGTGTGTGTGTGTGTGTGTGTGTGTGTGTGTGTGGGGGGTGTGTGTGTGTGTGTGTGTGTCATCCTCTATCCCTCACCCAACCGGGGGCGTTGGGTGAGTAGAACTGCGAATAATTTGATCAATCATATGCTTTGCAATGGTGCCCTTTTTGTTGTGGAGGCCAATACAATAAAAAGGAGAACTTTCGAGGCAGGACAAGTTATCCTCAAAGCTTTTGGGGAAATGGGAGGTACTGGGAGTCCACAACAGGTACAGCAAAACATTGCATAAACGCCCTTATTCACACTTACAACTCAGGAATAGAAGGTCAAGAAGAGCCACCGTCACCAACTAAAGCTTGAACCGGGTACCTGGGAAACCCACAATACCCGCGGCAATAGCCAGTGGACGATGCCCTGGTCGTATTTAGTAAAACATGGCATTTTGCTTATCATATGATTGTGATCAATTATTGATGATTTTTTCTGATCATTTTACCTCATTACTGCTATTATGCTTGATTATTATTTAAGTGATTACTTACCGAAACTCTGAATGAAGCCGGGTAGATGGATTTGCCTATAATTATATCTTATTCGTTCTTTCTTTCGTTCTTAGTTGTGGTTTCCCTGGTTTTTATGTTTTTATGCTTTTACTCTTTTCTGTATGTTCTAAATTGTATATTTTTTTACTGTTTTCGTTTTCTTATTGATTGGAAAATGTTTTCTTCGTCGTCTTCGCTGCAGTATACATTGTAGATTTCTTCTGCTATTCTTTTTAGATTTTCCTTTTCTTCTGCTAATTTATTCCACTGCTCCATTTCCACTTCAGGTAACATTTCCATATCCTTTTTGATGGTGTCATTCCACGTGAATGCCGGTCTTCCTAGTTTCCTGTTGATAGCTTTTAATTTCATTGCTTTTTTCAACGGATGATCTTCTGATCTTCTTTGGATATGTCCCCAATAGCATATACGTTGAACTCTAGCTCTTTTAACGACTGTTTGTCCTTCTAGTAAGTTCGCAACTGATATTTCTCTTGGAGGTTTATCTCTTGAGTATTCCCAAAGATCTCTTACAATTTGATGTTCATATCTTGCCATGGAAAGTCTGTTATTCTTTAATATTGTCGCCGTTTTTGTCCCATATGTAATAGCGGGCGATATGACAGTTTTATAGATTAATTTACTGCTTGAGCTCCAAGTTCATGATGTTATTGAAACCTGGGGCCTTCATGTTCTTTGAGCCTTTGATATAAGTTAACAATTCGTCAGCTGAGATCTCCAGCTCCTCTGTGAAGTCGTTTGGGCTTATATGGATGTTAGTAATAAGCGCGCTAACGGCAGCTTCGTGTGGACTAACGATGTAATATCCGAGATTGTGGGAGCTGACGAAGTGATGACTTATCTCAGCAGCCTTTTCTGCAGGAGTTATCAAGCGATCCTTAGAGCCATTGTTGTCTAGTGGGATCAACGGTGGAATGGGTCTTGGTTTAGGTTTGAAATTTTTTGTCATCTTCCAGAACGGCTTTGCACAATCTGGGAGAGAGCGGATCTTGTCGGCAACATTGTTATTCTTAAGGTCCACCATTCTGGCCTTAATAGTTTTCGTCACTCGATTACAGTGACTTTTTAGCGTTGGCAAACCAGTTCGCTGGTATTGCCTTCGGATGGCGTTTCGCAATTGTATTAAATCTTTAGTGGGTCTATCAATGGGTACAGAGTTGCTCACCTGATCTATCACCGGTACATGTTGCTCCCGGGCCTGGGAGATCGCTTGCTCGATGTTCTGCAGCTGCCGTTCGATGTCATCAATCGAATCAAGGTGCATGTTGAAGTCAATGTTGTCGTCTACGTGTTGTCGAAACCTCTCCCAACTGGCGCGATGGTAGTTCCGTCCGGTGATTCGATGCCGGTTGACCGAGGAGCCAACTTCGGCCACCACCGGATAGTGGTCCGAGCTGAGCTCCTGGTGTACTACCGGCTGAGCGATGATGTTCCCCATGTTGGTGAGGAAGATGTCGATTGTCGAATGGACCCCGGATCTGCTCAACCGGGTGGGAGTATTCGGGCCCAGGATGGTGTAATGGCCCTCTTCCAGGTCTTTCTGCAGAATTATTCCATTCCGGTTGCGCCGAGTGTTCCCCCAGATTTCGTTTTTCGCATTTAGGTCGCCGGCGATGATGAACTGCCCCTGCTTCCGAGTTAGCTTGCGAATGTCGTTCCGTAGGACCGTTGTTGTTCCGTTAGCGGTGTTGGCTTGGTTGGGACAATAGGCCGCGATGATTGTGATAGGGCCGACGGCAGTTTCAACCTTGACTCCGATGGCTTCGATAGACTGCAGCTGAAAACCCGGAAGCAGATGGCAGTTGATGTTGTAGCGCAGGGCGATCGCAACTCCTCCTCCACTAGAGCCGCTACGATTAAGTCGCACAATCCGGTATCCTGGGATGAAAATGCTGTGTTCCGGCTTGAGATGTGTCTCCGTGACGTTGGAGATGTCAATGACCTTCCTGTTAAGGAAGTCACCGAGCTCAATTGTTTTGTTCCGGATGGAACAAGCATTCCAATTGAGGATGCTGATGGTGCGATTATGGTTCATGTTTGAAAATAAATTTCATCGTCACGGATGTGGCGGCTTTGAGCTGTTCCTCCTACGAGCGGCAAGAACGTAGTTGGCGATAGAGCTCTTGGACGAACTCGACCATTTGCTCCGTGTCATAGAGCTGTCCTTCGGTGGGTTGTTGCGTGGAGGAACTCAAACTCGGATTGCACCAGCCTGGAGGAGGAGCTGGCATGGGGGCGGCGTCGGCTGTCGCGAATCGTTGCTGAACGGATGCTGACGGGCGGTTGGCATGGCGGGGATTTAATTGCAACGGCGGTAGGTTTGGCACTTGGTACCGAAGCGTTGGGAAATTTTCCTCGTTGATCCGTGGGGGAGGACGACGTTGGCCAGGTCGAGACTTGATGTACGCCTGCTTGCGGATCGCCACGTTCAACTCCGCACGTTTGGGACAGGTTCGATTGCTGCCTTCATGATTATCGCCACAGTTGGCGCACTTTGGAGGGGCACCTTCGTCCATCGGGGTACAATCCTTGGTGGTGTGTGCTCCGGCACACTTGCCACACCACGGTTTCATGTGGCAGTTTCGGGTTCTGTGGCCGAACACAAGGCAGCTGCCACACTGCGTCACGCTGTCTCGGGCGATACCGGTCCCTCTCGTGGTCACTCCCACCCACTCGTTATTGGGAACACCTTCACTGGTTTTAAAGCGGCCGCTTGCAGCTCATTAATTATTTCCTCCGGAGTGAATTCCGGAAGGCAACGCAGAATCACCTTCAGCGGCTTGTTTCCGGGTGCATCGTGCGTATAAAACTTGCATCGCTTTGCGGCTAGGTGAGCTCCAACAGCACGGTAGTTGGTTTCCGTTGAGCACATGATTTTTGTGCCGGTACTGCACAGCTTGTAGAGCGGATTAACTTTAATGGCTGTAAGCTCCGTTCTTAGTGCAGCGATGTGGCGGGATCTTGTTCAAACTGGAATTACTTAATCAAAATGCGAAATTGTACCCCTTATATAACATTCATGGCTATCTAGGAGACGTTCCTTACTTCAATATGAAATCTGTGATAGGAAAGTACTGTGTATTTGGTAAATTTACTATGAAAAATCGATATTATAAGACATCACTTCATATTTGCGTTAATTGTATTAATTGCATGTTAAAAATCAATAGTTTTAAATATTAAAATCGAAGCGTAGAAAACGTCTCGATCGATTGATGTAAACATTTTGGAAATCAATCGTGGAATGACTTAGTTATAAACGTTCAAAACCTACACAGATTTAAAAAAAACATTGAATTTTCTGCGTTATCTAATGCACATAAAGGGAATGCTAGATTTGTCAGAAAATAATGGAATATTTCATGTAAAGTTAAGTCGGATAACGCCTGAATCTAGCCTGTTGTATGAAAGACTGCGAACATTGTTGTATGGCACATGAAAGATTGCAAACAATTTCATTGATTACGCCTCCTTTGGCTTAGAATTAAACGAATAGAAATTTTACGCGCTTGCTAAAATTCATTATTTTTTTCTGTGTATATATTTTTCGTGACGCTCCAAATTTTCGCAATTTGAACGTGTACCCCAGTATTGAAAAAACAGACGTACACAGCTCGAAAAAGTAGTGTGAATTTCTGTTCAATATCATGCACATAAATGGAGCGTCACAAAACTTACAAATTAACATTATAAATCGTGTAAAATTCTGGAACATTCCATTCATTGCGGTTAATGTTGTATACAAAAGCTCGTCTTTATTACAACTATTTCATGCAAGTTTCTGCTTCATGTGGAAGGAAATACAATTATACATGCTCTGATTTTATCCCAATGAATTTCTATTTTTTTTTGTGTGTCGAAAACGATTGCTAGTTACCGTGCCAGAGCATTACGCAGCAGGCGATTGTTTTGCGAAAAATGCTTACATTTCCACTACTAGTACGTATAAGTTCCTATTTTTGCGTAAAGCTGCTGTTATCAAATACCTTCTCCACCTTTGAATTCAGGCCGAGAATGATTTTGAATCGGATTTTCTTTTGTTTACTTCAGACTCTTCACTCAGAGTAGGTTTCTGCGGATTCAACTGTTATTTAAACTAAACTGAAGCCAAGTATCTAAGTAAATAAAACTAACAAGCCTGCAATGACAAACCCGTTTGATGTTCCGTGTAGATGTGTGATTCTAATTAGATGCATCGTGAGATCTGATTCTAGTTTCATGTTTATTGATTTCTATTCCTAGTTTTTAATGATTAGTGTTCCATTCTGTTGTTTTCCTCAACTTGACGCTTCACATTAAGTGAACCGTTTCAACCGAAAACATAAACATCGTAATTACGATGAAATGCTACCCTCGAACGGAAATCTGACACCGCAAAATTAATTTGTTTCCACTCTTAAGTAGTAAACATGACCTGGCGGTGCTCTGAACTGCTCCTCAACGACCAGACATCGATTATTTGATCCAAGCGCACGTTGCTGGTAATCCACACCATTTCAAGTGCCGCCCGAAGAAAAGGGTGTAAAGATAATTTGTTCTTACTAACCATTTACATGACCAATAAATTTACCTCCTCCACCCGTCATCCATCGTTTGCCCCTTCTTATTGTCATCGTCACATTGTCGGCACATTTGACTGACGCATTGCCTCAAAATAAAAATAAAAAGAAAGAAAGTGATACCCCTTTTGCGCTCAGGTTGCAATAACTTATTGTCACTTTTGGGAAGCACTGATCAAAGGCCTCCCAGAGCGCGTGCAACCAATTCATATCGAAACGTCAGCAAAGAGTTTTCCTTCGCTAGGATGCAGACTGAATATTTCTTCCGCTCCTCGATCGCTGGTTGTTTGTTTCAACTTTCCAAGGGGTCTGAGTCAAACGGAAAAAATAACACATAAATTCATATCACCACGCGCCGCTCGTCTCGATTTGTTCCGGGTCGGTTGGTGAGTGAAACTTTCCTGAGTGTGATTCGTTGCTATTCACGAGATTTACGATTGACAGTTGGTGCTAGTTAGTTACAGATGAAAATTTTTCATCCACACTTACGGTGACGAAATGTGGTTCTCCGCCAAACGATTGCCGGGAAGGAATAAAAGTTTCCCCACTCTTCTCTCGAGCACGACAGGTATTGCGACCGGGGAGCTCTTGTCGTGATGGCTTTTTTTTTTCATTCCAAAATTTACTCTAAAATTCCAGTTTGATAAGTGGAAAAACGTGTTCGAGCGTTGGATTGGTTGCTCGCTCCGTTGGTAACAACTAGTTCTTATAGTTTCAAGTGGAAAAGTGGGATGTTATTGCGACCGTTGACGATACTGACTTCCAGGGAGGTGAAGAAGAAATTTTGCGGTTTCCTCACGATCGTGACGAATCAACAAACAGGGGCCACAAATTGAAAAATAACAAAAAATCATTTTTAAACTTCTAGCCATTAAATTCTAAATATCGTTAAATGAGCCATACAGAAGCAGTGGACTTTTTTTTATGGAGGGATGAAAACAATTTTGTGGCAGTCACAGAGCACGACGTCCCAAATTGACACGTTTCCTTTTATGGTTTCGATGGTAGGGGGTTTCAAAACAGTTGTAAACTGCTGTAGAATCGTTGCATGTTAAAGGAAGTGCGGGATAATTTAATATGAGTAGTTTTATCGCATACTACTGACATTTGCTGTTAACTGAAAAAATACCACAGTTTTTCGATATTTGTATACGGAATAGCTGACCAAGCATCAGTCTGCTGGCCAACCTTTCCGAATAGAGTATCAGAGCTTTTGTCATCAAGTTTTCAGATGATTTTTGATTTTCATAAACGTATGCAACCGCATTCAAGGGCCACTCACTGACTTACAACATTTGTTATCAATTGTTGACTATCATTAGTCCGGCAAGTGACATCCACAGCTGGGTGGATATCGCACACGTGAAAACAATGGTAATGTAAGACAAATTCAACTATTTATGCGAAACGTTTCTGCAGTTCCAGCAAATCAACCGACTATATTTTCTTCCATCAAATGACCAGCATAATGAGAAATCCATTCGCGAAAAGTTGAACATTCAAAACAAAAAATAACAATGGATGAACCTGAAAATATCTCTTAAACGGCATATGAATCCATGCCCGTTTATGGAATGAGACGCAAAACAGCTATTTCGAAATGCCTTCACAGTGCTGTTGTTGATGCAGCCGATGGGCGGACGCAGACCTCCGAAGGGGGCAAGGAGCAGAGTAGGCGTAGGTACGGTTTGTTTTCAAACTTGCTGGAATGTCGTCGTTAAAATATTCTATGAATGTCACAACAAAATGCTGGTGAATTTATGGTCTGCTCTTTTGACTTCACTCCGTTTCATTTCAATGTTCATTTTTTCCGCGCCTCTGGCCACATGTGACTGAGGGGGACCAGGAAAATACAAACGAAGTGACTTGGCTTGAACAATAGTCCTGTGAAGTTGTAATCGACATTCGTTCCAGTGATTTCGAAAATTTGTCAAAATCCAAGCGCCAAGCAAACCGAGCACACACATGACCACAAACGAGATTCCTTGGAGGAGGAAAATTAATTCATCTTGAATTAAGTCAAGTGTGAAATGGAAAACAAACAGTCTTCCTGGGCTGGCGCTGGGATGGGAGGATGATAAATGCTGTTAATTGTGTCTGTTTATGAGTTGCACTTCGGGAGAGCGAAACGTGTGGATGTGTAAATTTTTCGCCGGCTCATCTCTCGTGGGGTTTTTCCTAATGTGGTTGGTGCGCATGCAGCGGAATTGGAGAAAGAAGGTACGTTGCCGTTGTCCCGGGACCACTAATGCAAGAGCGTAATGTATTCCGAGATGCGACGCTCGAAAATTAAAAAGCTTATGATTTATGGGTGCCGTTTTTCTTTGTCTCCCTAGTTATTAGCACTTACTTAATGAAGTCTTACTCAGGATTAAAAGGAAAACGTCATTTGTGGGTTATTTTTGCGCTGATGGGATCCAGATGATTGCCAGCGAGTGATATTATAGTTGTTTTAGTTTCGGAAGGTTATGAGTCCATACATTCGGTTGTATTTACATACTAAGTTTCAATAAAGATGAAATTTGGGCAGCGATTAGCCTATTTAAAACTTGAGCTAGATATTCTGAGCTTAGGATTCCTTAACATTTTAATGTCAGCTGCAACACTTAAAAGTCAGCTGCATATAATAGCAGTAGTTGGTTGTCTGTATTTAATATGATTAGCTACTGCCCAAGTAGCAATTCAAATGCAAATTGGTTTTATTCATGTTTTATGGTAGTTTTATCAAAGCATTATGGAGTTCATTCGGTTTTATCAGGGCATTTTCCATGTTAAGGTGGTTTTAATTCATTAACAGTTCTCAAGAGTGGTTAAAGAACACTTGAAGAAACCTTCATAAAACTACATCATTTATAAGTGTTATTCACCTTACAAGTAATTTTATAAGATACTTGATCATCCTCTCAAGACATCGTTTCGCTACTTGCATAAAACCTGATAAAAGTTTTTTTTTTAAGTTTTATGACATTCTTCTTTAAGATGAATGTATCTTGGAAATGCTGCCATAATTCTCTTAGAACCATTTGATTTTAAATAAGAGCACATATTCTTGAGATAGAACATTATGTGAAAAATAAACAAACTGTCACAATGGACGCCCACAGGTGGAAGAAATTAAAATCTAGTAGATCGTTCAAGCGGAAATTCAATAAAAACTTATCCAATATATTGAACACTCCTTCATCTCAGCCACCAACGACAATTTTTTTTTGACCATTCCATTAGATTCGCAGCCGACTGCGACTAACTTATCAAAAGGGTCTATGCGTAATGCGTCCTATTTTTTGTAACGAATAAAATTAAAGGATACAAAGTGTCGCCAGTTGAAAACCGAAATGCATAACTCATGATATTTGATTTTATGCCAGTTGTGCAAGTTAAACCTAACGTCTCAGGTAGTGCGTTATATGGCGCACCACCGTGGAAATACAGCGCAGTACTTTTGACGTAAGGTTTAATGTGCACTACGATTGTAAAATGTTACCTCCATCATGCAAAAGGAGCATCTGCTGTTATGAGTCGGAGGTTTAGAAAAGAGGGGCTGGGCGTGGTACTAATCCAAGAGCCATGGACCAATAAAAAAAAATACTTGGTATTGAATCACAGGACTGTAAGCTGTTCTATGATGAAAAGCAGAGTACGCCTAGAACTGCTGTTTTGGTTGATAAAACACTGAATTGCTTCAGAATTCTTCAAACGGGACATTGTTACGGTCATGGTTGAGGTGCCTACCACCAGAGGAAAAACTGAGGTCATAGTGGCTTCAGCCTATTTTCCGGGTGATGCTCCTGAGGTGCCTCCTCCTAAGATCGATTCATTTGTCAAGTACTGCAGAGCAAATAATAAGTCATTCATCATTGGCTGTGATGCCAACGCACATCATACCGTATGGGGTAGTACGGATATCAACAGTCGAGGGGAGTGCTTATTGGAATATCTCTCATCAAATAATATAGACATATGCAATAAGGGAAACGTACCTAAAACGTCATTGTCAGATCATAGACACATTATGTTTGAATGGAGTGGGGGGAATCGGTCAACTACTACGTTTAGAAATCCTAGGAAAACTAACTGGGATCAATAGGTACAGTGTTTGAATTCGGAGTTATTTACAGAAGGTGGAAAGATCGATTCTATTCAGAAATTGGAATCGTTTTCCCAAAAGGTAAATGATAAGATTTTAAATTCTTTCACCACTAGTTGTCCTATCAAAAAATCGTCCTCTAACAGGGATGTTTCTTGGTGGAACTCTAAATTGGAACGTCTGCGTAAAACGTCTCGTAGATTGTATAATAAAGCGAAAAGAACCTCAGATTGGACCCCCAATCCATTGGCAGCAGGGTAAATGCACCCTTCTTTTTGGGGGAAATGCTCCTTAGATGCGTTTGCCCGGTATAATGCAATCGGAGGTATTTACCTTCTGGTTAGCGCTTGCCGTTTGTTTTGACGAGTCTTAAGTTTCTTCAAGATTGTATAGCGGAGCTTCGCTCTGCAATCTTTGAGGTAGTTTTGACGGGTTTAAATTTCATTTTGACGAGTTTTAATTTCATTTTGAAGAGTCTTAATTTTTTTTTGACGACTCTTAAATTCAGAAACTTAAAACCCGTCAAAACTATACAATCTTGAAGAAACTGAAGACCCGTCAAAACACCCGGCAAGCGCTAACCAGAAGGTTAATACCTCCGATTGCATTATACCGGGCAAACGCATCTAAGGAGCATTTTTCCAAAGTTTAAGGAGCATTTCCCCAAAAAGAAGGGTGCATTTACCTTTTGCCATTTCTAATATACCTGTATGTCATCGTCAGCCTTAAATAGCACTTTCGAACAGTCAGATAATTACCCTGATCAAAACATTCACCCTTTTCGAAGATGTTGAATAAAATTCGGTTAGTATACCATGAGAAAACCAGGTATTTTGGTTATTCATTCCATTACACAAATGGATAAACAACAACATAAGTTGTCATGAAAATGAAAAGTGTTCTTTTTGTCGTTTTCCGTAGATTGAAAGTAAGACGTCTAAGAGTGAATTGCGGCCTATCCCGCCAGTATCACACCTGATGTTAGTGCCTTGATATAAACGTTCTTCGACGTGCCAGTAAACATACGTGCAGAATATGTGATACTTTCACTACTGGTCAAATTCTTGGTCTCACATGTAGGTTTATAGCATGAGATAAGCCCTCTCACAATCGACAAGGTGAAAGAAGCACTTTGATAAGTTTTTCAGTATTTTTTTTAAACATTGTATTTAAGGAGTTAGGGGAAAGTGCTCTAATGTAAGCCTATGGATGTAAAATTCGGCCTATCGATAAAATTTGCCCGACAGTGATTTGTGGATTTACCTCGAGTTTTAAGCATAGGCCGAATCCTAGATCCATAGACCCACATTAGAGCACATTCCCCTATATACCTTTTTTGTCGAAAAAAATAGGAAAGTTTGGATTTTTTTAAGGTATGTAGCAATCTTTTTATAACCTTAATGATTTTATTGTTTGACCGTGCAGTCTGTTCACAATGTTTCTGCAAAAAATTGTGAAAAAATGTTAAATAGTTTTTAAGGGATGGCAGTTTCCCTTAAACGCCTTTTTTGGAAGAGCCTTGCGGTGATAACTCCACAGGTCGAACAGGTCAACTGAAACCATAAAAATAAAAATAAATCATTAGCTTAGAGTGATTCCGTGTATCTGAACGATCGTTTTTATAGTTTTTTTTTTTCATACGGGAACGTTTTATGCAAAAATTGTTTTTTTCGGTCGCTAGAGGTTTTACTAAAAAAATAATTTCTGCGAAATAAAAATTTAGGCATGAAAAATGGATCGTTTAAGCACGCACAAAATTCATCACGAACATTTTTTAAAAAAAATCAAGGAAATCAGTTCAGTAGTTTTTTGCCAATCCATATCACAGCAAAGTCATTTTGCAAAAAACACAATTTCGAGATATTCGAGTTTAAAGTTTCAAGTTTAGTTAGGGGCCGGTACGGCGCTGTAACTTTCTTTCTACTGCTCAAATCTCTATGAAAATTTGAGAAAGTTGAGTTGTTCTTTAAGATAATGCAATAATTTTTTTTAGATTTTTTGAAAGTGCAAAAGGTATATAACCCCTTAAATTTAAAAAGTGCCTAAGATCAGCCTTTTATCCTATTGCCAAAGATCTTAGAAATGCATGAAACGTCGAGAACTGATGAGACTTAGCCAATTTTGAGCTGGGGAGTGAATTTAATTTTACCCAAATAATTTAAATTCAACTGCTGAGATATTCATGGCAATAGTATTGAAACATATCCTTTATCATCGTTGGCAACTGGTAACATATTATATGTGATATTTCATTAGGGTGGCTCACTTAATTCCCAATAGAGTGGTCCTTTAATGACGAAGATGAAAAATTGAAAAAAAAAATTAAAAAAATTGAATTTGAATGGAATATACAGGGTGTCTCACAATAGGTGTCACTAAAACAAAATGGGATTACAGCAAAACAAATTAACCAAATCATAGCATTTATTTTTCATGTGAAAGATACATGTTATAGAAATAAACCATATTAATTCAATTCGAATCTCTCGCCCTTTTCCTTGGTAACTTTGCGTAAACGCTTTGTAAACCCATCGCAGCTGGCACGCATGATTTCCTGAAGAATTTGGTCCCAAATATCAACCAAATGTTTCTTGAATCGATCTAAAGTAAGCGCTTTCGAAGGGCCTATATGTTGAAGCATATAACGCCAAACAAAGTAGTCAAGTGGGTTGAGATCCGGTGAAGAGGCAGGCCATTCTTCGCTTGTGATGAAATTGGGCGAATTTTCCGCGCACCATGATTGTGTCTTCTTTGCCTAGTGAGCTGGAGCTGAGTCCTGTTGGAAACCAAATGGTGTATTCCCATACAGCGTTGAAGCATGAGGAAGCAGATGGTTCTTCAAAACCTGCTCGATGTAATAAAGGGTGTACGGAATCAAATTGCGACACACACAAATATTCGGCAAAATTTTCCCGTTGAACCAATCATCTTTAAACTTTCAGGGAGTAAAATAAAACATGTTATGAATATTTTCCTTTGTTTTGTTTATTCAATTTCAATTCCATATCCAATTGCACGAACCTACTTCTTTACACTACTCATAAGGTTCTGTACAACATTTAGACCAACTTTTTTTTTTTGCGTGGCAATCCATTTTTTCTTCATACCTTCCTCCGATTTCACTTCCTTAGGATCCTTCCAAAGTTTCTGCTTCATGATGGCCCAGTTCTTTTCAATTGGCCGCAGTTCCGGTGCGTTCGGGGGGTTGAGATGCTTCGGCACGAAATTGACCTCCTTAGCCTTGTACCACTCCAAAACCTCTTTCGAGTAATGGCACGCGGCTAAATCCAGCCAGAAAATCGTTGGACCATCGTGTGACCTCAGAAGAGGAAGTAGACGCTTTTGGAGGCATTCCTTTAGGTACACCTGCCCATTGACCGTTTCAGTTGTAAAGAATGGGATGCTCCGATTTCCACACGAGCAAATTGCTTGCCAAATCATATATTTTTTGGCAAACTTTGAAACCTTCTGCTTTCTAACGTCGTCAAAAACATCGAGTTTGTGATGAGCACTGAAAAACTGGAGCTCCGGAAGCTGCCGGAAGTCTGCTTTTACATACGTCTCATCATCCATAACGAGACAATGTGGTTTCGTCAACATCTGGGTGTAGAGCTTTCGTGCATATGTTTTACCTACCGTATTCCACCGTTCATTTCGATTAGGCGCCTTTTGGACTTTGTACGTGTATAGTCCTTCACGTTTTTTTTTCGCATCTTGCACGAACATTTTGGTAAAATTCAGTTTCTTTGCCACATCTCGAACTGAACTGTTGGGGTTCCTCTTGAAAGCTTTAACTACCCGTTTGTGATCCTTAACACTATACGGAGATCCATTTTTGCCACTTTTTTCATTCCGATCGATGGTTAAACGTTCGTGGTACGGATTTAAAACACGCGACACCGTAGAATGTACCATTCCCAGCTTCCTGCTGATGGCACGATGAGAATGATCCGGATTTTCGAGAAACGTGCGCAAAATTTCATTGTGCCGCTGCTGTTCTTCCGACTCCATCTTCGCAACGATTGCACATCTGCTAGTGATACTTACACAACGTGAACAAATACACATTGAAATAATTCCACCCAAAATTTCAATAGAAAATACCCAACGAGTAAAAAGTTACAGCCATTTAAAAGTGGTGCAATTTGATTCCGTACAACCTTTATTCAGTGTTGATTTTTAACGTTAGGTTCTATGAAAAGAAGATGAAGTTTTCCTTTTCGTGAAACGGCGCCCCATACCATGATTTTCGATACATTCTGATAGCGTTCTGTAGCTATTTTATCTCTTGGAATATTGAATATACGATCATTTCGTTGATTATGACTGTCCTGAAGGAGGAAAAGCATTTCATCCGAAAATAAAATCTGCTGAACCAAAAGATTTCTGCTTCCTTGACCCTGACTTGCTTTTGACGTCAACCCGTGAACCCATTGTTTCTTGTACGGTTTGCATTCCAGATCATGTCTGAGGAGCCTGTTCATTAAAGCAGGGGACATTTGAAATTGTTTGCTCAATTTACGGCCAGATACGGCCGGATTACGTCTTGTTCGCTTCCTCACACATTTGATCTTTTTCTTCGTTCTGGCAGTTCGTCTGGTACCTTCCTTTGTGTTGAATATGGACAGTTTCTTTGAACCGTTTTAAAGTACGAAAAATAAAACGCTTACTCACTGCGAACTGCTTAAGGCTATTGAATATCTGACACGGTCCAAGCTTTTGCAAATTTAATTTTAAAACTTTCTCCCGTATGGTTTCTATGGTAGCTGATAAATATAAACAAACAGAATCGTTTATGTATCTTCAGCGATAAGCTGTCAAAAAAAGTACTCTCAAAACGGGTATCATCGATTCCGCTGTTGAAATTACCCAGCTGAAATAAACCAAGACTGAAAAAAGGTGACACCTTTTGTTGGACACACTGTACTTTATAGTTTGCAAAATATTTAGTGTGTTGTCGTACGAAACACTTCAGATTAGTGATTTTCTCACACGTACCAATTTTGATAATCCCAGGGGAGAAGTTAGCTCAGCATCTACTCAAGACGGTACAGAGAACTCATACTACCAGCATATTTTCTACAGGATCGTATTATTAGGGAAAGGTTATACTTAATGATGCTCTATTATATTATATGTGTCTTGCTTAGCGAACCACCTTCTTAACTTATCCAATTCTCAGAAACCGATGACATCGTCGACATCTTGGCATATATTTTCAGGATCTGTCATAGATTCGGCCTCTACGATGTCGGTAACAATTAATTTGTAATTGAAAAACAATGTAAATTTAAACCAACACTTCACTTGTTCGCTTCTCGAAAACAAAACAAAATAGTAAAAGCGAGCACTTTCCCTTTTGTTTAAAATTACATGGCGTCTTGAAAGCTACCACTAAAAAAATGAAGGATATAGTCAAGTTGACACTCTCTCGGTACGCTGAACTGAACTATATTTTTATTCGGACGAGAAACTGTTTGTGCCGGAACATCCTCATTAAAGAGTGCCCCAGAAAGTACCGCTCCCATTTCGCAATAATTGATAACTAGTTCTTTTTTATGGCTAGATCCTGTTGCTTACTTTCTCTCAGCTATTGTGTAGTGGTTTCATCGTCTTCAACAGTTTGTTTCAAATGTGTGGACCGGCATTGTAATTCTATCCCACTAAATGCCGGACTCTCATCGATAGATTGGGACAACTCCTAACTGTCTTGTAGGCCAAAGTATCTCATCTTCACCGTACTCTAACGCAGAAGAATTGATCAGCGAACGTACTGGGATTAACCTTCAACTACTGGAAGAGCAGAAGGCCTATGCGCTGAAGCAAATTAAACAGGATCACGCGAATTTCTTGGAACAACGAATGTTAGAAGTGGAAAAAGAGGCATGGAGAGCACCGTACGAGATTATGAATGCAATCAGTATTAGAGGCTGGATGAATTGCTTGGGCCAGGTCACTGTCAGCCAGAATCTGCCAGAAACTTCTGGGCAGACCAGCATGTTGACGGTCCCAGCTTTAACTTCCCGAACGAGACTGTAGCATCCAACTACCGAAGCAATGAATAAAGCCAATAAAATCACCACCGCACAGTGGTCAAAAAGTCGATTTTAACGCTCTCAACTGATAGCTCCCTAAATAGTGGAGCTAGAGCGATGGCGTCTTTGCAAAGTTGGTGGATGATGACAAGCTTCATATTTTGATGGCATGATTTTGGTGATCAATCTCCCTAAAAGTGGGATAAAAATTCAATTTTTTTAGGATTTTAATATAGAGAGTTGATGTCTTCAGTAAAATTGTAGAAAAAGTCAATACAAACAACTTTGCTACAGACATATAAATCGTATGTTTCACCCAATTGGATATAGAGAGCATTTTATAAGAACTAACCTCCAAAAACACATTTTTCACCGAAACATTTTGTTTCTTATTTTAAGGACAATATAATGTTCTACAAAGTTATTTGCAATATCAAAAAAAAAAGAACATTCTAGAAAATACTTTACCTGCATTATTTCAGTGGGATGAGTTATTGAACTGTTTTCCGTTTTTTGTTTGTCGTATTTCCGACGGCTGTACCACACTGAGGATCAGGTAGGAGCAGATAGAGTTGACTGCATCTAATAGTACATTATAAGAGCTTTCAAGTGGTTGTTGGTTTATCCGTCCACAACCGTCTGCTGGGGAGTTATGCTCAAAACAAATATCGATAGGTTTACTATATTTCATGATTCAAACAGCACAAAAATTTGCGTTGTCATGGTAACCACACCTCCAAACTCATTATTTTCAGCTGAATTTTACATTTTATTTTTAGTTAATATTTTTGTTCATTATATAGTACTATAATTAAACCGATTTTTATTTCGATTAGTATTAAAAATTTATATTTTCGTTGCCGATTTCAATTTGAACCACTTCTTTTGCTAGCAGCTTCTTATCATCGCCAGACAACGGTTTCTCATGCTTTATTATTTATTTATTTATTCAAAACATCGAATCCACACATGGTAGATAATCCGAATTCGTAAGTCGTTTCATTTACTGCACGTTATTCATTTCGGTTGGTTTGTCTCTGCATATATAACATGATTTAAAACTTTCAAGAGAGGCTACGAATTGCGAACTTCTGAACTGGTTTCGTGTATCATCAGATCCATTGATTACAAGCATTCGTGGTTGGCCCAAAAAGCCTTAAGCTATTAAGAATAAATTATATGTCTAACATTACCATCAATCAACATGATGTTTCCCGCCACCACGTGGCTTTGTTTTGATTACTCTCTCATCGCGAACATCACTGCCCTTCTCGCCGTCGCACCAAAAGTGTTCGAATTTCGAACATTCCACCACACTCTCCGATAGGAAGCAAGGTATGCTGTAATCGGGAGAGAACCAACGCAACACTTTCCACCCAAACTTCCTTCTGCAACATAACAGTGACATCGGCTCTCGCTGCGAGTTGCGAGTCGACATTCGAAGGGAAAAGCCGTGAGAGCACGGGAGAGATTTTCCTCGTGTTGCGTTCCGTCACAACACATTCTGATGCAGGATCCGGTTTTCATTCCGTCAATGCTTCAGTGTTTTGTCGACTCACGACCGGTGCAGTCGTGGGGTTGGAAATTTTCAAGCACGGATATATTTTGTCGGTTAACCTACCCGAATCCTAGAAAGGCAGTAGCTGGTTTGTTGTTGTTGTGTCTCGGATGTGCCAGAACAGTAGTGGGTAGTGACGGTTCACGGCAACGAGGACCCGGAAGTCATCGCCGTCGTCGTCGGTGTAGCCTCTCGGGTAATTTTCGTGCGGATGTGTGTGTGCTCAGGATCCTAATGCCGACGACTAGTGGTAGTAAAAGGGTGTGTGCTAGTCGGGCGTAGAAATTTTTCGTGAATGAAGTCTCAGGGAGGCAGTTCGGCACCGGCTCCGGTGGGCTTTTGGGAAGTGTCTGCGTGGAATGTGTGGCAACTGCTGAAGTGTGCATGATGTAGGTGGTACGTAGGTTGATTTTCAGTGAGAATTGATTTGGTAGACCTTCGGGTGGATTTTTTTTTCTGGGTTATGGGATACCTTATTTTGAGATGGATACATATGTTGATATCAAATGTCTAGATCCAATTGAATTTAAATACGATGGAATTATTGAAACATGACAGCAAGCCTCGGATTAGTGGTTTGAAATTGTGCCTCTTATTTTGCATAGAAACAATAAACAATATCGCATAAGAATAGGATTGCGGGTAGTATTGTTTTAAGATAATGTGTAGGAGGATTTAACATGCATTCGGTGCCAATAAAATTTTAATCAAAGCAAAGCATTAAACAAATCAATTTGAATATTTTTTCTTAAGTTATACTGATCTTGTTCTGTATACTTCAAAAGATAACTGGCTCAGTACAAATAAAAGATTGATTGTCGATCAGTTCTAATAGTTGGTTGCTCAAAAGTCAAGATTTGATAAATATTGATGGAAATGATCAATTATAATTTTAAATTTATATCTTTTTGTGGAGAAAATTTAATATATTTATCCATTTTCCTGATGCTTTGAACATTTGACTGAACACCCAAGCGGAGTGTTTTTGGAAGTGTGCTGTTTGTTTTTATTTTATATCATGATTATCGAGATTTTCAGTTTCAGGCTGGTTCATCTTCCGTAGTAGTCATGTAAACAACTTTTTTTTTGTATTTTCGGAACATGTCCGGGGTGTTTACCACTGCGTAACTTGAGATATATAGATCATATTATCATCAGATTCAATGCATGTGCAGGCAGATCAACAGTAACTATGAGATGATCTGTAAGGAACTCAAGGGCAATTTTAGTGACGTAGAACATCCCAGGATATCTCATTATATCTGTTGACCTTCCAGAAGACTCACTTAATTTGGGTCTAATACATATTGTTACTTTGTTTCTGAAATCTGAAGATTTTAAGTTTTGAACTCCAAGATAGTTAAGATAACCTAGAACATCCGAAGATTACCTCATAATGATCGAGATACGCAATGAATATGTTTCAGTACACATCGTAGCTTTGCATAACCCAGAAAGCTTTTTTTTACAACTGTAGGTCTTATGTTATGATCTTTAGGATAGTTTGGATGATCTAGAACATGTCATAATATTTGATTATGTTTGTTGACCATTGAGAATATCAATAAAAAATGTTTGAATATTCATTGAAACTTTGTATTGTCTAAAAACTACTGTTACAACTGTAAATCATAAGTTCTGAACGCCAGAGCAGTTTGGATGCCCTAGATCATCCCAAGGTTATCTTTTGATGTTTTTTTACGTTCAAAAATATTCACTTAATAGTTAAGCTTGAATACGTGACGTTACTTTGTACAGCCCAAAAAGCTACTGTTACTACCGTAGATTTCAAGTTATAAACTCAAAGACAGTTTAGAGTATCTAGAGGATCACAAGGTTATAAAATAATGACTGTTGACCTTCCAGAAGATTCATTGAATATGTTTGAATATATATCGTCACCTTATACAGCACAAAAAACTACTGTAACAGCTGTAAAACATATGTTTTGAACTTAAGGATAGTGTGAATGACCTCAAATATCCCAAGATTGCCGCATTGTGTCTGTTGACCTTCCACATTATTCAAATGAATATTGTTAAATGGCAAAAGGTAAATGCATCCTTCTTTTTGCGGAAATGCTCCTTAAACTTTGGAAAAATGCTCCTTAGATTCGTTTGCCCTTATG
Organism: Aedes koreicus; assembly: GCA_024533555.2. Lineage (NCBI taxonomy): Eukaryota > Metazoa > Arthropoda > Insecta > Diptera > Culicidae > Aedes > Aedes koreicus. The sequence continues at coordinate 88,471 of JAHHFK020000437.1, forward strand.
AAGAAACTTAAGACCCGTCAAAACAACCGGCAAGCGCTAACCAGAAGGTTGATACCTTCGATTGCATTATACCGGGCAAACGCATCTAAGGAGCATTTTTCCAAAGTATAAGGAGCATTGGAGAGAGGCAGCCATAGACCGAGTATATTGGCGAAATGTTGTAGATGAATTATATCGTAAATACGATGTATGGCTATTTAAATAAATAAAATAAGGAGCATTTACCCTGCTGCCATTGTTAAATACATATTATCCCTTTGCCTACTCCAAAACCTACTGTTACAACTGTTATGTTCTGAACTACAGTTTGGATGACATAGATCATCCTAGATGCTTATTTAAAGTAGGTTTTTTTTTACGTTCGAAAATATTCACTGAATATGGGGCTTCAAATGGTGAGTTGACAGCTTCGAAGGAGGATGCGGCCGACCTCTGGTCCTCACAAGTTCCTACCTCACGCCTCCACGAGTCATATGATCACAAAAGACTGCCAGCTGAAACATGGGGACGCTGGTTGGCGTAGCCTGGGGGATGTTGTTGTTTTAACCATGGCGAGGTGGGGGGCGGCGACTGTCATTATTTTTTTTTCCGCGGGCAGGTTTTAGAACATGTCTTATAAAATAATATCTTTCATTGAAATTATATTTTTGATATTGGGAATGATATTTTCTGTTTTCAGCTTTTGCAGGACTAGTAGGATATTAGTACATATCTAATTATATTTTTTCAGTAACAATCCAGTGGATGTCATGGTCAACTAATTTAATTGTGTCTTAAAATGCCATGTACATCATTCAAGTTGGAAATTTGTATTAATAGCATTTTTGTCTTCTATGATATTTTAATTTTTTATTGTTATCTGCTTCAGGGTTTTAGGGAGGGTGATTTTAGGTAGTGTAGATATGTTACTGCTGTGTAACATAAGATCTTTTTCTATTAACCACCCACACTTGTGAGTGGCCCCAACAGCCTTCTTGTTGTTGGTTTGAATCGGTCGTCAAATTGGATATCTCAACATATTCTTGTACTCCATTGAAATAAACCACCCACACTTGTGAGTGGCCCCAACAGCATCCTTACTGTTGGTTTAAACCGGTCCTCAAACTCGATGATTTAATATATTTTTGTATTCTGGTGAATAAAACCATCCACATTTGTGAGTGGTCCCATCAGCATCCCTACTGTTGGTTTAAATCATCCTCAAACTAGATGTTTTTAAAATATTCTTGTATTCCATTGGAATAAACCATTTGTATTCTGGTGAAATAAACAATCCACACTTGTGAGTGGCCCCAACAGCATCCTTGCTGTTGGTTTAAATCTGTCGTCAAATTAGATATCTCAACATGTTCTTGTATTCCATTGAAATAAACCGCCCACACCTGTGAGTACCCCCAACAACATCTTTACTGTTGGTTTAAACCGGTCCTCAAACTCGATGATTTAACATATTTTTGTATTCTGGTGAAATAAACCATCCACATTTGTGAGTGGTCCCAACAGCATCCCTACTGTTGGTTTAAATCGGTACTCAAACTCGATGTTTTTAACGTATTCTTGTAATCCATTGAAATAAACCACCCACACTTGTGAGTTGCCCCAACAGCATCCTTACTGTCGGTTTAAATCGGTTCTCAAACACGATGTTTTAACATATTCTTGTATTGTGGTGAAATAAAACATTCACACTTGTGAGTGGCCTCAACAGCATTCCTACTGTTGGTTTAAATCGGTCCTCAAACTCGATGTTTTTATCGCATTCTTGTATTCCATTGAAATAAACTACCCACAATTGTGAGTGGCCCCAACAGCATCCTTACTGTTGGTTTAAATCGGTGCCAAAATTTGAATAACTTTAATGTACATCTCTGTTCAGAGAATAAATCGGGAACATAGTAAAATATCTTATTCGCTGCCAACGTCAGTTGAATTCAGCACACCGTTTACCAAAACGGATCCCGCTGCAAACCCAACCATTTTATCCAACATCCCAGTGATTTCTCGTGGAAGTGCAGAGGTGTTCTCGACCTCCAATAAAGCGAGTATCATGTCAACATATTCCTACCCATTCCCTACTTGACCTGCATTCGGGCGAGGCCGGCGCCGGTATTGCCTTGGTTTGGAATCACCAGTTTTTACACATTGAGGATGTATGCTGGTCCCAAGCATCATCTTTTGGTTCTCTGTGTAATAACAGCTGATCTGGCAATAACGGGGTAGCAACCTCGGCCGGTCAATCATGCTCATGCTTATGCTCATGCTCATTTGCAAAACATGAGCATTCTCATTTAATTTTTATACACTTAAATACAATATACACAAACTCTTAAATGAAAATATACAAAATTCGAAAAAATCACTATTTTACTAAAGGTGTGTTAATCGAAAATACGTAAGTTGACAGCCCCTCACCGTGTATTTCCCCCTTCGGCCCTGTTCATAAGCCACGTACTCATTTTTTTTAAATCTCAGAACCCCCCTCGTAGATTTTTATCCATACATTTTTTTTTTAAATTTTGTATGGGGCGTAGACTTTGGTCAGACCCCCTTCTCCCCAGAAAAGTCTACGTGGTTTGTGGATAGCCCATTGGTATATTGTAAGCCTGAAGCAAACTTTCAACGGTCGCAACATGAATCAATCGTCACATTTCAAATTGCCCCTCGTTTGATTCCAAGCCAAAGGAACCGTAAACAACGAAATTTTTTGCAATCTTTCATACGCCATGCAACAATGTTAACAATCTTTCATACAACAGGCTAGATTCAGGCGTTATCTGGCTTAAATTTACATGAAATATCCCATTATTAACTGTCAAATCTAGCATTCTCTTTATGTGCATTAGATATCCCAGAAAATTAAATGTTTCTTTCTATCTGTGCAGACCCCGAGCAAACCATTTGGTATGCAACCTGTTAGCATACCAACCATTTCAAAAAAATATAAATATATATATAAATAGTAGGAGGGGTGGTAAAAAAAATATGTATTATTTTGTAATAATAATTAAAGGAGTAATTAAAATTTGTAATTACAATAAAAAAAAAAAATATAATATTTTATTTTTAAGGGGGGGAGTATTATTATTTTGTGGGTGGGGGGGGGGGGGGGCCGACGGGGGGGGGGGGTTTTTGTTTTTTTTTTGGTTTGCGGATAGAAAAAAAAATATGCGGTGGGTTCCGGGTGCGTCGGGGCAAATGTAAATAACATCACATAAAAGTTTCTTTTTATATTCAAAGCTATGTCCATTTAGTATCCCGGTTAGCATGCCAACATTAGAAAGAGAATATATATATATATATATATATATATATATATATATATATATATATATATATATATATATATATATATATATATATATATATATATATATATATATATATATATATATATATATATATATATATATATATATATATATATATATATATATATATATATATATATAAAAAAAAAAAAAAAAAAAAATATATAAAAATATATATATAAATCATCTGTATCTCGGTAACGGATTGACGTACAAATAAATACGTATATACATCAAAACAAAGGTAATTCACTGTACTTTAAGGAAAAAATATCAATACAAATCATATCTATTTGTATATAATGAAAATTCGCACTTTCTTCTTTATTCCTCCCATCAAACGCTGCACACCTCCGGAGTCAACTTCCTTGGCATATTTGTTCCACATTTTGGTCATCTGAGTCGCGTCCCGAACCGTTTTTCCACTTTTCTTAAGCTTCCGCTTCATTATTGCCCAAAATCTCTCGATGGGCCGGAACTGCGGGCAGTTGGGTGGATTTACGTTTTTATCGATGAAATCTACGTTATTATCGCGGTACCACTGGATGACTTCCCGGCTGTAGTGGCAACACGCCAAATCTGGCCAAAACTTCACGGGACCTTTATGGGCTTTAATGAAAGGTAGTACGCGGTTTTTGTGGCATTCTTCCTTGTACAGCTTCGAGTCCATCGTCTTATTCGTCACGAACACTTTGGTCTTTGCTCCGCAGATGCATATCCCTTGCCAAATCATCAGTTTTTTGGCAAATTTGTCCATAAAAGCAAACTTAAACTTCACAGGAACATCTCCTCGTGCCGTCGCCATGTAGAATTTTTGGCCGAAATCCATTTTGACGTAGGTTTCATCATCGATGAGCAGGCATCCTTGGTACTTCGTCCAAACCTGCTGGTACAATTTCCGAGCTCGAGTTTTGGTGACGAAACTTTGCTTCAACGTTCTGTTTGGTTGCTTGCTGGCTCGATAAGAACGATATCCTGCTCGCAAACGGATTCTTCGAACGGTAATGCGAGAAGCAGCGTATTTTTGTGCGATTTCATTATCTGATAGTACAGGGTTTGCTCTGGCGGTTCTTAACACCTTCTGGTTCAGCTTGCGGTCATATGTTCCACTACGACGCTTACCTTGAGGCACTCGATCCACGCTCTTTCGCTCTCTGGAACGTTTGAGCACATCATACACGGTTGATTTGGCGATTTTCAACGTTTTTGCGATTTTTATTGCGGACCACGTTGGATTATCAACGTGGGTGTGCAGAATTTTTTTTTTCTCCGCTCGGCTTCCATCTGGAATAACTTTTGACTCACTGCACGAAGCACCGTGAAATTGAAACCACAAAAAATGGGCGCCTAGGTCAACAAACCGCTGTAATATTTTTTTGCAGCGGTCACTTTCCGTGCCACTGCAACACATTAAGTGATTCCGGATTCTAACTGGACAGAACTTATTTCACTGACAACAAGGTAAAAGTTGCTGAATACTTTTAGAACTGAATAAAGTGTACGATTTTTATATTTGTGACACCAAATCTTGACCAAATTTTTAAAAAGGCGTGTCTTTTTTTTGAAAAAAAGGGGGGGGAAAAAAAATTAAATTTTTATTTTTTTAAATATTATGCTTTGCCACGAAGGGGGACCACCAACACAAAAAATATCATTTTTTTTTAATGTTACTGGTGTGCGTTTGGGGGGGGGTGTTTTAAATTTTTTGAAATTTAATTTTGTTTTTTTTTTTTCTTTTTTTTTATAAAATAATATGTTTGTTTTTTGTATGTGGGTAAAGAAAGTTTTGGAATGGAACTTCGAATAATCGAAGATTAAGTGGGCGGAATGAAAACGTTTGTGACAACTACAACTTGACAATATCGACCATATCAAGAATGTGTTCTAAGACCACGTTCCACGACGACAAGAGACGACTCGATGATTGCAAGAAGCATCAAGAAAAATTTCTTCAACTTCTCCTTAAACCCTTTCAGCCCTAAGGGGTCATATATGAGCCCAAAAGGAAAATGGCTGTAAAAATTACAGATTGAATAAAAGTGTACACTGTCTTCGGAAAATTTGTTCTATATCAATTTTTCTATTTGAAAAAATAAATAAATAAATAAAATATGAGTTTCAGGCTTGTTTGACGACCTAGAACTTCCTGAATATGAAGAAGTTCAGAAGGAAAATATAAATGCAAAGCGTTGTTTTAGAATATGGTACGTATTCATAAGTGTTATTAAACACTCGATGATAAACGTTAAACATTTTGGTATATTTCTGGGATGTTATAGGTGTGTGTGTGTGTGTGTGTGTATACAATCCAACGCCCACCGTCCGGCAGGGTTTTTATGGAAGAAAAATGTTTGTAGTTAAACGAACTGTTGTCGACAAGACAAACATTTTTAGCCCGGGAGTTGGAAGGTGATAGCTCTGTTGAGTTCCAGTGACCCATTTCAGAATGCCTGGTTACTCACGTCCATTCCGAGGTCACTTTCACTTACAACAAGCCCCGCATAGACACAGTACGAAAGTCAAATGGATATAGGTACTGTGCATACACTTCCATCATCAAATCTTATTGTTTTGAGGATGGCACGTATTAAGCAGTATCGTTCAAATTTAGTTATAATCAGATAGATCTCACCGAAAATTGTTGTTGATGTACAGTCTTCATTTGGACGGCTTCCCTGTGATGCGAAAGGATGCATTTATGTTTCTGCAGAAGTTGCACTTCGCTATTCGGCAAATATTTTCACATCATCCTAGTACTTCGCGCACAAATGCAATACAATGAAAATCACAGGTAAAAATGCACTTCCGAGAAGAAATTTAACTTGAAAATCACAATCATTGTGCAACGGAAGAAAAAAAAATATTTCTGGGATGTTCACCTGGTTATTCAAAATGTACTTGAGTTCAAAACTTCAGATCTACAGTAGTAGCAGTATTCAAACATGTTGAATAAACGTTTTAGAAGAGTCATTAAGAGTCATTATTTGATAATTTTGTGATGTTCTAGGTCATACAAACTGTCCTTGAGTTCAGAACATAAGATCTACAGGTGTAACAGTTGGTTTTTGGAGTATGCAAGGGGACAATATGTATTTAAAAATATTTATTGAATACTTTGGAAAGTCAACAGACATAATGCGACAATCGTGGGATATCATAGGTCATCCAAACTGTCCTTAAGTTCAAAACATAAGATCTACAGTTGTAACAGTAGTTTTTGGGGTAAATAAGGTGACGATATGTATTCAATAATATTCAATTATTCTTCTGGAAGGTCAACAGTTATTATTTTATAACTTTATGATCCTCTTGGTAATCCATACTGTCCTGGAGGATAGATCTTTAAATCTAAGGCAGCAACAGTAGTTTTTGGGCTATACAAAGCTATGTCGCGTATTAAAGCATATTCAGTGAATATTTTCGAACGTAAAAATACATGAAAAGAGAATCTTGGGATGGTCTAGCTCATCCAAACTGTCCTGCCATTCAGAACTTTAGATTTACAGTTGTTTCAGTAATGTTTATAAAGTACAAAGTTACAATTAATATTCAAACATATTCAATAATTATTCTTAAAGTTCAACAACAATACAAAGTAATATGGCATGTTCTAGGTCATCCAAACTATCTTTGAGATCCGAACATAACGAACATCTACAGTTGTGACAAAAGCTGAAGCAACTGAAGATCTTAAGTTTTGTACTCGAGGACAGTTCGAATAACATAGAATATCCCAACATTATCGTCACCCTGAGCTGGCGCAGCTCTATTGCGAACGCAGTATCCTGAAAGTCGCTAAAGCTGGAAGGGTACAATGGGCGGGACATGTTGTAAGAAGAACAACAACCCCGCAAAAATGTTGTTTGCCTCGAATCCGACCTGTACAAGACACAGAGGAGCGCAGCGAGCTAGGTGGTTAAACCAAGCGGAGCAAGACCTTGGAAGTGTGGGATATTCGAGGAACTGGAGTCAAGCAGCCTTCAACCGAGTTTTATGGAGAAATATCGTGACGCAGGTGGGGTCCTAATAGGAAGTTGGACCAGCATAAGTAAGTAAGTAAGTAAGTATCTCTATAACTATGTTTTGTCTTCACGAATTGTTAAAACACATCCCATGAATCTGAAATAAACAACTACGACGGAAATATAATGCGAAATTTATGTTTTATTCATGTTTTGAGGTGTCCGGATTATTGCGGATACAGACCTTATAATGCTTGGAAAAATTTAGGCCTTATATGGTTACGATCCAAAAACTAGGGATTCAAAAAGAATGACAGTTGCATGTGTCGAATCAGACAATCGAACGACGTACCGTTGCCTTTGAATTATTTTCCCGGCGTCCTGCGAAAAAGCCTCTGATATCGGTGAAAAACCAAAAGAAACGGCTCCTGTTTACTCGATATCACATAACCTGGAGTGTGAAGAAATGGCGATCGTTACTGTTCAATGATGAGTCGAAGTTCAACATCATTGGACGCGACGGAATGTGCCGTGTACGCCGACCGATCGGAAAACGCTAGGATTCACGATACTGCCAGAAGACGGTGAAGCATTGCGGAGGAAATGGTGGTGGTCTGCGGAGGTCTTTATGTGAATGGTCTGGGTCCAATTCATCGAATGGATTGAATTATGGATCGTTTCATGTACAGGGTGCGGCAGAAAATAATGCGAAAATTTGTTCTATTTCTTTCAAATCCCATTTTCAACTAATTCAAGCAATAATATCAACATTTTCGAGTGCAGTTATCTTTATAAAGTCCTTTTAAACAAATTTATTCAATGTGTCCTCCATTTTTATTAATAACATCCTCGAGCCGACGCCGGAAGCCAGAGCATGCCTTTCGGACGTAGTCATCCGACATTGACTGCCATGTGCGTGTTATGGTTGACTTCAGGGTTTTCACATTAGGGTGTGATGTTTTGCAGGCTCGTGCTTCAACATATGCCCAAATCGAATAATCCAACGGATTAAGATCTGGACTGCTAGGGGGCCACAAATCCTTCGGCCAAAACTTCATGTTATCATTCAACTATTGTTGGGTTCGATTGGACGTGTGACACGGCGCTCCATCCTGCTGTAGGACAACGTTTTGGTCCTCGGAGAAGTTGGCCTTCACCCAGGGAAGCACTTGGTCCTTTAAAATACCGATATACACTTCGGTATTGATTCAGCATCAATGAAAACAGGCGGCATTTTCAAACCATTGGACGCCACCAAGCCAAACATCATGACACCAGCCGGATGTTTGGTTTGAAATTTGAATTTCACTTTTTCCGGAGCGATCTCCATTTTCTGCGGTGAAATGAACCGGTCCGTGCGGCTGTTGGCCACAGCATCGATGCTGAAAAGCTTTTCGTCGGAGAACAGGATTATCATTTTTTCCTTCTTCAACAAGGAAAGCAATCTCTTGGAACGAGTCACTCGTAGTTCCTTGACCTGGTCCGTAATCAAGTGGCGTTTCACTCTGGCTCTGGAAGATGCATGCAGGTCTTCTTTGATGATTCTCCGCATGGATTTCTCCGAAATATTGGCTTCCTTTGCAAGTTTTCTTATGGAACGCACCGGGTTGCGAGCAATTTTTGCACGGACCGATTTGATCACGTTCGGCGTGCGTGCATAGCGCGGACGTCCGCTTCCCGGCTTCCGCTGCTTAGGACCATTCTGCAGGGACTTTTTATGCGGTAAACTGTTGCCAAATGGCACCCTACCACCTAGGCAATCTCTTTCGGCTTCTTCTGGGCGAGCAACAAACTGGTGATCACTTCTTTCGCGAACATTTTGACGAATTTGCAATAAAACATATAAAATGTTTGGATGCAGCACTTGAAAGTAAACATAAACAAATACACTTTCGACAGAAATTAGTCACTAGCTACACGAATTAACCCAATACTCAAGTTTGAACATTTTCGCATTATTTTCTGCCGCACCCTGTATAATGGCATTCTCAAAGATGTTACCGAATGTAGAGTGGGATATGCCAATAAAATGGATATTTCAACAATATAACCCAAACACACTGCCTAGTTATGGATTGGCCACCACAGTTTCCGGATCTCAACCCGATCGAGAACTTTTGGGAGATCGTAAATCGAAGAATCAACCTCGAAAACGTGCGCAGTAAAGATAAACTGTTTGAGCAAAGCCCCAAAAAGCTTGAACAGAGATCCCACAAAGCACTATTGACAACCTGATCCACTCCATGCCTCGAAGGTGCAAGGCTGTAATCGACAATAACGGATTCGCAACGAAATATTGAAAGCCGAGGACAATCGGGTGGCCAATATACGAAGTTGCATTTGTTTTGTGCAGGAGGACCATTTCTTGTTTCCGTCATTTGAGAATATTATCAATGTTTGTGAATGAATTCTGTATTATTCGACACAATAAATTTGAATTATGTTTATTTTGATCACCTGCATGCCCTTTTCTTTTTGTTAATTTATCGCAAATTTTTACTGAACAATTTTATGATCGTCTTTGGTTGGCAGTTGGCAGCCCATGTTTTGTCCAACACTGTATAAAATGTTAGTAAATGTTAGTCTCCCACCATCGACCATCGACAAGGTGACAAGTTTGACCTGCGGGACTCCGTGATGAACAACTACTGCTGTGTTTACAAAGGAATTATCACTGTAGGTCGGTTTCTCAAAGGGTAAAAATTAATCACGAGTAAATAAAGTGATAGTAGTACATGAAACTAATGCGGGATAGATTTATTAACTTTGAAAATAAACAGATCAACTCAATTGTTCTGCTGTCGTTTCGAAGGCTGACATTGAAGTGTGAAATTATGTCAACTAATTAGCAATCACTAGCGAAGCATCAGCTCATATGGGAAACTATTCCAATTAGTTGAGTCTTGGTTCGAACATTTCAAAATAAAACAAATAAACTAGTGATTCAGCTTTGATAGCCGTTTTGAAAAGTGCTTCTTCTATGTTTTTTTTTCTTTCGAAAACTGTTATTCTGGTGGGAAAACATATAAGGAAGCGACTTGATAAAACTTCTGACGATCGCATGGCAGATATATCACAAATCGTTTTTTTTATTCTTATCAGTAATTGAATCTTACATTTCATGGTTCGGTAAGCGAAGACATATTTCGATCGTGGGGTAAATAGTTTAAACAAGCTTGTGGCCGGTGTAGTTAGCCTTATCAGCGTGCCTAATTGATAATTCAAGGAATTACAAAAATCACTTTACTAGACCGCATCACTTGACAGACACGGGTTTGTAATTCAAACACCAAACAAGAAACGTGAATGATAAGCCTTTGGAAAATCATCGATAGTACTGTGCGAAAAAGAAAACAAATTTGACTTTCCAAACACATCAAAACTTGATTGATTAATGTAGTGTAACACACTTCCAAATCCGACAGAAATGCAAACAATTCGCCGGATTTGACCCGGAATGATCGTAAAACACTTGTACCCCGTAAGCATTCGTGTCACGCGCGCAAGCACTCGTCCCGTGTTCGTCTACCCAGGCGCAGTCAGCCACTTGTTTGACAAAATGTTATTTCATCGGTCAAAGTCAGTTCGGCTCACTTTCCCCCGGCTTCCATCTGGCGGACGTCGTCGGTGCGACGCGTTGTTGCCGGTTGTAAAATTCGAGTGGACACTGTTCGAAAGTGCCATATGTGACGTTATCCGACCCTCGCTGAACTTGTTTTCGCACACTCGCATATGTGTTGTACGAATTCCGCTGTTACAGAATGTATGTTTCGTTTGCCTTCTTTAGTTACTCATCGCGCCGGCCGGAGGGTGATAGTATAAAAAAAAAAGTTTTGCCGCCCACGCGAAACAAGTGATCTTCCTATACGACGTATGGCTAACGTATAAAACATGTATAGCTAATGTGAGGCAATGGAAAACATGCGTCAAAACAGGTGGTACTAGGAAGAAATAAAGTTTCTGCAATTTGTATTAATTTAGTTTTCAAATGGTTCTGTTTGAAAAAAAAAAACACAGACGAGCAAAACCGAAAACCTCGATTGGTAAACACGTTGTTTAAAAACCGTTCAATTTTGGAACAACGAACTGTGTCAAAACCAAAGATCTCCAGTAACATCGAACATCTCTGAAGTTTTTCAATAAATTTTTTTTCACAAATTGACAAATAAAATAGCGAAAAATTAGTTCAACCCTTTGAACAACGTTACTCGTGTGGAAAGTTCTGTTTTTCTGAGAACCGCAAATGTTAACGAAGTGACCGAAATTGTAATCGAACTCAATGTAAAAACCCGAATTAATGGTGAGACTTCACCAGAATTACGAACTTAAATGTGGCCAATATTGTACTGGATACATACTTTCATCAGAAATTCCAGGAAGATCCAGGAATATTCGATATGTTATACATTCAGTTTATAAAATGACTTATTTGTCAATCCTGAACGTTAATGCCATTAATAGTCTTTAACGACCTGTTTATGTTAGTTATATAAAAGGGGAAATTACATAAATATTAGAAATGTCATAAAATCAGTCCATAGATTGAATTATTAGACAATCGTAAGTGTCAGTTTTGATTATCGATATGGATTCGAGATACTTAGTATGTATATGTTCGTTGAAAATTGTGTAGTTATAGTAAATGGAGACTTTGTGTAATTTTCGAATATACTCGTTGCAGTTCGAAACCGGATCACTCGAGCCAATCGATCCTGCTCTAATTCTATAGAGTCGCATAGTGTGGCTAGTCCGCTGTATGTGCTATACAACGCAGCAGATGCGGAACAATAGAATGCAAGCGGCATCGAATGGGGTGAGTGGCCTTGTTTCGTTTTGAACTGCTGAGTCGAATGGTATAAGGCACTCGGCCCTCTGGGCCTCGGATAAAAAGTCGAGTTTTCAAGTGATCTTAATACCCTTCTTTTGGTGTAAGAAGGATAAAAAAGGCAGCGGTGCTGATAATTTTCCGACACCAGCAGAGAAATGCAAAGGCGCATTATTGCTGGCAATCGTGCCTACTTTGGACTCCGCAGGATGCTAAGATCGAACAAAGTTCGCCGAACCACAAAGTTGACCATCTACAAGACATTAATTAGACCGGTAGTTCTCTACGGCCACGAAACATGGACATTGCTAGTTGAGGACCAACGCGCCCTTGGAGTCTTTGAACGGAAGGTGCTGCGTACGATCTACGGTGGAGTGCAGATGGAAGACGGAACATGGAGGAGGCGAATGAACCACGAATTGCACCAGTTGCTGGGAGAACCTCCCATCGTACACATCGCAAAAATCGGTCGACTACGATGGGCTGGGCATATCGTAAGAATGTCGGATGACAGCCCTGTGAAAATGGTTCTCGAAAACGAAACGACAGGTACAAGAAGAAGAGGCGCACAACGAGCAAGGTGGATCGATCAAGTAGAAGGCGACCTGCGGACCCTCCGCAGACAGCGAGGCCTTTTCATAGATTGAAGAAAAGCGTTCGATACGTTAAACAATAGCATTCTTCTGCAAAAATAAGAATACTATGGAGTGCGGGGACTAGCAAATCACATCATCCGAAGCTACTTAACAAACAGGCAACAATATGTTACTCTCGAGGACTCATGTAGCTCTTTACGAACATTCAATATTTGAGCCCCCAAGGCAGTAATATTGGACCTCTTTTATTCCTTATTTACATACACGATCTTGGTAACTTGCCCCTTAAAGAATACCAAAATTATTTGCTGACGATACTGCTATTTTCTATCCAAGTAATGATACTACTCCCATAATTGCAAACATGAATGATGATTTACGCATTCTAATGAGATTTTATTCTTATTCTAACTTATTGTCTTTAAATTTAAAGAAGAATAAGTATATTTTGTTTCATTCCCCACGGGAAAAAAGTTCTCTCCCACATAAATCCGTGCGTTTTATAAAAAAAAAAATCCGTGCGTCGGACAGAAAACCATTGAAAAAGTGTCTAACTTCAAACACTTAGTGTTAGATCCTATACTCTCCTGGGCAAGCCATATAGAGCATATTCAAAGAAAAATTTCATCTTTTTGTGGCTAATGTATTGTGTTATGCCACTTGCTGCTCGAAATGCACTTCTTGAGTTTTACTTTGGTTGCATACATTCGCATCTGCAGTACGTGATCATTGAATGGGGTCATGCTGGTAAATCCACACTAAAAATAACTACAAGTTTTGCAAAACAGATGTTTAAAAGTTATTTATTCACTACCACAATTATTCTCGACGTATCAACTCTATACTAACTTGCATCATAACCTAGCCCTACCTGTTAGAGCTCATGATCACAATACTAGGTTTGCTAACATTTTATTAAGATCTAGAGCTTTAAGCAGTCTTGGTCAAATGCGCATATCTTCCTATGGTCCTTCAGTATACAAAATTACTCCAGAGCGATTGAAATATTATAGATTAAGAATCGCCATTTATTTAAAATATGTTTGAAACGCCACTACAGATCAAAACTCAATACATTCATTATCTAAATCCATATTAACTGCCAACAAAATAGTACAATCACACTCTTTAGATGAAATTAGAAACATATTTAAAATAAGTTTAAATGAACTTGTAATACATATTTGTAACGAATTTTTTCCATACACACGTGCAATCTTCGTATATTCCATAACGATTGTTTCCATATGTTTATATGTTTTAGTCTTAGTGAGTCTAAAGGATGAACGGCACTGTCACTCAAAAGAGTATTTTAGGTTGTTTGGTGGGGTATTTTTTACAAATTGAGAAAGTCCCACACAACATTGCTAAGAGCAAAGAAACGAGCCAGACTATCAACATATAAGGTTACAGTGACAACAAATCGAGATGATAAGCAAAACACAACAACCAAAGGAAGAGCGCGTAAGTTGTACACTAATTTGTTGACCAAGTTTGATTGACGCGTTATGGACGATGAAACATACTTGAAGGCTGATTTCAAGCAGCGCCCAGGTCGAGAGTTTAATACGGCTACCCAAAAAGGAAAGGTTCAAGATAAGTTTAAGCAGAAAAAAATGTCAAAGTTCCCGAAAAAACACTTGGTTTGGCAGGCGATTTGCACTTGTGACCATGAGCATGAGCATGATTGACAGGAGATTGGACCCGATTAGGCCCGAGGTTGCTACTCCGCTATTGCCAGATCAGCTGTAATTACACACATATTTAAAGCAACAGTAAGGATGCTGATGGGGCCACTCACAAGTGCCGGTTGTTTATTGCAATGGAATACAATATTAGTTACATTATAAAATCGAGTTTGAGGACCGATTTAAACCAACAGTAATGATTCTTTTGGGGCCACTCATAAGAATGAATGGTTTATATCTGGTTTACATATCATGTTCAAATTTCAAGTTTAAGAACCGAGATATACCAACAGTAATGATGCTGCTGGGGCCACTCACGATGAAATATTGAGTTTGAGGACCGTTTTAATGCCTTTTAACAAAAATATTTAAATACAATCCTATACTACTTATAAACGGAATAAAACCCTTTATTTTGGAATAGAACTTGAAGTTCAGAAATACAAATTAATTAAAAATTTAAATGTTATGCTGGAATTGTGCAAAACAAATTAGTATAGCATAGCAGTTAGTCCAACACATACTTAAGAGAGATACAGAGAACTCCACGACCCCTCACACGTGTCACAGAAAATGAAGTTTCAAGAGGAATGTGACTCAAAATGACTATTGGACCTACAAAAAAAAAATCACCAAACAATAGATGTCACCTATAAAATAAAAATTAAACCACAACAACACATGCATTGATTGTAAAACAAGTGATGAAAATGATAGTAGTTACAAACAACGTGAGCCCAGCAACAACATGCACACCACATAGCGTGGGTTAGGCGGGCCATAACTTAAAAAGACGCGCAAATTCGAAGCTGAAACTGAAAAACATTACTAAGCCGAGGAAACGCAAAACCAACACATGATGAACCAAAAATACTGAAACAAAAGACATCGAACAGTGCACAAGTGTGCACCGAATAAACGTCAAAATGCTCCACAGATAACATGCAAAAATAACAAGAGAAAGAGTATTAAACAGGAGAATGTATGAGAGTAGTTCTAGGGTTTTTTTTTCATTAGGGCGAATCTACAATTGAGAGATTCTCTCGGGGCTCGCTCTCTCTCATTCATAAACCAATCACCTTTACGTTTTTCATTCTACTATTTGTAGAGTATACTAGCCAGCACTGTTGTGTTTCGATCTGTACTAAAGAATCCCTCGAAAGTTTTATAATGGCGCTGTAATGAATGAAAGAGAGCGAGCCTGGAGAGAATCTCTCAATTGTAGATTCGCCCTAATGAAAAAAACCCCTAGAGTTGTTGAATTCAGGGCAAACCCTTCCTCAGAAATTGTTTCATATCTCTCTCTACCCTTTCGACGCAACTGCATACCCGGCCACTAGTCCAACTTACTCACCGCAAGGATTATACAAATCGAACAGGAAAAACGCACAAAACCCTAAGTAGAAGAAGGGAGAGACAGACAGAACAAAAAACGATATGCCGCACGTCTGTGTATACAGGCATTCGCTCCCATGAACCATTCAAATTTGTCAAATTTCTTACAGGGGTAAATAAAACAATATTTAGGGTTTTTTGGGGGGATGGGGGGGGTTATTGTTTTTTTTTGGGAGCGTGTGTTGTGGAGGGTTGGGCGGGGGGGGGGGGGTGGGGAATGGGGTTGGATCACGAACCGAAACATATGTTTTAAACTTTTAGGGTTTTTTTGGAGCTGGCAAGAAATTTGTTATTATCTTTACTTTTCACTGAATACGAAAAAAAAACACTTACTGCCTATCAGACCTCAAGACTGCCCCTTTTTCCGAATGGCATGTTTACAAAACACCTAAGAGAAACTACTGCTAATCATTTTGGGAGAGGTCATTTGCTTTCACAACAAAACACCCGACCAGTGTGTCGGTGCCATCACAAAACGACCCCTCGGCGATAGTATTGGTGCCGACCAGCCGCCAATCGTTGGTCGCGCAAAAAAAATGCAACATCAACAGGAGAACGACAGCAAAGAACCATCAAGAGAGATGACCTCTCCGGAAAGATTCAACAATGATTTTCGTCCCGGATCGGGCACTTTTCCCGAAAATTTCAACACTTTCAACTGCACCGTTTATAGCACTTCACTTTACCGCTGCTGCCGAACTGGTTAAAACATATTTTGTTCAAATTAAGTGAAAACTAGTGAAAAAAAAACTGATAGCAGAAAAAACAAGTCCGCTCGTGGCAAAAGCACACTTCGATCTTGGTAGGCGATTTGCACTTGTGGGCTAGAAAGCGAAAGTTTCGTGACAACTGGCACTGTCAACCAAGATATTTATATACAAAAATGCTTATTGCCTTTCTTGAAGAAACCTAGTTGTTCCGTGCTGTTTTGGCACTACGGAAAAATGGCTCAGTAATGGTATACCGCCAACAATGTGCTTATCTTACCCAAGGAGAAAAACCCTCCAAACTCGCCAGAACTGCGCCCAATTGAAAAATATTGGGCAATCGTAAAAAAACCAAGAGAAAAAAAAAAAAAAAGGGGGAAAGAAAAAAAAGTTAAAAAAAAATTGGCTTTCAAATGGTGAGTTGACAACTTCGAAGGAGGGTGCGACCGACCTCTCGTCTTCACAAGTTCCTACCTCACGCCTCCACGAGTCATATGATCACAAAAGACTGCCAGCTGAAACATGGAGACGCTGGTTGGCGTAGCCTGGGCAATGTTGTCAATCTGACAATAGCGAAGTGAGGGGGTGCGACTGAAGATCGTTTACATTAAGTCATATTGTATATTTTCCATTCTCAATTTATTAATAATTTCAGCACGTATTACAATCATCGGCATCGAAAGCTTTCAATTAATAACTGTGGAAATGCATTTGGAACACTGAGTTGAGAGCAGGCAATAAGCAATTTGTGAAAGCAATAAGCGTGAAATGCTATATATATATAATAACGCTTTAGAATCATCTTTGCATTCCAAAACCATGTAAGAGCCTGGAGCAACATGACAGGCATCAAAGGCTCAATTTGTTTTTCAGCATTTCAGCATAAAATTTAATTTAAAATTGCACTTCTAAACTTCAACTACTATATTCATAAAAGATTGGCATGTGCATATAAGCAATGTAGGATTATATTTTAATATTGTGTTTAGTGGTACTATGGTAAGAAAAGCTATTATTTCAGAAATCATCAAACCGGACTCTTCGATCACTACAATTGCTATCTTTGAAATGTTGCTAGAACAGTATACAGAAAAATATTACATGTTTTATAAAATAATATCTTTTATTGAAATTTTATCTTTGATATTTGGAATGATCTATTCTGTTTTCAGCTTTTCTAGGACTAGAAGGATATTAATACATATCTAATTTTTATTTATTTTTCAGTAACAATCCATTGGATGTATCATTTAAGTTTGAAATTTGAATAAATTAGCATTCTTGTCTATAATGATATCTTAATTTTTCGTGTGCAAAATATACTAAATATTAAATAAAATATAACTGGGAAAGGGAGGGACCATCAGGGCACCCAAGTAAAACGATTTGGATAGGGAGCATGGGACTGCCTCCTCCCTATTGTTAACATTTCCGCGGAACGAGGGCGGGCTCTTTGACCCCATCTATTGGGTTTATTCTGTCAATCGAGGGCTCGATTCTAGTACTGTCTGTGTGACCTTGCTTTTGGAAGGAGATTCTTTTCCCTATATTCGAGGGCTTCGCATAAAGGTCTCTGCTTACGGGCCCGCCCAAACGTGTTTGGCCCTTCACATAGGAGCATGATGATCACATACAATAATAGAATCTTGATCAAATCGTTTCTCAGATTATTCCACTGCTATGGAAAGTTACCTTGCTACAATAGATGGTAGTATTATATCATCATCATCATCATCAATTGGCATTCAGCATCAAATAAGGGGGGTATAAAAGCGGTAGAAAGGATGAAAGAGGAAGGGCAAAAAGTATCACTTTGGAAAGGGGAAGCCAAATGAAATATTTTTCCTGTGTTTTGTAGACGATGAACTTCAAAAAGAAATAAAGATTGAGCATTTATATAATAAACTAATCAGTGTGCACTTAATCATGTTTGACCAATTTTTGACCGTTCCACCCATTAGACATTCAACGTTAACTACAAAAAATTGCTTATATTTAGTAGTTTTAGAAGATTCAGTAAAAAATACTTTCAGCAAAGTTGTATAAAATTTGGTAGCCTACGATTTCTCCGAAAAATATAGAACCTCTTTTTAACAAACACATATTGTAAAAATGTTAAGCTTTTGATTTCTATAGAAATCTAAAGATGTGTTAAATTATTAAACCCTACATTGTTGTTTGGTTAAGAATATATTATGAATTAGTCAAAAACTTTTTGTCAATATGAAGTATTTCTTTTATTTCTTCTAATGACGGCACTGGTGGTGTAGCGGTAAGCGTGGCTGACTCTCACCCCTATCGGTTAGGTATCAGTTCCAGTCAACGCCGTTGGGATTTTCTGAGATGAAAAATCTCTGATCACGTCTTCCTTCGGAAGGGAAGTCAAGTCATTAGTCCCAGCCCATGTGTTGATGGGTTCGATATGTAGGATCCAGGTCACCTCCCTGGCGTGACAAGTAATGATACAAAAAAAAAAGCCCCAACCAGAGATTCCTATTTTTAAAAAAGAAAATCATTACTTTTTGCTGACAACTGATAGTGACAAATTTAGTACATTAAAAGTTGTAAACGTCGGTACACTAAAAGTCTTTGTAGAGAAAACTTAATTATAAAACGTATAGCAAAATAATTAACTACTAAAAATCGCTTTAATTCGGTCGTTTTGGAAATGACAGCAAGCATTTAGGACCAAAGTTGTTTCAAATTTAGTAACTTACAACTTTTCTGAAGTTTTCTCTATTCCTCCAAAAGAAAAAGTTAGATGTTTGATTTATTCGAAAATAAGGACCAACCTAGTTTTCATTAAAACCAAAAGAATAACTTCACTATTAGAAGCAACTTTTTGCTAATTTCAAACATAGGCTAAATACGCATTTAGCACCAGTGTTCAGTGTGGTCAGTGGCAATGGCATTAGGCTAGGAAACAATGGTTGTACGTTTCTATGTTCGATACATTCCCAATTAAAGAATTGTCTCGATTTGAACTATGCGCTTATATTATTTAATAATATGTTTAAAATAATGATAGAGAAATGGGGGATCGCTTTGGCACCACAACGCCGTTACGTTCTATGACCGAAGAGCAAGGAAAATCGTGTAAATTTCTAAGATATCCACCGTCTGTGAACATTGCTGGCACAATACATTCGAGAGTCTTTTTCCTTCGGCTACACTTTTCCATGCAACGGTGAGTGGTGTAGACGTCAAGCAGACTACAAATTCAAAACAAAGAAAGCATAACAACATTAGCTAGAACATAAATACCCATTTCACTACTCAAGCGCCACACCTACTCATTCAAATGTTTATTGTTCTTCTTCGAAACATTTAGAGACACAGCTACAGGTACTCGGCTTATAAAATCGTAAAATTATATTGATAACGCCACACAAACAGCCGCACCAGGATTTAAGCAATCATCAGGTCACACAACGCCACTAGTTTGTTGTTGTCTCTTTCGCTATGTTTTTGTTTGTCTAAATTTAGCCCGTCTTAGACCGATTGACCACTCACTCTACAAGGCATAGCAGAGCTCCAACAGATAATGTATCTCAGACTCTGGCCGACGCTGTTGCTGCCTTGCCTTTAGTCTCGTCGGATTTCTTCCTCTTTCTTACGCTTGGCTAGGTAATTAAATACCAACCGTATCCGTTTCATATTGACGGAGGTAGATGTCCGACGAAAAAAAAAACAGAGTGGAGACGCATAGTGGTTGGTGATGTGATGTGACGAATACCCGGAGCAGAGAAAAATCGCCAAAAAACAGGGGGTGTACCTAATTATTATCAACCCGGGTGCGATGCGTGTTCTGCCAATCTAATATGATGTGGCATGATGTGTATTTTTTTCTTCGGACTATTTTACTCACTCACTTTTTAACTGTTTCGTCTACTCGACAGTGTAGCGTGCTTTTTTAAAACTGAACACATTCACGAGAGTATGAAAAAATGTTTATTTTTATTGATTCGTCCATCTGTCTTACGTTTCTGTCTGCTGCTCTACTCGTTCGGGTGGGGTTCACTGTATTGTTGTATTTAATATTTCATTATATTTAAACACTTGAATGAAGAGCAGCAGTTCAGTTTCGTCGACGACTGATAAATCTTTTAACCCGAGCACTGATAGCAGTACGATATACCTAGTAATTTAACTGACAATTTTGTTTTTTGAAGAGTGTGAATGCAAACTATTTAATGTGTTATTTTTCTGACACCAGGTTCAGTCAGCAAACATATATTACTCGGCTTTTGCTTGAATTCAATTATTAACGGACTTTTTTTTTTCTTTACCCCATTTCAGATGATCAAGCTAGATTTATGCTGCTAACGAGAAACCTGTTCGAGAATGAATATGCCCTATCGATCTACAACGGGATAGCAACGGCATCCCGTGTGATTACTGCGATACACTCTTTTAATTGGGGACGAAATCATGGACCACCATCAGGACCAGCAAAACCAGCTGGAAATACAATCGCTCAATCCGATACCGAACCGACGAGCGATCAACGATCTGCATTTCAATGCAATCAACACCAACTACAAGAACCAAAATAAATACAATAACAACAACGTAGTGGTACAAAACGATGAGTCGAAGGTGTTTCTACTGCCATCAAATCATCGTAAATTCATCATCGTTCCATCGCAGCCGGGTAGTGCCATTGGCGGCAGT
Organism: Aedes koreicus; assembly: GCA_024533555.2. NCBI lineage: Eukaryota > Metazoa > Arthropoda > Insecta > Diptera > Culicidae > Aedes > Aedes koreicus. The sequence goes on from JAHHFK020000437.1 coordinate 109,626, forward strand.
GCGGTTACCTCCTCTGGACCGCAAACATCGCCACCACCAACTAGTAGCAGTAGTAGTAATAATAATAACACCAACGTCAGTAGCCATAATAGCTCCCATGTGGCCAAGTTTGAAATCGGCGAAAGTTCTTCCAGTGGGCCCAGTTCGATGCTCAATCCAGCGTTCCCCCTGGGACCCACTACCAAGCCGAAGCAATTCCACAGTTTGAGATCGGTACGTTCTGGTAGGTAAATATTGGAAGACGATTATCTCCTCCCTAGCAAACAGAATGACTTCCGAATTGTTTTCCTACCATCGTAGCCACGGACCGTTTGGGGATCGCCGATGCTCATCTCAATCCAACAATCATTCGCACCGGTTCGTATATCTTCAGTGATGCCGGCGGTACACCTAGGTTGTTCTCCGATGCAACTTCGATCCGATCGTTGGCCTCGATCGGCGTGGGGTCCACCGACGGCCGTCGGATGGTGATTCGTCGGGTACCGAATTCACCCACCGAGCTGCTAACTATCATCAACCCGCCTACGTAAGTGTGACAAACAAATACTCCGGAAAGTACTACATCTTGATAAAATCGATGCGGTACGAATTTTTCAATTATACCGTTGCGATATCGCGATCTGCCGGCGTTACGCTGTGCTGCTACATGCTTGTGGGGTCCTCCTCGTGTCAGAGGAATTATCGAAAAATGTTCCGACGATTAACGATGGCACGCAACCATCGCATCTTCGTCGGGGCTGCATTTAGCAGTTATTTTTTTAACGGTCTTTCAGAGATTCCGAGGAATCTACGACATTATTAGATTAAGTAATTAGATCGGTTGATAATACAAGGGACATTAAGCTGTTAACGAGCGATTGAGATCGACAAACAGGCAGTAAATTAAATTCAAATTAAACGTTCCTACCGGGACTTCACTGTAAGTGTCGTAGTCAGAGTTTGTGAGGATGATTTTTTATTTGATACAAGAATCAGCATCTGATTTTAAATTGAAAGATTTGTTAGATTACGTAGTTTTTGTTTTTGTGAGTTCATAACATGAATTACTTAGAGCTACTAGACATTTGGAGGAACAGGTAGATTGGAGGAACATAACGAGATTCCAAAGCAAATCTGGACAGACTATTTGCGCGAACTTGATGATCCATTGGTCCGAGTACTCCTCGCTCTCATTGTTCGTAGTTCGGTTACACAATCTTCGCGCCGCATTCCAGAGAATATTCATCGAAGTTTCACGCGATAGCCCGTCCACAAATCGTCGCCAGTATCCGCGTTTCTTGGCCTTGATGAGGCTCTTAAGTTCGCGTTTGAGAGCAGTATGTCCCATAAAAAAATGCGAAAATCCATAGTTCAGTTTCAAATACATTTTTTTTCATAGGAAATGATAAAAAAGTCATAATTTTATTTAGGGTATCATTTCTTAAGCATTTCATGATTAAAGACTGTATTCGATGAAATTTGGACACACAAAATAGGTCACCAAAAATTTTCCGTGAGCCCGATTCTTTTCAAACTTACTGGAAATAAAGTACTACTAAATGGTACAGGTTTTGACATCATTGGTTTATTGAACCTCTTCTCCCAACCCAAATGCCCGCACCTTTGCCTTGACCCCTTTCATCAAATTTTGGGCAATGATAGGACCCACTTGCTTACTTACTTTTAACCACACTTTCTTTAGTTCAAGTTCATTTTCTATCAGTTTTGGAGTTTTAACGAGCTTTGCCTTCATGATTGCAAAATTTTTCTTGGGCGAAATTCCGGAGTGTTTGGAGGGTTGAGTCAATTGGTACAAAAACTACATTATTATCTTTGTACCAGTCTAAGACGGGCCGGGCGTAGTGGCAAGATGCCAAATCCGGCCAAAACAGTGTCGGGCCATCGTGAGATCTCAAGAAGGGCAGAAGTCGTTTTTGGAGGCATTCGTCCTTGTAGATTTGTCCGTTGGCGGTCCCAGAGGTGATGAAGGGCTGACTCATTTGGCCACATCCGCAGATCGCTTGCCAGACAAGGAATTTTTTTGGCGAATTTCGACAGTTTCTTCTTCCGTACACTCTCCGGAACGGCCAATTTAGAGGTGGCGACGTAGTGTTCCTGTCCTGGCATTTGTTTGGTGTCGGCTTTAATGTAGGTTTCATCGTCCATCACAATGCAGAACGGTTTTCGTGAGCCACTCCCTGTACAGTTTTCTTGCACGAGTTTTGGCCACCGAGTTCTGTTTATCGCTCCGGTTCGGTGCTACGTTTTTTGCCACTACCATTTTTCCGCATGGTTGTCTTACGGTCCTTGAACGTTTTGATCACATGAGATACGGTTGAATGTGCGATTCCGAGCTGTTTTCCGATCCATCGATGAGAAGCGTTTGGGTTTTCGAAGTGAGTGCCCAAAATTTGTTGGCGCACTATTTCTTCATTCGAAGCCATCACTGAAATCACTCGATCGATTTTCACGAAACTCATTACACAATTGACACAACACAATGAAATACATTCAGTTAAAATTTCAATAATTCTTACCCACACGCTTAAAAGTTACGAACAATTGCGTGTGTCCAAATTTCATCGAATACAGTCTTTACATTACTCTATATGTCCACCATTTTTCTCGATCACCTTCTCCAAACGGGGACGGAATCGAGAGCATACCATCTCAATGTATGAGTCAGTCATCGAGTTCCATGCCTTGGTAATGGAAGCTTTCAGGGAGCCAACACTGGGGTGAGAACGTTCACAGGCCTTAGCCTGAACATATGCTCATATTGTGTAATCCAAAGGATTCAAGTCCGGGCTGCTAGGAGGCCAAAATTCCATGTTTTCCTTCAGCCACGTTTGAGTCCTTTTTGAGGTATGACACGGTGCTCCGTCCTGTTGGAAAATGACGTGTTGGTGTGCTCCAAAGTTGGCTTTCATCCATGGCAGAACGTGGTCCTTCAAAATGTTCATGTAAACCTCCGGATTAACTTTTAATTCAGCTTTGATAAATACTGGAGGCATTTCCAAGCCATTGGACGCAACTGTCCCGAAAACCATGACTTCGGTCGGATAATTGGTTGTAAACTTGAATTTCACGTTCTCTGACACATCATCAATCTTCTTCGGCGAAATAAACCTGTCTGTACGTGTGTTAGATACGGGATCGATGGTGAACATTTTCTCATCGGAAAATACGATGATGGTATGCTACTTTTTGAATGCTGACACCAAACGTTTCGAGCGCTCCAGCCGTAGTTGTTTGATTCGATCCGTTACAAGGGGGCGCTTTACTCTTGCCCTGGACGAACATTTCAAGTCATCTTTGACCAACCGTTGCATGGTAGTTTTTGAAATGTCGGCTTCCTTAGCCAATTTCCGCATCGATCTGATAGGATTTCGCCTCACATTGCCTCTCACTGATCTGATGACCTTCGGTGTGCAAGCGGACCGTGGACGGCCACTTCCCGGCTTCCGTGGACGTGGTCAAGTCCAATGTGTATTGAAGAAAAAAAACATTGACCGCAAAAATTTATCTCTTCAGGCTCTTCAGCACGCTTTCCGCCAGATTCTTTAGGTGCTGTGGATCTAGATTTTCCCAGACGCGCTCCAGGGCTTCAAAATAGTTATTTTTGTTTGTCAACTCTGGCATCGATAATCGCCTACAAATTCTCGATGGGGTTGAGGTCCGGGTTTTGTGGAGACCATTCCAGCGGAAGAAAGACTTGGGTTACTTGGTACCTGCTGAAATACGAACTTCTCTTCAAGGTCCGTCGCGTTCAGCGTAACCTCTAGATTTTTCCGCAGGATGTTGTTGTAGGAATCTACCGTCATCATCCCGTCGGTTTTCACAAAGCTTCACACTCCACCCCACGAAAAACACCATCAGACCATAACATTTCCTCCTCCCTGCTTCGCCGTGCCTTGGGTGTGGCGCTCCTGAAGCTCCTCAACGGATCAAGCACAGCACACGAACCCGCTGCTTTCGGTTAAACAGCTAGAATTTTGATTCGTCCGTCCAGAGAGCCGTTTTTCAGAACTCTAGGGGCTTATCAGCATAATCGTTAGTATGATTGAACCGTTTGGCATTGTTTGCTTTGCTGATAAATGGGCGCTTCCGAGCAACTTTGCTATTCAACCTCTGTGCTAACGTTTGCATTAAAAAAAGGGACTTTTTTCGGATGGTGATAAAAAAAAAAGCTAAGACAGATAATTGTTTTCGATAAATTTCCCATTGAAGGTAATTATTTAAGCTTATTTGCAAAAAAAAATTCTACGCCCTTGCGAGCGGCCTTCCAGCAGTTAACCGGAACATTCGCCATGGCGGACGAAAACATGCGTTTAGGCATGTATTTGAGTTCTTTCTTCGTTTTATTTATCAGTTCATCCTCAGTTTTCGCAACAAAATTGTTGGAGTAGATCTTAAGCTTCAGGTTGGCCCAGAGATTTCCGATAGGACGTAGCTGGGGGACTTTGGGCGGGTTCGCCGACTTGGGTACCACATCAATACTCAGCCGCTCCATCTCCTCCAACGTTTGCTTCGAGTAGTGTGCCGACGCCAGATCCGGCCAGAACACCGCGTCTTGGACCTTATGGTATTTCTTGATGAACTTCCGGTAGGCATTTCGTACTATAAATTTCCCCGTTCACGACCAGTCCGGAGCGAAAGAAGAGCGGCTTTGACATCCCCTTCACGCTGATTGTCAGCGACAGCAGCACCTTCTTGGGGAACTTGGTGTGTGAAATGAACTTCACCTCGGAGCTCACTTCCTTCGTGGGGGAAGTAAAATACGAAGTGTCCTGCCAGTCGTTGCCATCCAGGGTGAGATAGATCTCGTCGTCCATCACCACCGCCATTTGCCGGGAAAATCGAGTTGACCATCTTATTCAACCGCTGCCGCTGCGTCATTGCCTGCAGCTCCGAAACCAGTGGACGCGACTTCCGCTTCCTGACATGTATGTTCATGTTCGCCAGGTACTTTTTCACTGTTTGGCCGGTTGAACAGACCTCCCGGCCAAGCGCACGCAGCGATGTAGCCACTTTTCCCTCGGTCTTCCTCTTCAGCATCCTGTGGAGCTTCTTGTCGCTCAGGGTCGTTGGCCGTCCGGAACCGGTCTTTCTTTAGATGCTCTGATTGTTGTCTAATAGTGCCAAGATGTTGTAGATGCCGGAACGAGCGTATCCTGCGTCCAAAAAGTGCCTCATGATGTCTGTTTTCGACGTGGCGGGGTGCCGTTATTTGAACGCGCACACTTCTGAACGGAGTTGCTTCACTGTTTTTGCCATCACGGTTAGAGTTCGACTGATAGAGATGTCAAATTTTGTCTGCTGACTCATGGGTTACTATGATTGATGCTGCATGGGTAGTTTCGTCAGTGCGGGTGAAGGTAAACGCATGACAAATCGACAATTTTTGTCCATTTTATTTTTTAATACAAACATTACGATCAGTGCCTTGGATTTTCATAAAATATCCATGAAAAGTGAAAATGATTTTATCCCAGTGTAATAATGATGTCATGTCATTTCCCGGTTTTCATGATTACCGTTGTCACTTCACTGATTTTTTTTTGCTGCAATGAATGAAGTTGGCTCTAAGTGCGGGTCAAAAATCTGCTGTCACTGTTGTTTTGATTATCAATCGATAAGCATGAATTTCATTAGACGAAATCTGAATATCATCTCTTGTGATGATTTTTTATTATTTTTTATTATTAAGTGATTTTGAATCCTAATACGAACATGGAACAACCAGAGCCGTCATAATCGTCCCAGAAAAATAGATGCTAGCAATGTTGTACAAGAATAACCTGGACTGGGCTGCCCTTACATATTTTCCGATCCTGACGGGTAAATGATATGCATTGTGGTTGATTGAATTTCATTTCTGACATTTCGATATTCATATTGAAAATGAACCAATTTACATGAATTAATATCAAAGCATTTTGAAAATCGAACGTTAATTCTTCTTATTACGTTTGTTCTCACGAGTTATCATTTGATTTTCACATGAAACTTATAGGTAGTCAATGTTATGTTGCCTGAAAATCCACGCTTTTGAACCTAAAGAGCATGACTTTTCTCAAGACTGGCTACGACTGGCGGTCGAAAACTGATAGCTTAAGAGTTGACTGGATCTCGCGGACAGTTACCTTCGGGCTCTTCTTGACTTCGCGCATGATCTTTATGTCTGTTCTCGCATCCGTTTTGCGCATCCTGTCTCTGCCACGGCAATCCACAACTGATCCGAAAGTTTTTAGTTTAAGAAGAAGTTTCCCGACCGCCGCTTTGGTCATATTGTAGTTCCAAGCGACAGACTGATGCGATTCATCGTTTTGAACATCACGAACCACCAATTTTCCGATACACCAGGGAATTGCTTTCAAAATCACTGCGTTCTCCATTTTTTTTTTAAACTAAATCAAATACGCTCTAGTGTAAGAATCCAGGTCGAGCCGTTTGCTTAAACATGTCAACATATGAAAACATAAACAGTCGAGGAATTTTCTGATGGAAACTGATATATACATAAATCGATTTTTGTAATGGGCACTTGGTTCTGTCACTGGGGTTTTGTTTTTTTTGCAGCACAAATTGATATTTTTTTCCTTTAAGTAAAACTATTTTTTCAGTATTCCCTGAGAGAAACTATTAAAGAATATAAAAAATAAGATATCGGGCGTGTTTTCTTTAGTTTAAACCAAATAAATGAGCGAAATTAAAAAAAAATGAAGTCGAGAATTTTTTTTTTACATAAAACAAATTGAAACATTAGTTAAAGTTGCCGGATCTCGAACCGAAAGGTTGGGTCGACGCTTGAAAAGGTACAATACCTTCCTGGCCTTCATCGGATCTACTATCTTACGCCTTTTCTGTCGCTACCATCCCTCCACTGGCTCGTCTGATACTCTTTGAATGTCTTGATCACACGGAGTTCGGTTGAATGATGGGTTTCGAACTTTGTCGGCGAAAACATTACTCTATTAGCTAGTATCCAAATTCTAGCATATGTTAAAAAGTTACTCACAAATAATTGTGTCTCATTTTTGTTTTTCGAATACAGTCTTTATGTGCTTTGATATCTTCTATAAAAAATAAATTAACTTTTAGTTGGTTTATTGAACAAACAAAATACTTAAATATTAGAAACAAAAATGAACAAACACAGTATGAAAAACATTGTGCTTTATTATTTAAAAAAAAAGAATACAGAATACACTCAACCTTTCAATTTGAGAGCTAAGAAGTTATCCAATTTTGATCGTGAAATACAATGTGCTGTGACTTTGTAAATAGAATTTATGGATGAGAGCATACTTTTCCACTCGGAAAAATCCAGCAAAATGTCCAGTTCATTTGACACGGCTGTGATCTGCAGCTATTATTGGTAGCACCAAGTCCAACTAGAATTCGCACAATTTACTAACAAAATCATCTAATACACTTGAACCTTATCTACCGTTTGCGCCAATCAGCCACAAAAAGAACAACGAACAATCCGAGCAGGCAAATTGCTTACGACCTACATTAGTCCACGGCGAGGCAACGACGACGTGTCAAATCATCCTGACCATGGACCACAAATTTTTCAAAACCCACTCGGCCTTTTAAGTGAAATTGCCCTCACAGAAAGAAACAGTAACACTCGAATATTATGTCCCCAGTGGATCACTTGGGCAGGGATAGATAATCGCATGCGCTAGTCACGGTTATAGCCCGTCGTCATTCATAGCGGTTGGGATCAGCGTAAAACTCGAAACAACTCCGTTCAAGTTGTGCGTTGCGGATTTCAGTACTTAGCATTCAAATGTGATGCCCGCGCCTCGCGCTCGCTGCTGGCTGTTGTGCTCTCAATTGAGGAAATTGTCATCAGCCAGGCCGACTGACTGACTAGCCGAGTGACGACCGTCCACAAAGTGGCATAGGTATGACATGGCGTATACTTTATGATTATGGAATAATCATCATCAAACTAAAAGCGAGTCTACACGAAACGTCCAGCTATCAAATTGTGCATTTTTGTTGTTGCTAGAAACGGAAAACAATTGCATTTGCACTGCATGCAAATGTTCAATTTCTATTTCGAATGCAAATCATGATCGTTGTTGTTACGTAAAGGGAGAGAATATTTGAATAATATAGGAAACAAAATATGGTCGATTCCGGCAAACATGATTAATCATCGCTTTGGTAGTTTTGTTTCACGGGGAGGAGGGGATGTGGTTGACTGGCACGCCCTAAGCCAGGTTGCCGGGCTTAATTAAAATTGACATCTCTTCACACAGCATATGACCATGTATGCAAAGTTGACTTAAATATACCTACCGCAATGCAAGGAATGAAAAATAAAGTTTTCAGGCGGGGTGGTAGAATGTTTGAAAACGGGATGCAAATTGAATTAGACAGCAATATTTCAGAATAATGACAGCCGCCTGTCAACGCATTGTCTACTTTGTTTCAGTTTAGTTAACTTGTACGCCCCCACCGGAATACCTACAGGTAAAGATCTGCTGGAAGATGATAGTGCGCAGTGGAATAATATTATGAGCACTGCGTCAAATCTTAATTTGAGTACAGTAAAACTGGGAATACTAGATAATTGCGGATGAAATTAATGATACATATGATTACCTATTCCTCTTGATTTGATGCCATAGAAATTATATTATTGATACGTTTTCTTGAAGGCATCAATCAAATATGTGCCATTGAAGCCTATATCAGGCCAGCTGGCTAATGACGCTCTTTTCAGCGAGTTTTCGCCTGCTGTAAAATTACTCTACCATTTGTGGGGACGGATTCGATACTCTTCTAAGAACTGTGACTAACCAAACCAGTAAAATTCAAAGACCTGTAACTTTTTCGAAAACTTTATTTTAATTATTTGAAAGTCATTATAGTTTCTCAAAGTGCCCAGATATATTGCTAGTTGTTTTAATTCACTTGCTCTTACTGTCCCATTCCCGACGCAACTTTGTTTGAACCCCTGCCATGAGGTTCACGACAGTACTATCCGAGATCTTCGTACTGCCAGAATTCCATTTCTTGCAAAAGTTACTGAGTGTTCCGAAGATTCCCCTTAAAGCCCAGTATTTTTGGATGGGTCGGCCTTGTGGAACGTATTGTTGATTCATATTTTTGGGCACAAATTGTATATCATTACTGTTCATAAATTCCAGCGGCTCTTTAAAAATAATGCGCTTTGCTTGTGCTTCCGAATGAACATTTTTAAAGCATTCATTGATGTACACATCCTTATCAATTGTTACGCTCGTCACGAAAGAAGAACTGAAACTGCCGCATTAACAGATTGCCTGCCAAACAAGATACTTTCCTCCAAACTGTTCAAGGCTATTGGTCTTGGATTTTGGAAGAGCTTTTCCTTCTTGTTTTGTGTAATCTTGCGGTCCAGGAAGTGTTGCAAAACCCGCTTTTACGTATGTCTCATCGTCAAAAAAATGGTTTTTTTTCCGAGAATCATAAAAGTTCGAGCGATAGTCTTGACCATGTCACTCTGGTTTTCTGATATTTTTGCTGCCTTCTGCTTCTTGTACGTTTTCATTCAACTTCTTTTCTGGACTCTTTGTTTCTGGACTTGGTTCCGAAGTTTTTTGCAACATCTCTCACTGACATCTGTCGATTTCGGAGAAATGTGGTGCACATTTGTTTGTTAAAACTAGGAGCCCGAGTTCCTAGAGAAACAAATGGTCAGTCCTTCATTGTTTTTGACTAGCGTTCAGAATACCGTTTAAAACGCCGTCGACGGTACTCCTCGGCATTTTTAATTCCATTGCGATGAAGCTCCGGGATTTCCATCCATTTTGCGAATATGATTTTGCGGCGCTCTTCTTGATTGATTGCCTTTGAAAAATGCTCATCACACGTCAGAAAGGTTTTTCGACAACATTGCTTCGTGAACACAATAAACGAGGGGTGCATGGATTCAACGATTACATAGCTATTGTGTTTTGATTTTTTAAAGTTTTAATTCGTCACAGTCATTAGAACGAATAATACTCTTTTTGACCAACCAAAACGTACCGTACAAAGCGTATCGCGAGAGCCCAGTTCCTCTGACTCAGTCGTGTATTTTACTGCCTACGTTCTCCATAGTCATCATGCACACTCAATCTGTTCGGTAAAATTTCAAACAGCTGAAAAGTTAGGTAAACCTAAAAACTCAAAAATTGAAGAAAACATAAATTCTTTCGAAATTTACACTGAATAACTTCCAACTTCAGGCAATAACAATTCAAATCGATCACGGGTTTTTTCGCGGCTTTTTGTGGGGCCAATTTTCGCCCCCGTTTTTCTCAAAATCTTTTGTTTTTTTCCGTGGGCTTGTTTTTGTCCACACCGTGTTCAATATATTCGCATAAAAATAGAAGTTTAATTTATTGCTCACATTGATTGGAAGGCAATGTCACACAGATACATTACAGCATGTGTTTGAGAATAACTCCCCTTCTACCCCTTTTGATAAGCTACAACCGTTTCTCAAACCCATCACAAGCAGCAGGCATGATTACCATTGGCATCTCCTCCAATATTTGCTGAATTCCGGACATGAATTGTGCCAAAGTTGATACCTTGTGCTCGTTCAGCTTCGAGCATGTTTGTGTACACAAAATTGTCCAGTAGATTGAGATCCGGTAAGCTTGGAGGCCATTCATCTTTGGCCAAAATGTCCTCTAAATTTTCTCTGCATCAGCTCTGGACAAGATTTGTCATGTGGGATGGTGTTCCATCCTGCTGGATGACTTTATGGTTATTTTCCAACATTGACCGGACACCTGGTTTAACAACTTTCTCCAAAACTTCCAATTTATAATAAATGGCATTAACTTTAACGCCCTTTTCAATGAAAATGAGCGGTAATTTACCACGCTTGCAAATTGCACCCCAAACCATGGCTGACGCCCCAACTTTAAACCGTGGAATGTTCCGGTCGCTATCTGGTACATTTTTTGAAGTTGAAGCCCACAATCTGTTGTTCTGTACGTTCTAGACTGCTGCAGGACAAATAATGTCTCGTCGGGAAACACAAATTTCTCCATGATTTTTTCATTTCTTTAAACGTTCCGGATTTTGTTTATGAATGGTGTTCATAGGCGAATTCAAAAAATTCATTTCGGCAGCCATTTTCCATACCGACCGCTGAGATTGTCGGCGGATCCGTTCCCTGATGATTTTAATCGTCCGTGCATTTCTAACCGAGTTATATCGGCCAGATCTCTTTCGACCATATAATGAGGAAGTGTCACGGTAGCTTTTGATGGTTCGATAAGGAAAATCGCTCTCATAGGTTTTTCAGATTTCTAAAAATGGCGCCCGGGCGCTCACCTTTCAAAAACTGCATTAATCACCGTGTCACGAAATTGCTCCACAGTCCGCGAAAGAAAAACACTGAATGAAAACACGTAACCATGGCACGTATTCATATGTACAACCCAAAAGAAGAATATCAGCAACACATTTGCAATATATGTGGAGTAAAGTTCTGTATCCGCAATAGTCCGGACACCTCAAAACATGAATAAAACATAAATTTCGCATTATATTTCCGTGGTAGTTGTTTATTTCAGATTCATGCGATGTGTTTTAACAATTCGTGAAGACAAAACATAGTTATTCGGTATTTGCATAAAATTTTCGAACTTTGCGCTTAACTCCGTCCATTAGTGTTTGTACAGACTCTTCAGAAATCGTAGAAGCCGTATTTTTCCAAATTTGCTGGAAATGTTTGATGTCTTTGATTCCTTGCTTCTTTCCGAGAGATATTGGGCTTCCGCTTCATCAGAGCCCAATATCTCTCGATTGGTCGTAGCTCTGGGCAATTTGGCGGGTTTGAGGCTTTTGGTACAATGTTCACTTGATTTGCTTGGTACCACTCCATCACAGTTTTAGCATAGTGGCATGATGCCAAATCGGGCCAGAACAAAGGTTTTTCTTTGTGACTTTTGATGAAGGGTAGCAATCGCTTCTGCAGACACTATTTCTGATAGATCTCTTTGTTGATTGTGCCTGTAGTGACGAAATATTTACTCTTTTTGCTACACGTGCAAAGTGCTTGCAACACAGTAAGATTTTTTTTTACAGAAATCTGTAAAAGTTTACCGAATTCTCAACAGCTGAACGTTCGGTAATCAAATTTAATGGATTTCGGTAAAATTTTACCGAAATCCGGTAATTTTTTTACAGATAACTGTAAAATTTCATCGAAATCCGTTAAATCGGATTACCGAACGTTCAGCTGTTGAGAATTCGGTAAACTTTTACAGATTTCTGTAAAAAAATCGAAGTGTGCACACAAGGTATTTTTTGGGAAATTTCGATGCCTTCTTCGTTCTGAAATGCTCAGCTGTAGCATTTCTGGCCATAGCAGAATAAAAAGCCAGCCCTGGAAGCTGCTTGAAATCCTCCAGGACATAAGTTTCATCGTCTATAACAACGCATGAAAACTTTGTCAAATATTCGCAGTACAAACGTCGAGCCCGTGATTCTGCTGCCAAGTTCTGTTTGTCGCTGCGATTTGGAACTGTTTTTACTTTATACGACTTAAGTCCCAAACGTTGTTTTGATTTTTGGACAAAACCAGGCGACATCCCTATTTTATGAGCCACCATTCGAATGGAGAGATTTGGGTTTTTCGTTAATATCCTTTTCACCTTTCGGTCCATGACAGCATCAGCGCGTCCAATGTTTTTGTCACTTCTCGGTTTCCTCTCCACCGTCAAACGTTCCGAAAATGATTTGAGCACATCGTGAACAGTTAGGCAAATCCAATGTTTTTGCAAGGTCCCGTATTGACAAGTCAGGATTTGCCGTACGCCCGTACAAAATTCGCTCGCGCACTTGTTTTTCTTTCGTCGCCATCTTGAATACTAAACATGAAATGTAAACATCAATCGTAGTCTTTTTCATCATAGACTCTCAACTAAACCACAGTGAAATTCATTCCTACGTGCAATATTTCAAAAGTTACAAAGATTTGAAGGTGTCAGAATTAATGTGGATACAGACCTTAGATAGACGACCACATCGAAAAGAAAAAAGTTTAAGAGAATATATTGAACACGGTGTATACATAAGCTTCATCGACCATGAGTACTATTACTAACCTTACCAATCAGGCTAAAGCCGGTGTGGCCTCTGCTGTACACAGAAGTTGTATCCATTCTATTCTGTACATGGCAGCACTTCGCCAGCCTCGCAGTCTGCGAAGGGCCCAAAGGTCGCCTTCTACTTGATCGATTCACTTTGCTCGTTACGCACTTATTCTTGTGCCCGTCGGTTCGTTATTGAAAATCATTTTAATTGGGCTGTCGTCCGACATTCTTACGATATGCCAAGCCCACGGTAGTCGACCGATTTTAGCAGTGAGAACGATGGGAGGTTCTCCCAGCAACTGATGTTATTCGTGATTCATTCGCCACCTCCACGTATCATCTTCCATGAACAAACTCCACCGTAAATCATAAACAGCAACTTCCGTTCAAAGACACAAAGGACACGTTTGTTCTCCATGAGGATTGTGCATGTTTCGTGGCCATAGAGGACTACCGATCAAATAATGACTTAAAGATGGTCAACTTTGTAGTTCGGCGAACTTTGTTCGATCATAGCGTTCTTCGGAGTTCACAGTAGGCACGATTGCCAGCCATAATGCGCCTTTGTATCTCTCTGTGCTTTCTCTAAATGTAGTTCACTGCACAAGAATAAAACCAAACGACCGGTGAATATGAGCGTCTTTGCCTGTATGAATATGAAGAGCAGGATTAGTAATTTCCCATTAATTCAACTACCATATTGTTTATACTTTGACAGGTGCGCGTATTTCGACTACAATGAGCAGTCTTCTTCAATCTGAATTGTATTGAAATTACTAATCGTTCTCTTTATTTTCCTATTGTCAAGAAGTAGGGGAATGTTTCTCTTCGGCAATTTTGATGCTCCATAAAAGCACTTTGCTGAATATATTTAACTTTAATTTGATTACCTTTCAAATAATGACCCGTACCATAAAGCCATATTTTTCTTCAAAGAAATCAAATCAAACCAACTCGAAAATAATACTGTTTTTGTTGCCCATAATAGAACAGTTATTTATTTTTTTACTCGCAGTTCAAATGCTGAAAATAGCTGCACTGTGGCACTTTATAAAAACGGTTTCATGCCGGTTTGAAAAATTCTGTCGATTGTAATAGATATGGAACAAGGAGCAAATAAATATAAACTAATAAAAATGGGAGATGAAGATACTCATAAAAAGCCTCAGCTTAGCTTGCCTAGAGTAGTTAAATCCCCACAAGATAATTCATTTCATGATGATTCCAAGTTTCTATGCATCAAACAATTTTACAGAAGCAAGATGATCGTATCTTGCACACAACTCTCGTGATTTTTATGAATATCGCAACAATGTGTATCACTTCAATGTATACGTTATATATTGCGTGACATTCCGTTCAACAATTAACTGGTTGTAGCATTGAGAAAACAATATTCAACCTTTCAACCTTCCACAGTTTCACTGTTTCAGTGACTGTGTCAGTGTTTGGCTGCGTACTTGCATATAAAGAACAGGGACCTGGCGAACTATCATTTTCCTGTAGCTAGTAGCATCTCTTACAACCAAACGTGAAAAAATTCATTGTTTGTAAACAATACATGCGTTCGTACCCGTAGTAACAAACGTCAGATGGGCCTTATTCAAATAAGGCCCACGATATGTTGCATACTGTCAAACGCTAGTAAATATGATAGGGTTGCCAGATTCCTGATAAAGAACGATAGCCTTTTCGCAGATGGATCCTCCAGACAGTAGTTTGACTGGCTTTGTATTTTTTAGCAATGTCGTATTCAGACAGTTCTGGGTTAGCGTTTTTTTTTTCATATGTTTAAAAGCAATTGAGAAATCGTAGTAAAATTAAAGTGAGGTGAAACATATTAGTTGAAAACATTTAAATTGATAATAACTTTCAGGTTATCTTGAACCTATTGAATATTTTAGTATCATAATTATCTATGAGTTTCTGCTCTATTTACCATGAAATACAATGAACTGCTCAGGCGCTTCGGAAACCATTTTACCTGAATTTCTTAATGGCCGATCGTAAATTCCACTGCGATGCGTACCCTGTCATATCAAGCGATAATTTTCTATTCGAAAAATGTTTAAGAATGTTGTACACGGTTTATTTTGCCAGTTTCGATGATTTCGCGATTTTTTAACCTGACAACGTTGGATTTTTGACGTGGGTGTGTCAAATCATTTTTTTTTTTAATTTCTAACTTCCAATCTCGAGTATCGCACTAAAACTGCCAGCAAAAACGAAAAGAAGTACCAAAATAAACTGCTGTCAAAACGTTCCAGTACTGGCCACTAGGAACGCTTTATAAGCAGTGGGTTCAGATTCTAAGTGACTTAACTACAGTTAAATCTCAAATCATTTATAATCGCTTGGTAACAAGTAAGCTACACACTTAGAAAATTTTACAGTATTTGGTAATTTTTTACCGAACTTTCAACAGCTGAACGTTCGGTAAACCGATTTACCGGATTTCGGTGAAATTTTACAGTATTCCGGTAGAAAAATTACCGGAACTTGTCAAATTTTACCGAAATCCGTTAAATCGGATTACCGAACGTTCAGCTGTTGAAAGTTCGGTAAAAAATTACCGAATACTGTAAAAATTTCTAAGTGTGTACTAGAGATATCCGTTCTGGCCGTGCCCTCCAGACAGCCAAAAAATCCTCTGCACTTCCACAGGCAATTACTGGGACGGATAAGAGTCATACACGCTACCAAAATGTCATGTAAATGTCTATCCCCTGAGACCGACACATGCAAGCGTCCTTTAGCACATAAGAATGAGTAGAAAATGATGAGAAAATAAATTCAATCATGCACATCTTTCGTCGAATTGTGTATGTGTCAGTTTCAGGAGACATCATTTTACACGAAATCTTTCTTTACGTTCCCCTACTATTTACAAACATGAATTACGGCTCATGTAAAATTCATAATTTCTAAGTGTGTAGTTTTGCATCCCAGTTCAATGTGGGAATTCGTATCGAACTTGAATGTGCAAACAAGTAATTATTTTTCAAAGAAGAGTCATCATAAACTTCGAAATTCTAAAGCAGTTTTTCGTTCAAAATCAAATTGGATGTATATTTGAAAGAAGCGGCTCGTTAGATATAAAATTGCGTCTGTTCTTAAATTTAAGATAATATTATTTTGTTTTTATTTTGGGTTTTTTTTTTTTTTTTTTTGGTTTTTTTTTTTTTTTTCAGAGATGCCAGATATACAGACATGTCTGTATTTATACAGACATTTCATCATGCATACAGACATCATACAGATTACAGACATTATACAGACATTTGGAAAATGTTACAGACATATACAGACATTCATTTTGGCGAATTTCTAGATTTAAAAAAAAACATGGCGATAGGAAAAGTCACATACGTCACAGTAAGCAAATTATTGACGGTCTGAAGTTGGACCATTTTGTTGGCGAAAAAAAAACCAATGAGGGAAGTAGAAGTACAAGTATGTGCCTGGCTGTTCCATAAGACGTAGCACTGAAACAAACTGAAAATACGGCCATCGTAACGAATTTCCTTGGCGAATCGCATCACCAAGAATTGGTGGCAATTATGCGGTCCAAATCATTTAGTCTTATAATCGATGAGTCAATTGGTCTTAGTAGTGAAGACTTTCTATTGGAATAGCAATGAACTGTCAATTCGAGATTCTTTTTATCACGTACTCGAGCTGGCTGAAGCGGATGCTACTACGCTATACAGTGCCATTGTTACTAAGTTTAATGAAGACTTTGATTTTGTACAAAAAGAAGTTAACAGGGTTCGGTGTAGATGGAGCGAGTGTTAAGCACGCTGGAAAGCATTCTGTTAGTGCACTATTGAAAAACGACTGTCCGAATTTATTTGTACTGAAATGCATTTGCCATTCATTTGCATTTTGAGCATCATATTCTTGTAAGAATATTCCATCTTTAGCAAAAGTCCTTTAAAAAGAGCAAAGTTCAACGAACTGCAGCCCCTAATAGAGCTGAAACCTTTAAACATGTAACATCCATCCGCGACCCGATGGCTTTCTTTGGACCAAGTTGTTAAACGCGTTTTTGAAGCTGGAAGTCTTAAAAGTATATTTCAATTTTCGCGATACATCAGCAGGATGAAAAAAAATAAGAAAGTTTACGAGCGTCTCAGCGATCCATCAAATCACCTATACTTGATCGCAATTAACCACATCTTACCGAAAATCAACCGGTTGAATCAACTTTTTTCAATCTGAAAAGCCAAGTGTGTACAAGCTGAAAACAGAAACTTGCAAATTGATATTCTTGATATTGGATTGTTTCTAGAAACCAGGATATTTAAAGGAATTGACGAAGCCTGACTTTGTGAACCTGATCCTCAATAAGTTCTGCGAGTTGGAAAAACTGTATGAAGGTGTCGTAGCGCAGGCCTTGATCAACGAATACACTAGAAGTGACAATTTAAGCATGGAGAATTTGCATCAATTTCGAATGGGCATGATGAATTTCTACAAATGCTGCTGTAATAAAAATTGACCTCACCGACGAAACCCTCAAAAAAAAAAAGCAAGAATTGACCTTACCGACGGTACCCTCAACGATTTAGTTAATTGATCCGGACAATATCAGAGTAATAGCCCATCCAACATTTTTTCACCTTATCAAACAATTTGATAACATTATTGATGATGCATCAGTTCAACCAACAACGACGAGTTCCGGGAATTGAGATTTTCAGTGGCGGACTGAACTTTCCCGAGTCTACGACAGTTCATTCCAGCTCTATTGGCTGTACCATATTCGACGGCCACTGTCGAGCGAATTATTCCAATTTACAATATCAATAAAACCAATGCTCACAATTGCACTGCCATATAAACCATGAAAGGCTGTTTATCGGCCAAAGAGTACGATAGATCGCACAAAAAGCAAAACGGAGTGGTTGAAATTTCATCTAATTTGAAATGTCTGTTGACAAGCGATATGTACAGCAAAATTTATTTTGATCAAGCCTTTGGAACTAATTAATTTTATAGTAGTGAAGTGAAGGTAAGCTGTTTCTTTAAATTTATAAATGATGATAATAAACGATTTGCCTAGAATTTTTCAAAACATCATATGTAAAAGATCAAAATATTTTGCTTTGTTCATATAAAGTGATTGAAAAATGACAATGATTTAATCTTTTGTATGGAAGTGAAAGGAAAGTTGACATTTAAATATAAAACTTGAAATTGTAATCTCTTTTGCATTAGATTTTTGTCTATGCAATGTTTACAAAACATATTCTCATCTCTACTCGTTTGTCAGCATCGATAAATAGCAATTTTCAACATGTTTTCCCATTGAAGCACCTTAAAACCAAAACCATAACTCTGATACAGACAAATACAGACATTTCAATGAGATTGATACAGACTTTTGAAAAAAGTATCTGGCATCCCTGCTCAGGAGACAGAAATTTACATGCCATTTTGGTAGTGTGTTGGGTTTCAAATTAGAGTTTAACTGGGGGAAAAAAAAAACACCAAAAAAAAAACACAATTGAGTTATACCTATGTATGTTTATTTCTCAAAGTATTTACGTGCAACAAACAAACACCCCAACGAGAGATACATAGTGAGGGGGCAAGAGCGAGAGAGGAACAATATATGAAGAAAAAAAAACCCAAAGAAAGAAAAAAAAAAAAAAAAGTTGGCGGGGGGGGGGCGGGACCCAACAGCAATAACCCCCGGGGAAAAACCCAAGAAAAAAGGCCGGCGGGGGCTATGGGAATAATGGGGGGGAGAAACAAAAAATAGAGAAAAAAAAAAGAGGGCACAAAAAAGGGGGGGGAAAAATTAATCCGAGTTGGAGCTTACCGCCATTAGTGACATGTCCGAAACATTGACGGATTGAAGAGGTTTCTGAGTTCTACATTAGTTGAAAAGTGTAAGATTCGATTACGCATGGAATAAAACTAGATTAGCTTTCCAACACATGGATTGTATAATTCGGAACGAATTCGTGAACATTCGGTTTTGTTCTTGCGTCAGACCTGTGAAAATCAATTGCCGTAATGAGAAGAGGATAACACTGAGTGAATCACATTTTTTTTGTCGGTTCTTAATTGTTCTACGAGGCCGATCATCAAGAAGCCCTTGCTTGATAGAGGGTTAATGAAACAATCATCTTTCACTTTATGTCTGCCTCTTAAGTTTATGACCTAAAAATAACGTCATGTGATAAGCGAACGGAATCTGGATTTATTGCTTTGATGAAAACAAGGGATAATAAAACTAATTACCTTGGACGATAAAAGTCAGATTTGTTTCATTGAAGTACGTCTCATATATACAGTACTGATCATAAAAATAATAATAAATGTTATTTCTTTATACAAATTGAAACTGCTGTTACCTTGCCAAACATTAGCATTTCTAACGTAAGGATTTATAGGGAGTGAGGAGGTTTAGCATTTTCTAACGCGCCATATAAAATGTGTCGGATTTGTATGGGAAAATTCTTACAAATGGTCGATAGGAGGGGTTAAGGAATCTAGAATAACTTTTTACCTCGTGGCTACTCGGTTTTAATTTTTAAATTTCCGCTCCGTCCCGACTTTTCCAAAGTTAATTTTTATTGATATTTTTGACTTCTGCTTGATATGTTCAAAATACAAGAAAAGTAAGAAAGTTTTCTTTTACACATATATGATAGCAAAATAGGGTTTCATTTCCAATATGGCAGTCTAAGGAGTGATGAAAAAACTATTAACGAGAGGTTGGTGAGACCATTCCATATATTATATTGATTTTATAAATGATTGGGTATGTGTCCCTTGACTCAGCCTAATATGCAACGATCGATTACATTTAGTATTATAAATCATTAAATATTTAAGCTATATGCGACATTTAGCTTGTTATACACTTGCTTAGATACGTTTAATAAGATGTTTGGTAATATGTATCACGAAAAGCTATGCAACTTATTTTATAAAGTCAGAAACTTTCGAGGGAAATGGATGTAATGTCGGTCTATAAGCATCAATTTGGGTCTATTCATGGATGCAACTTCATCCCATTCGATAGGTTTTTTTTTATTAAACGCAGTCTTCGTACGGTTTTTCTTCCTGATTTTATGATTTAAGGCATTGCCAGCTGTATTCGCTTTATCCAAAATAAAATTTCACAAAACTACCTAAACTTAAACTTCTTTGAAACACTAAAGAGATTTTTATTGTCGGTTTGATAGTGAAAACATTAATTTACTTAATTAACTCTGCACAGGTTTTGTTCCTTTGGTTTTTATTTAGATGAGCCATTTGGAAAATATACAACCGAAACTTATACATTTTCACTGAAAATTTTACCAATAGCAATATTTTTACTAAGTTATCTAAACAACAGGCCATAATTGGGAACCAACAAAAACATACGTCCCTAACATTGGGTCCACGGGTTTCTTGTTAAATTAGTGTTATTTTATGTGTGTGAACAGTTAGTTTATAACGTGTGACTATTTTCTGTACATCTAGGTTGAATTATTCGGTTTATTGGTTCAATTTAGCCAAATTTAGATCATGGATATAATTTGTCCATGTGAAATCATGATGTCTAAAAAGTTATGAAAATCGAAAATTAGACGGAAGTGAACAACAGTTAATTGATTAATAATGCCTGAATTGCGTCGAATTAAATCGGTCATCTTAATAGCAACATAATTTTGTTGATTATCGCTGAATTAATGACATATTTGGTACATAAGGCGAATGAAGGAGCTAGGCTAACATTACATCCCCTTAGTGTTTATTTTCGCAAATTAAACATCAAATAAATTGTCGAAACATTATTGGATCGCTGTGTCGTGAAACGAGCGTGGCGTTTGTATTTGTATTCTTCTGCTGTATTCGAAAATTCTAGAAATAATGAAGATATACTTATGCGATACTTTTAATTGTTATTTTTTTTACCAAAACCTACTTTTGGTGATAAAAAAGATCCGAAAGAATGTTGTATGATTTTATTTTACGTTAGTTTTGAGCCAAAATTGTGAAGTGAGATGTGATTTACGCCCGCGTCGGTTGTTACTTTTTGTTAGTTTGAGACAGGCTTTAAAAAAATCATTTGTGAACAGTGATGCTTTATGTATGGATAAGAAAATGGAAATGAAACAGTACTTTATCAGCCATATCTTTTTTTCTTGTCTGCGAGGACTGCATTGGGTAATGGTTGGATTAGAGCATCGATGTTTAAATATTAGGTGCGCAACTAAGTTCTCGCTGTTTTTTGGTGAAAAAGGAACTTTATTTTGAAAACAAAGGTTACAAACGAATTATTCAAAGTATTGCCCATCACTAGCTACGACTTTTTCCCATCTTTCTGGTAGAACGTGAATACCATTTCGATAGAACTGTTCGTCTTTTGATGCTATCCAAGAATCAAGCCATTTTGAGATGTCATCATATGAGTGGGATTGCTGACCAGTGAGACCATGTGCCATCGAACGGAACAAGTAATAATCGGACGGTGCAATATCAGGAGAATATGGCGGGTGGGGTAGGACTTCCCATTTGAGCGTTTCCAAGTAGGTTTTCAAGGGTTTCGCAACGTGATGTCGAGCGTTGCCATGCTGAAGAATCACTTTTTCGTGTCTGTGCTCGTATTGTGGCCGTTTTTCGTGCAGTGCTCGGCTCAATCGCATCAATTGAGTTCGATACCGTTCCCCGGCAATGGTTTCGTTTGGTTTCAACAGCTCATAATAAATAACACCAACTTGGTCCCAACAAATACACAGCATAACCTTCGCAGCGAGAATATTCGGCCTAGGCGACGATGTTGAAGCATGCCCGGGCAGTCCCCATGAATGTTTCTATTTTGGGTTACTGTAATGAATCAATTTTTCGTCACCCGTCACAATGCGATGTAGAAAACTCTTCCTTTTTTGCCGCTGGAGCAGTTGTTCACAGACGAAAAAGCGACGCTCAACATCTCTTGGCTTCAAATCGTAAGGAACCCAAGTTCCTTGCTTTTGAATCATTCCCAACGTATGCAATCGCTTAGAAACGGCTTGGCGGGAAACTCCTAATCCTGAACCAAGCTCTTCTTGCATTCGATACGGATCCTCATCGAGCAATGCCTCCAATTCAGAGTCTTCGAAGTTTTTTTGGCCTTCCTTCACGCGGACGATCATCAGCACTGAAATCGCCGTAACGAAACGAAACCAATCACGACACGTTGTTTCACTCAGAGCAGCATCACCGTAAACATTTTGGAGCTCTCGATGTGCTTCAGCCGCCGTTTTCTTCGAATGAAAGAAGAAAATCAACACTTCCCGCAAATGACGATTATTTGGCACGAAATCAGACATCTTCAAACAACCAAAATATATAACACTAAACCAAAATCACTGATTTGGCAAAGAGGTTTGTTTACCATATGTCTGAGCTTGGTTTATGACGCTTGAGATGTACAACATTCGACCAGCACTTACTACTGGCGCCATCTATTGCTAAAAAGCGGGAACTTAGTTGCGCACCTAATAAGATTTGTGTTCTGATGCGGCTCCAGTCAACAAAGAATCGCATATGAATGTGCATATGAGTACAACGTGGAGGCAATATACGTTCATTCGTCCATTTAATTCCATGTTTACTGTACGCATATCGCCTCCACTTTATACTCATATTCGTTACTATATGCGATCTTGTGTTTACTGGGGTGCCACTTCTCTTTAAAGCGATTTTTCATTGGAAGTGAGGAGCCCAGATAGAAAGAAACATTTAATTTTCTGCGTTATCTAATACACACAAAGGGAATTGTAGATTTGGCATAAATTAATAGGATCTTTCATGAAAATTTAAGCCAAGATATCGCTAAAATCAGGTCTGTTGTATGAAAGATAGCAAAAAATGTTGTATGCCGTATGAAAGATTGCAAACAATAACGTTGTTTACGCTTGCTTTGGTTTGCAATGGAACGAGGAGAAATTTTACACGTCTGTTAATATTCATTATTTTTTCTGTCAGTGCTGAAACACTGCCAGGGTGATTCGGAGATTGTTGGTCAAAAGGAATCAGCTAAGTTGTATGTAGCAAAGCTAAACTATATTCAGCTCTTCAAATGTGAACGGTATTTTCCATATATAAGAACTTTTTTCGTGTGAAAAAATACTATTCGTGCGAAAACAGAAGACAGGTGGTTCTGTGATTTAAGGCTTATTTTGCGCATCTAAGAGGAAACTTCTGTTCTGTAATCGCAATACAGTTTTTAACTATCGTTGTCAGTGGGGGTGACTTTGGGCAAAATAAACATAGTTTTCTGTTCCCTACCTTGTTACATTTCCATTTTAGCGAGAGAATCATTTTGATTCATGTGAATATATTCCTCAGAGTTTGTTGTTGAAAAATGCGAGTGTATTGGTGTGTGCGGATGTTTATTTGAGTGTTTGTGAAATATGCATATTGAGTTTGATGGTTTTAGTTTGGCCCAAAATTACCCACATCAAAAATTTTTAGAATAATATTATTTTCTTGAAGATTAGCCTATCAACACAAAATAACTTTTGTAAATCTTATAAAAAAAAGCCTGAATAGCAAGTTTATCCAATTTCACTTTTAAGTAGGTTTTTTGAGGACATTTGTTGGTTTGTTACGATTTGTTGAAAACTCTGAAAGTGATGAAATTGGGAACACATTGAATTGTCAAATGATACAAAACGGAATTCCAAGTAGTATTTGCTCATTGGAAATCTCAAAGTCTTTTCTAAATCCGACAAGCCACGCGAAGATTTCGCAATATGGATCGTAACAAATCCAAACATAATTTAATCGGAGTACACTGCAAATATTTTAAAAGTTAAGTTAATCAAGTTAATCAAGTTAATCCGAATACGCTCGTTTTCCGTACATTGAACATATGCCGCATACACTGTCATCAGTAAAATGCTTGCATTATACCTCATTCGTAAAATTAACGAAATGAATTTCGTGCGGACCAACCAATCACTGCTTCAGTTTAATCGTAACCGAACATATTGGCGTTGCTGCTGTGGCGGCAGAAATCATTTATTTACCTCGCAATAAAATCCCACGCTTCGAATCGAAATTTTTACTTTATCTTCATTTACCTCTCCACTTCTCACGGGTCACCATAGGCTTCACAGTTTGAAAGAAACATTTAATTATTTGCGTTATCTAATGCACATAAAGGGAATGCTATTTAGATTTAGCATGCATTAATGGGATCTTTCATGTAAATCATATATTCATATCGCTGGATAGAGAGCTGTTGTATGGAAGATTGCAAACAATAACGTTGGTTAGGCTTGCTTTGGTTTGCAATTAAACGACGGAAAATTTACACGTCTTTTAAAATTCATTATTTTTTTCTGTGTAGAGAGATGAACCACGGACTCAGTAGCAGCTCTTCCCAATTGAACAGGATCAATTCCCATATCAGAAACATTGAAAAATTACCCGACGCAAACTCTCCCTCCCCACAATTGCGCTTTTTGCAGCTGCATTTTGAGTTCATAAAGTGAACCATAAACAGACGTTCGACATCATCTCATTTACCTATGAAAAAACATGGCGTCCCTCGAGATATCAAGTAGCAATAACCTAACAGATGGCGCCACAAATTTGTTTTGATTGGTAAGGGAAAATGGGTTGCCAGTCAAACTGTCGAATTTAATGTTGCAATAAGTTGGCTACTGTGCAAGACGATTCCAACGTAATTAGGGAAACTGCCCCCATATTAATCTCATTGTTCTTTTATTCATCCTTCGATGAATCAAACAATTGGGCAGTTGAAGAATCGGTTTCGTTTTCTAATAATGTTTGCTTACGTTAAATAACTACAACGAACATCACTAACTAAGCCTGTCACGTGTATATCGTTTTATTTCAAGTAGGATGAATTGCAAAGTGATGAGAATTATATAGGTACATCTTCCCTAGATTTGAAATTTTACACAACAAATTTGAACTATTTTGTTCGAGCTTGCCTATCTGTCTTCGGTAGAACTGTCAAACATGCATCCAACAATAAGCACCGGCTAGATAAATCTTTTTTTTTTTAATTTTTTCTGTCGTAGTTCTTTGTACTGTTTTTGCATAATGCAGGAATCTTTTTTTTGAATATACAATGTTTGTTGAATATGCGTTCTTTTGACTCCGCATGTGTTATTGCATACAAAGCCAGCTTCATAAATGATATAAATAAATTTCGTTGCAGAAAACAACGAATACATTTGTGAGTAAAGCGAATGATTTCGTAGCATAAACTAAATTTTATTGTCAGTGTAGGAAGTAGGATTTGTTGATAATCCTTGGTAAGATACGCTCTTAACGTCAAGCAATATTCTCTCATGTTCCAGAACAGGAAGTTTTTAGAGTCATTAGTCTCATAAAATGCTATGGTTTGTTGAAAAAAAAACTTCATGGCCTAAGTTTTATGTTTCTCGATTAAGTCATCAAATTTCACTCTAATCTTTACATTCAATAAAACATCGTATGATTTATAAATACACATTGAGAAAAGCTTTTAGCACATGAATATTTTTTTCCGTACTGGAAACATAGAAAATATTTGCAGCCATTAGATCTAGCCGGTGAATGGCTACAAATTGACACTCCCAATTGACATACCATGGTGGCTGATTCCCGAAAACGAAACAACATAGGTTTGCCAACAGACGACAACCATATATTCCATACGTCCCCTTCTCTTTTGATACCTCAGACCTCTCGTTAAGGGATGGTTCAAAATAGAGTAAATCTCACCTGTACTCAAATTTTCGGGAACCGATTCATTCAGCAATTAACGCTCTGGGCCTCACTGGTGATAGCCGGTAACTCGAGGCCAAGATACATCATCAGAATTCACTAAGGCAACATATCATATACTTGTACGATACCATAGTGATAAACAGCCTACTTTTATTCGCGACTACACGGCAACTGTGAGCGTATTAAAGATAAGAAACGGCATATTTACATCCGACTGTCTTGCCCTGGCCCCGTACTCGGTGAGGGCAACATTTATACCATCCTCGTTTACAATAAATTATTTTCTTTCAAGATTATCACCTGGTAGGTAGTGACGTCTCGAGCGGTCCATTGTGTTCTGTATACTTTGGGAGCCATTCGGTTATTTGACTGCGAAGCCACTAATCGTCTCTAAATCTTTGCAAATGTTACGACGTGGATGGCCGGATTCATCAGTCGACTGGCAATCATGAACCGCTAAAGATCGGATTCCGGTACCTCTCGTGGACGTGTGTGTGTATTTTTCTAAAACTGACCGGCGCTCACGTGTAGCAATTGCCGTGCTGATAAGTGATTGATTTGGAGCAAGCGTGACAATTTTGGTGCTGTTGAGTGACAATGATACAGCATTGAAGCATTGGCTTGTATCGTAGATAAAACCGGAAAAAATGGAAAAGAATCGGCAGGTGAAAATTCGGGAAAATGCTTCCAATGAAAATGGAGACCCGAAATTGATACAGTATGGGTACATGGAGGATGTGAACGATCTATATCCACTAACCAACGCTATTGGTAGCTATCCCAACAGCCCCATTCTGGCAAGGAAGTACACGACGGGCTTGTAAGTTGAAGTGATTTTGTTGATTATGACGTTTGTTTCAAATAGATAGCATTTTAAAACACGTGATCACTTAAGATCACGTTTTTTATTGTTAATCCATTCGCAATGGAGGGTTTTTTTACTAGAAGTTTTCAAAACCTTATTAACATTCAGTAAACTCAAAACAGATTCAAAATCCATTGCTTAATCTGTTGTTTACCTAGTTTATGAGCCTAATTAGTATTTAAAGCTAACTAATCTAATGTTCCATGAACACGACAGAAGTCCATAAACAGCCGTGAGTCTTTTATATTATTAAAAAAAAAATATGGATCAATCAGAAGTTGTGTGATGTTATCAGAATTTCCAGGAATTCTGCAAAATCGGTAAAACTTCAAGAACCTTTCGGTTTTCTGTGTAAATCTACAAAAATATTATTTCAATTCGAAAAATTAATAATCTTTGATCGTGTGCAAGAAGTTGTGTTGGCTTTTCGGATTCTTAACTAACTTGTATGGCTATCTTTCGGTGAACCTAATAGATGATCTGAGAACTGTCTAAATGAGGCGAGAGTCAAAATGACTTTTTGACTCACGTCACTGCAAGTGACTTTTATCACTTCACCAAGCGGCAAAAGGCACTTCGACTCTCGGAATAACCCCCAATGCTTCGTGAAATTTACATAAATTTGAAAAATTTAACGGAACCTTAATTAAACCTAACCTTCTCAGTATATTTATTTTTTTTTTGGCTTTGTCGCTTTTTTCCGCACCAACTATGGGTTGAGTAGCGCTATCCACGGATTGCAGCGAATCTTAGAACGGGGGGCGTCAGTTTGCGACTTCCAGAGATTTTCCACCGTTTTCGGAGGAATTAACCGACGTTGTTAAATTAAATAAAATCTTTTGAATTTGTCAAAAAATTCAGCAAGTAATAAAATAGCTGAAGTAAACAATTTAAACCCATTCTTTTCCAGAATGTTTTCGGTGGTTTGAAATATGACATGATCTTTAAAAAAGGACTGAACCTTCTTAGTCTAAAATAAATTGTTTGGCAATTGTACAAAATGAACAAATGGTGAAACCAAATTTGAAATAATTGATTTTCAAGCACCTGTGCTATTATGGGAAGGAGAGTTTTAAAACCAAATTATTATATAGGCTTGCTACATAATCGAAAGTGTTATGGAACTGATGGGAACTTCCACTCATTAGTTTTTCGAACATTTTCCTGGGATCATAAGACAGGTTGGCCACTTATATTGCATTTTCCAATTAGCGCAAATCAGTGAAATATGTTTCAATTGAATCTGTGAATATCAGTCGAATAACGTATGCATTAAAAAAAATGGACTTATTTTGGATACGATGTAAAAAAAACTTCAAAAGATAATTCAATCGAACAAATTTTCCTTAAATCGTATGATCTTACCCAAGCAACACAAAAGTTTTATAACGGTTGAAAATACTTTTATATTACTAGATTTGTTTATAAAGAAGCTTACTCAACACAAAATCATGAAGATGTGTTACTCGGGTATGAAAAGATGAATGTCGCCATGTTCTTCAGCTCTTTCTTTATTTCGGCCACGAACTTATTGGAGTAGATCATCCCGTAGTTTATTTGTGGTCAGTCGCCACAGA
This sequence comes from Aedes koreicus, assembly GCA_024533555.2. Lineage (NCBI taxonomy): Eukaryota > Metazoa > Arthropoda > Insecta > Diptera > Culicidae > Aedes > Aedes koreicus. The sequence goes on from JAHHFK020000437.1 coordinate 137,888, forward strand.
ACTACGTATGGCCAAAACAATCATTTTGATAACTGTGTTAGATCGTTTAAGAATATGAGTGCTGGTTTTGATTTTAATATGTCTAAATATGTGTTTAGACATGGGGGCCTCCCTTAGCTCAGTCGGTAAAGGCGCAGCTACAAAGCAATACCATGCTGGAGGTAGCTGGGTTCGATTCCCGGTCTGGTCTAGGAATTTTTCGTAAAGAAAAATTTCTCGACTCCCTGGGCATAGCGTATGATTGTACTTGCCACACAATCATACTAATGCAAAAATGGTGCTTGGCATCGAAAGCTCTCAATTAATAACTGTGGAAGTGCATTTAGAACACTGAGTTGAGAACAAGCAATAAGCTAATTGTGAAAGCAATAAGCTTGAAATGCTAAAGAAGAAGAAGAAGAAATATGTGTTTAAGAATAGAATTAGAAACCTAGGTTAGGTACCAGTCTGTTGAGTTTTTTTTATTCTAGACAAAGCATAATAAATAAATAAATAAATTTTCTCCAGTGATCTCTTGGCATAATCGACCGTTGCCTTAACATACTCCATCGGGTGATACTTTTTGATAAAGGCGGCAACTTCCAGAAGGCACTTTGTACTATCGATCTTCCCGTTCATTGCAAGCCTCTAAGGAAGAAACAACGGCTTGGAAATTTTCGGTGTGGGAAAGAAATTGGGGGGGTGGGGGGGGGGTGGTGGGGCGGTTGTGGGGGGGGGGGTGAGACCGCGGCGGGGGGTGGGGAGGGAGTGCCGGGGGCGGGCGGGGGGGGTTACCCCGGGGGGTTTTTGGGTGGTTTGGTGGGGTCGGGGGGGGTTTTTTTGGTGGGGGGCGCGGGCGGGAGGGGGGTTGTGTCTTTGTCGGGGGGGAGTGTGGATGTCGAAATGATAATTTGTTATTTTACATTATTTTGTTATTTGGAACATGTTAATTTGGAAGTGATTCAGCTTAGCTTTTCAACTTTAGTTATGGCTATTTTTACAAATTTTTTTTTTAAGTTTCTAGGCCTATCAAGCCTTTGAAAGTTTTACCACTTAGGTGGGATTGTTTGTTTGGGAATTTTTTAACTACTAATACTACTATTTACGTCTTACCTATTTACTAGTCTAAGACTACTATTTACATCTTACAACTACTATTACAAACTAACTTATCTACTATCTACAATTAACCTACTATCTACAGGGTGCTTATTAAAGCATGTTCTGATACGTTACATTTCTGTACAAATTTGTTCCTAATGTCAATAATTTTTGAATTAATTTTGGGAACGGTCGCGTCTAGATGAAGGTCAGTCGTTCTTGTTCCAAATGAACGATCTAGGATCATTCTAAGCGTTCGGTTTTGCGCGACTTGCAGCTTGTTTCTGTGAGTCTGTGCGCATGATTTCCACACCAGAGCAGCGTAGAATATCGCAGGCGCTATGATCTGTTTGTAGACGGCCAGTTTGTTCACCCCTGAGAGGCGGGATCTTCGGCAAATCAGCGAACGTAGCGACCTAACTAAGGCGGAGCACTTGACCAACGTTCTCTCCATATGCGGCCTAAAGAGAAGTTTCTCGTCAAACAACAGCCCTAAATAAGCTACCTCGGTGGACCACTCAACCTTTGTGCCGTCCATGACTACCGTGCAAGATGGAGGTGGTTTTAGTTTGGGGGATTGCCTATGGAGGAACATGATTGTTTGGGTTTTGGATGCGTTGATTATGTTTTTCCACTTGGAGGCATAGTCAGCAAATGTGTTAAGGCATCGTTGGATTTTGTTTGTGATTTCGCGAGGCATCCTTCCTTTGACCGTTATTGCGGTGTCATCTGCGAACGGGAACAACACGCAATCCTCTCCAAGAGGAGGGATATCGGAAGTGTAGATAGTGCTGTATAGTAACGGGCCAACCTTGCGGAACTCCTGCTGGGATTGAAAACGTGTCCGAGAGACACCCATTCAACGATACCCTAAACGACCTTAGCTGAAAGTAGCTTCGGATGATTTTAACCAGATGAAGAGGAAAGTTGAAGTTACCAAGCTTGTATACAAGCCCATCGTGCCAGACATTGTCAAACGCCTTTTCAACGTCTAAAAACGCCATGGCAGTGGACTTGGATACAGCTTTGTTACTCCTTATGGTGTTCATCACCCGAACTAACTGATGAGTAGTGGAATGCCCTTTCCTAAACCCAAACTGTTCCGGTAGGCGGATGTTTTGCTCATTGACAAACAGCAGCAAACGATTGAGGATTAACTTTTCGAACAGTGTGCTCAGCGTTGAAAGAAGGCTTATTGGTCTGTAGCTTGAAGGAGATGTTGGATCCTTCCCGGGTTTGTGAATTGGTATGACTTTTGCTACTCTCCAGATACTTGGAAAGTAGTGCAGTTCCAAGCATCTGTTGAAGATGTTGCTCAATAGTGTGTACACTTTTATGTTAAGTTTTTTTTAGGATCAAGTTGAAAATCCCGTCAAACCCGGGAGCCTTCATGTTTTTTGTGCCTTTCAGTGCTGAGCAAATCCGTTCTGCAGTTATTCTGTCCTCCGGAGGCACGACACAAGGGGAGGCATTGAGATTGTGGACGCATTGCGCAACCTGATCTTCGAGCGGACTTTGGATCCTTGAGCCTAACAAATGCGATGTAGCAACGTGGTCACCGATCGCATTTGCTTTCTCGAGAGGGGTTATGAGAAGTGAATCGACAACCTTGAGAGGCGGAACAGGTTTGGGATGCGTCTTCAGGACTTTGGCTACCTTCCAGAATGGTCTAGACTGGTCATCTAAGTTTTGGATGATCTTCTCGAAACTATCGTTCCGAATTTTTACCATTCTGGAAGCGATCTCCCTTTTCAGGTTTCCTATTCAGATCCCCCGTCCTCTGAAACTGGCGTCCACGAACATTTCTTAACCGCATCAATAGTTGGGTGTGGGAATCAATGGCAGTAAACTTACCCCTCACAGGAACACGTCGCACGCACGACTCGTCAGCTAAGGTGATAGCTCGTTGGAGTCCACCCAGTGCACCATCGATGTCTTCAACCGTTTTGTTTCGGTCCACCAGTCGGCCGAACCGAAACCAGTCCACATGATGATAGTCCTTTCTCAGGCACCTTGGAGTTGGGACCACGTTGATACCGACTTCAGCCACCACCGGTTGATGATCAGAGCTTGTCAATGTCGAATGTTGCTTCCAGCTTTATATACTCCATTTCAGCGGAGGTTCGCTCACGTGTAAATCAAATGGGAGTCACTGTCCTAATAACGGTTGTCACGGATGAAGAGACACTCGGAATAAGCCCAGTTGTATGATGGGATTGCCACTGTCGCGTATACAATTTGTTTGCGTCCAGCTTCCAGACACGAGTCTCCAACCTCATGTGAACGTACACGGTGCTCAATAAGTTCGGATACAATGTCCAAAAAAATTAGAATATGAGAATATATCTGGGTACATTTTATTAAAGTACTGTTAATAGCGAACGATCACAGCATATCTCTAAAAATAGAAAATCACCCCCCAGCCTCAATCCTGTGTATATCTTCACCAGCTTCAATCAAACGCATCACAAGCGGCACGCACGAACATTATTGAGATTTCGTCCTAGATTTTGAGAATGACTTTCTTGAACTGGTCCAAGTTGCTGATTTTGTAATGATTCAGCTTTGACATCATGTAGGACCAAACATAAAAGTCCAACAGATTTAAATGTGAAGAGCTGAGAAGCCACCTAAAGGGTGTCCCACATCAAATTGCATCACGGAAAAAAACGCCTACTTACCTAATAAAAAAATTACCATTAGTAAGCTTTTGGCATATTTATTTCATTCAACTTCAATACCATAACCGTACGCTCTCACCTTACGCTTAACTCCACTCATTAGGTTCTGCACAACATCTGGCTGCAGCTTCTTCTGTACGGAAATCCACTTTTTCTTCCTGTCTTCCTCAGATTTGACCTAATTGGGATGCTTCCGTAATGCCCGCTTCATAATAGCCCAGTATTTTTCGAGGGGCTTTAGTTCCGGTGCCCTGTGGGGGTTCATGTCCTTGGATACGAAAGTGCCCCGTTGGCTTCGTACCACTCCAGGACAACATTTGAACAATGGCACGAAGCTAGATCCGGCCAGAAGATCGTAGGGCCCTCGTGTTGATTCTACAGAGGAAGCTGACGCTTCTGTAGACACTCCTTGAGATAGATCTCTCCGTTTAAAGTCCAGGTAGTCACGAACGGCGCACTTCGTTTGCCACATGGGAAGATCGCTTGCCGAATCTTGTATTTCTTGGCAAACTTTGAAAGTTTCTGCTTCCTTACTTCCCCCGGAACATCAAACTTGTGCTAGGCGGTGGAAAACAGTAGCCCAGGAAGCTGCCGGAAGTCCGCCTTGACGTAATCCTCATCATCCATGATGAGACAATGAGGCTTCGTCGGCATCTCGGTGTACAGTTTCCGGGTCGTGACTTTCCCACCGTATTTTGCCATTCGTCACGATTTGGAGCCTTCTGCACTTTGTACGTATGCAGTCTCTCCCGGTCCTTGGCTCTCTGAACGAAAGACTTGGACAGATTCAACTTTTTGGCCACATCCCTGCCCAAAGCATTGGGATTCCGTTTAAACGCTTTCACGACACGCTTGTGATCCTGATCACTAATAGAACATCCATTCTGACCGCATTTCTCCTTCCGTTCGATGCTCAGTGTTTCGTAGTAACGTTTAATCACACGACTCACCATTGACTGCACGATTCCAAGTTGTTTTCCGATGTCCCGATGATGAGAGAGTTGAGGATTTCACGACGTTGCTTTTTGGGTGACGCCATTTTTCCAATTTTCGAAAAATTGACTGCAATAAAAATACAACAACAACAAAAACACTCCAAACTACTTTACACAAATTTTCAAGAGAAATTACCCAATGGCTAATTTTCTACAGCGTTGTTTCCGTGATGCAATGTGATTTGGGACACCCTTTATTTTTCTCCAGGAAATCCTTCAAATTGTCCCGACACCAGAGGCTTGAACCACATTCGCTGCATGGGCTGGCGCACCGTTCTACTGGAGCACATAGTGATCATCTCCGAAGAGTTGTCGTAGATTTGGAGCAACAAACCTTCTTTTGGGGTATGCCGCGTTGATTTTTACGTTTTTTTTTTTTTTCGATGAATACCAAGAGAAGCTTACCTCGATAGCAAACTGCCCCCCAAACCATCACTGGCGCTGCGTTTTGGAATCGGGGAATGATGTTTTGAAATGCAGGAGAGCGAAACCACGCCCAATCAGTAAATGACAAAACTTTAGTATTTTAGATTTGAGGGCGAAACTTTGCAAACGTGTTCGGAATAACAGTATGAGTGTTTTGGCATGAGGAACGGTCGTTTTATTACGAGAGTAACTTTTGAGAAAGGTTTATGTGTTTTTGATACAACCGTTTTAAAAAAGCAGTAACTCGGAAATCGTTTGTTTTAGAGAAAAAAATTCTGAGAAGAAATGGTAGGGAATCAAAATGTCCATAAAAAAAAATAAACACTGAAAACAAAATTTTTTACACTAAAATATTATAATTGAAACTTATAATTCAAATTCCAAAATACGCTATTTTTAATTTCCTTTAAATCTCGATGGTAAAATTTGAACAAAAGAGCCAGACAAAAAATTGTTGAAAAAGTTTGCCTAATAGCAACTTTTGGAAGATTTTGATAAAATTAATTTATGTTTATCAAAGTACTTTTCAATGCCAAAATATGATTCTGCATCAAATTTCTAATTGGAGATCCCACATTGAGTATCTGAAGCGAAAGTGCCAGCAAAGGATCAACTTTCTTCGAACAATTACCGGGACCTGGTGGGGAACCCATCCGTAAGATCTTCTAACGTTGTACCGGACAACGGTTTTGTCGGTTATCGAATACGGTAGTTTTTGTTTTCAGTCAGCGGCTCGGTCGCAAATCATAAAACTGGAACGTATTCGGTATCGGTGTCTTCGTATTGCGTTAGGTTGCATGCACTCGACTCACACCATGAGTCTTGAAGTGCTGGCTGGCATGTTGCCACTCTCGGATCGGTTTACAGAGTTATCTCTCCGGCTCCTCACCAGGTGTGAAGTAATGAACCCCCAGGTAATCGAAAATTTTGAGAAGCTTCTCGAGTTGAATCCTCAAACTCGCTTCATGACTTTGTACCATTTGTACATAACACAGGATGTCAGCCCTTCGCCGAATATTTCCAATCGTGTTTGCTTCTCCGATTTCGATAATTCGGTTCATTTTGATTTATCCATGAAGCAGGAGCTTCATGGAATCCCAGAGCATCATCGTCCTATGATTGCTCCGGTGATATTTGTTGCAAAGTTTGGCCAAGTTGATTCCACTAAATCGTTCTTCACTGACGGATCATTGATAGAGGAGTCAGCAGGCTTTGGTATATTTAATGAAATTTATAGCGCCAATCGTAAACTTCAAGCTCCTTGTTCCGTATATGTCGCTGAATTAGCGGCAATACACTTTACGCTAGAAATTGTTGCCTCGCTCACACCGGATCAGTATTACATTTTCACGGATAGTCTCAGTTCTATAGAGGCTATTCGCCCATTGAGGCCGGTAAAGCACTCCTCGTATTTTCTCATGAAAATACAGGAGCTTCTAAGTGCTTTATCTTCGCGTTATTTTATCATCACCTTTGTATGGGTCCCTTCTCATTGTTCAATTCTGGGCAATGAGAGAGCGGACTCGCTTGCAAAGGTGGGCGCTATAGAAGGCGATATTTATGATCGACAAATCGCCTTTAATGAATTTTTTACTATTTTTCGTCAACAGTCACTCGTCAGCTGGCAGTATAAATGGAGTAAAGGAGATTTGGGGCGATGGCAACATTCTATCATCAGAAAGGTGTCGAAGAAATCTTGGTTTGGAGGGATGGATGTGGGTCGAGACTTCATTCGTGTAATGTCTCGCCTCATGTCCAATCATTATTCTTTGAACGCTCATTTATACCGTGTTTGGCTGAGCGACAGCAATCTCTGTGAATGTGGACAACGTTACCAGGACGCAGATCACATTATTTGGTCATGTGCTGAGCATCGTGGAGTCAGATCTGAGCTTTATGATTCCCTTCGGGCTCGAGGTAGACAACCCAATGTACCGGTTCGAGATATTTTGGCTGTACGTGATCTGGAGTTTATGAAACTCATTTATGTGTTTTTGACTAACATTAGCCTTAGATTGTAGTTAGTTTAACCTGTATGTTTACTTTAAGTTTTTTTTCTGTGTTTGTGTGTGTTTTTTTTTTCATTCTCAAAAATGTTCAAGTCAAAAGAAAACCTAAAGTTGTATAGTTTTTATCCAATTCCGAATTTAAAATAAACGTGCTTTGTAAACCACACTTCAAATTCCCGCCTATCTTCCCATCCATACAATTGTTATTCCTATTAACCTCGAGACGGCCGTCAGTAATCGGATCTTTCCCCTTAATATTAGTTTTAAGATAATTGATGTATATACATATGAAAACTTGGCTCTGTAAAGTTGATTCGATTGAGCCTGTACAAATAAATGATTTAAAAAAAAAATCAAATTTCTAATCAAATTGTTCATATTAATTTGGTGGAAGCTTCTGAGACGCCATGGACCCTACGTTTTTGCCTAACATCCAAAGTGGTGCAAATGGTCTGGACGGTTCCCGTGGAAACCCCGAGATCAGCAGCCAGTTTCCGTATTGAGCAGAACTTTTTGCGCCGGATCTGCCCCTTACACGGTTCGCGATCAAAGAGGTCTCCTTGTATCTCTTAATGGTCATGTACACGAAGCTCCGCATAATCTCAAGATTTCATACGTCTGAATATGTCACCGTTCAAAAAGCTGCTAATTATGACCCTGAAGTTCAAACTATTCAAGATGTGTGAATTGTTCAAAATCCAAGATATTTCTAGATGTACTGGATGTACAGATGTTTTTAGGACATAAGAAATCGTTTAAAAAAAATCATTCAATGGAACACACGTTTTGGCAAGTTGAGTATATTTTGATTTCAAAAGTCATGATGTCTTGATTTATATTCTTCGATTTGCGTCAAGCACGAACTACATCAAGCACGATTTACATCTCGGCTCTCAAAATCTATTCCAAGAATTACTAAAAAAAAAACCAATAACAAGTTTGAAAGAGGCACCGTTAGTGAAACGTTTCTGCTGGAATAAGTTAATCAACAGCAAAAAATATCTTTGAAATCATGAATGCAATATCGTTGAGCGCAGCAAAATACGAATGTTATAACTAAACGAACGGACATCATACACATATGATAGGTAATAATACATAAATGTACTTTTTTTATTCCATCAATTTTCTACAATCGTTGCTCGAACAACATTGCAAATCACACCGCATTTTCGACTTGGATGATAGGCGCCTACTTTGATGTGATATTCAATTATATTTTATGCTGTGTACAAAACAACACAGATTTCTGCACAAACCCATCCACAAGGGGGCTAAACTGATAGTCATAAATAGAACCAGCTCGAAAAAAAAATATCTGCACCTAATTGCAGCTGATGTCCATATTTAGCAAATACATGAAAAGTAAACAAACATCGTCATCGGCTAATCTTTACCGAAAATGTTAGACTGCCAATTCATGCTAAGTGATAAATCAATCGAAATGAAATCACACAGTTAGGATACATTGCTGTAAATTTGGATGGAATATCGTATGATCCAGCCTTGTGCAATGGCATTCACAATGGTTCGTTATTCGTACCCTTCATTTTGCTACAAATTTTGCACAAACATCCGATCGGTGATGATATTTGATATTACCGCGGCCATATCATCGTACGATGATGGAACGCTATTCATACCGCGTGCGGTGTGGCTAAGCAAAACCACAATCCACGGCACGGGCATGAGAGATCGGTTTAGCAACAGCGAATTGGAATAATCTCATCCATGTCGGTGAACCTTCGAGAGTTATCATTTATCGTATCCATTAGAATGATGATTAGAATGGCAATATAGAGTGCTGCTGCTATCAATTGATTCCGTAAACAGAGGAAATATATTTGCGATCTGAATAGTTTCTTGTTATATGAATATCGAGCTCGTGTTGGAAAAATGATCATATTCATAAGATTATTTTTTTTACAAAGGTAACAAAATTAGAGTTCATTTTATACGTCCAATCCATAGACACCATCGTTAATATTTTAAGTCAACTTTATCCGGTTATAATTAAAATCATTTGTTATCAATTAGGAATATTCACACATTTACGTTATCTTCCCCCGGCAGACCCCCAGATGAACCGTACGACAATGACAGCTACACGGGTATCTCCGACGACTCAGACATCGATAACCTGAAGCCCCGCAAGCAGCACTGGGCCAACAAGATGCAGTTTGTGCTGGCCTGCATCGGCTACTCGGTTGGATTAGGCAACGTATGGCGGTTTCCCTACCTGTGCTACAAAAGCGGAGGAGGTACGTTATTTTCATGGATACACAAATTAGCCGAATATGCAAACGTCTAATGAAAGTAAACGATTACATCCGGCGTCGTCGGACGTGAGCGAGAACTTCAACGACGTATAGAAATTGCTTTGCATTGTTATTTAGGTTCAGCTAGAATAGACGTTTGTATTCCCTATCTTTCTGTAAATTACAGGCGTCTTCCTAGTGCCGTATTTCATAATACTGCTAACCTGCGGTATTCCGATGCTGTTCATGGAGCTTGCCGTTGGTCAGTACACGGGACGAGGGCCGATCGGAGCATTGGGCCAGCTTTGTCCGTTGTTGAAAGGTAAGCTGGACCGTCTATATCATCATCAAATTTCTTGAATGTTTAGAATCTTATTTCTGAAGGGAGGGCAAAATGTAATGTTCAACGTTTTGTAATAGAAGTTTTCTTTAGATTACGGTAAAATGATGTCGATTGCAATTCAATAACATTAAGCTCATTCGGGCAAATAATGGACGATAATTGATTCTTTGCACGCTGCAACAGACAATTCTAGTATGACGGTACTGCAATCTACTCTTAAATCTATCAGTGTAATTTGGGCAATCTACCTTAAACCTATTAGTGGTGTCGTCAATGTCATGCAAAATAATTTCTAACTTTTGATTCATTTGAAAGATTTTCAAGATTGACCTTTCGAACTAATGCTTAGTTCTTTTAGGTTTGAGTAAAAATATAAGAAAGGTACCTGACTGCTTACTTTCTGTGAGAAAAATACGATTTTATTGTAGTAGAAGAAAACTATGGGAATGATCTTTTGTTTCGGGTGAAAAAAAATTAAATCGGGTAAAACAATCAAAAGTAATTTAAAAAACAAGTTCATAATGTCTTTAAACTAGATGAAAAATATTCATAAAAGTGGTGAAATTGAGAAAAACTAATCACTGCCAATATTTTTTCGAAATCTGTAAAGACTTCAGATTTAACCACGAAACGAAAAATCTTGCACATAGTATTCTTTTACTTGTTAAATGATAATTATACATTCATGGCAACCGAAATAACACTTTTAAATGTATGGCAATGTCTACTTATGGACAATAGTTCGAATAAAGTGTCAGATTACAACTGATGATCACAACTTATGTTAGTGCTTCATTTGTTTGTTGATGTGCACTTTCGTCAATAAAATTTAAATGATAAATATCTGAAAAATACGACCTGATGATTTTTTTGGACCTCAGATTTTCATTCTACTCAAAATAGAACGCGGCTTTCACTTGCTTTGGACAAAAACTTTGTTAACTGGGTACTCAAATTTACACCAATTTGTTCAGAAATTTAATAATATTGTGATTATAACAAATTTCGGAAATTTAATAATATTGTGATTATAACAATTGATTATTACTTGAGCTCATTTGTCCTGGATTGTCGTTTTATCTACTAGGAAAACTTTGGCAGACAACAAGTAACTTTTTTTTACGTTTGATGAACATGAAAAAGTGTTCAAGTGTAAAGTTGAGAGATGTCCCGGAAAATTGAAAGACTGCACTAGTAATTTGAAGCGGCACATTGCCCAACTCCATCTTAACATTGCAGCTCAAATCGGCATAACTGCTTACAAACGTAAATCGGAACAATCTATTGAAGCAGAGCACAGCTCCCCAGCCAAACGATCAAAGGCTGTGACTATCTACAGGAACGCTACCGAGTTCCATAGCTCTCTCGTGAAGATGCCCTCGATTAAAACGCCTGTTAATTATATTTTAAAAGATTTGTTAGAAATACATAAGCTTGTCGTTTTTTCCCGTTTATCACATTTTTTCTAAACAAAATCTCATTTATACCTTCCTCACCGACAAAATTACTAAAAGTTGTTACACAGCAAATCTTTGAATACAGCTTAAGACGAATATGTTTTTTTTTCCAAGTATTCTGTAAGTCGAATAAAGTGTTCAAAATTCAAAATGTGTAATTTGACATTTTTCTTCTTATCGATAGATAAGTAAGAGATTAGATAGCTTTTAATTCCTCTAATTCTGTGAATTCTTTGACAGATACGTTTTTTTAGTGTTTAGTACTTGAATCGCCTGGATGTCAAAGATTTCGCAAAATTAGTGAAATTAAAAGGTATTTAATCTCTTATTTATCGGTTGTGAATCTCCACGAGTATTACAATAATCAAGCACCCCAAATCAACCACTCTATTAGATGTTATACACAGTCCTGTCATTCAAATATGAAAAAAATCTTTCATCATTCGTCGTTGCGATTCATACAACGCACAATAAGAATTCCGAAGGATTAAGAAGATGTCTAAAAAGAACAATTTTGGCGCTTTATGTAAGGCCGATACGAATTTAGTCGACAATTTTGGAGGGCAAAATAAATGTAGTATCGGGAGAAACGATTTTTAATGGTCTCACATAGTTTAACCATTTTTTTACTTGACTGACTTTTTCAATAGTTTAGCCACTTTTTAAATAGTGCTTTACTTTTTCAACAGTACTTACTGTTTTCGTTTTCGCTTACGATCTCGGATCTAAAATAAATGAAATACTTTTATCGGCCTTATATTGTCGACATGGTTATCGTTTAGATCGTTGATCATGTTGGATTTTTGACCGTTACCTTGTGTTGTAATCTGTTGACATAAAGGCACTCTTTTTTTTTCATTCACTGTATTATAATATTACTGGATAAAACCTGAAACCCTAGGCCCTTTGCCAGTGTTCTTTTTTGAAACTACAAATCCGTAGCGTTCATACTTTCACCAAATGTTATTTTTGTAGCAATTGAACGTATGGAGCAACTTTGTGTGAAAATATTTACTTTGAAATTCAAATGTGCTATAGTGTTTGGAATATGAAGTAGTATCTATGCATCTGCAATTATTCGAAAATGAGAACTCGTTTTAGTACAATCTTCGTAGCCTAATAAATCGTTTTAAGATTCCAAAGACCTTAAAAGGTTCCAAAATGTAATAAAACTGTTACTTGGAGTTAAATTCTTTGCAAAATCTATTACTTTTAATTGTTATATTGGAATAATTCATGAAGACCTTTGAAGCAGTCGAACAAAGGGTACATGAAATAAGGTATCAAAAACTTTATCCAATTGCGATAATTGGTGAACTATGTTGCGTTGTCAAAATAAAGATTTTTCTACAAAATGTTCTTCTCAAGGTCACACCAATGCAACAAGACACTTGTTTTGACTGCTTGCAGTTGTAACCGTCGAAGAAAATCACAGTTAGCCTTTGTCTTCACCCGTCGGTGATCGAGCAGAGGACGCTTCGGTTTTAGGTCGAACTCGAGTTTTACGCCTGATGTTTAAATCGAGTTTTGAGAAAAAGTGGGAAGGGAAGTGAGAGCTAGATTTTTAATTCTCGCATGCAATAGCTCACCAGAGAGCGTAGCTCAAATAATCCCCATCGCTTCCTCACGCTACACAAGAAAGCGATATGCCAAAAAAAAAAAAAACACACACACACAATCTCCAACGCTCCATTATAAAGCATGAGATTAAGCCAACCCACCAACGGCAAGGTACAAAAACTAGCCATAGCAAGGGACTACGCCTGAAGACTTTTTCTAATAAAAACATAACTTGCAAAAAGCTTTTGCCAAAAAAAGGAACTTAGTTAATAAAATAAAGACCCACATCTTCGTAAATACGTTTTAAATCCCAGCAATATTTCGTTCCAGTTTCATCTTTGCGCTCTTCCTTCCCACGAATGGCCTTCGCTCAATTGAAACTCTGGCCATCTATCAACCAAATCTAGCTCATATCTTCACGAGCACATTTTAAGACCTGCCATCAAATTTTTCCACTTCCCACTTCCCTTTTTCTAACTGTCGTCTCACATTTATTTATAGATGAAAAACAACCCGATTCTCGTATGATGAGCCCATTCTTGCGAGTGAAATAATGGCAAACTGTTATAATTTGAAAAAAAGGACTCCTTTTTCACCGGCTCCAAATCTAGCAGAACGTGTCGCCATAAAATTTCGAAACCCAATTTTTTTTTCCAGTGAAATTATGTCTAAATGTCTTCCTTTGCTGATTCAAAAATATGTCAATCATTCCACAGGGAAACTAGAAACCTTGCACTGCAATGTTTTCTTCCGTTTTCTGGTATTTGAGAAGCAAGTTGAAACCGGCGGAAGACCGATCAGCTCATAAATATATTATGAGGCTTGTTGGCTCCTTTAGCAGCGCAACGTCATGCCAGAAGATATTTATACGTGGGATAATATTTTGAAATAAAATATCGCGACTGTTGCTGTTTGTTGCCGCTTTCGTTCTTCGACCAACATTTTTTTTGGGTTGATGTTTTTTTTTTAATGTGCAGAAAAATCAACTGAAAAGTTTTTTGTTCCGACTGTTTTTGTCCATAGCCTCCACCTCCTGCTTTCTATCGTTTTAGAATCCACCTTTCGGGTAAACTTTCCTAGCTGAGATTTTTTGTGTGTGTCTTATTGAGTTATGCTTTCGTTCTGATTTTGTGTGTCGTTCACAGGAAACTTTTTAACAAAGTCATGCTCTGTTTATCGGGGCGGGATTCTTCATTTTTCAGCGAAAAATTGATTTCATTGCCCGAACGAATGGCCTTTGTTGCTATGGCGGTACTCTCCCTACTGCTAGTTTAGTTGCAAAAGATTCGCATCAGGCATTCAGTCTGAAGAAAATATTGTTGTTTTGATATCTTGTTTATACTTTTCTGAAGAATGTGTTTTATTTTTTGCCATATCTCTTTGCAGCTACTGCTATCAAATGCCAGTCAGGTAGTGATCCGAAATGTTGGCTTCGGATTGTCTGGAAACTTTTCCTGCGAGGTCACCGCGGATGCACCCTTGTACTCGACGGCAACCGGACACATCCAGATGCAAGTGGTTGGTAAGTGTTTAACCGTTTGAATTATACCTGATTGGGCTATTTTGGTTCTTGGCGTTCATGGGGGTTTCCGCTTTAAATAAAGTTTTATCGTAACTGGCTTCAACTACTAAAATATTCTGAGAAGTGATAATATACGAAAACCATCAATAGAAGAACGGTATCTTCAACGTGATTTTTTTCTCTATTTTTTTAGTTTTTTTTTTTTGGGCGCGTATTCATATAGAGAGGACTTTCATTCTTTTTAGCTTAAAGTATCTTTATGTCCATGGTATTTGTTTTACAAATGATTTACATGTTCAGTGGTAAGCCAGAGGGGCCCGTCAGCTTTAGTTCAAACCTTATCTTTTTGAAATTTTTATTAATTTGGTTAATCCAATCGATAATATTTTTTCCCACAACGGGGAGCGTTTGATTTTTAATTTAAAAAAGAATTTGATAATCTACCTAACTACTTTATACAAACTTAAAACTAACGTGCGAGATCACGGATGATCTGGTGAGGAGATCTGGCACAGGACTCTCTGAACCTAGCCAGATTTGATGTTTTCCGTTCTTCCAACACCTGAAGACCAGCCAGGCGATGAATCTCGGAGTTTTCAGTCCTAGGGGGACTGTTCAGAATCATTCTCGGCAGATTATTCTGGATAATCTGTAGTTTAGCATGGTGGGATTTGGCGCATGACTCCCAGACTGGCAAAGCGTATTCAATCACCGGTAGGATGATATGCTTGTGGATAGCAAGCCTATTTTTAAGGGAAAGGGAGGACCTTCTGTTGATGAGATGGTATAGTGACCTCTTGAGGATGGAGCACTTTGTGGATATTTTGCTTACGTGGGATCTAAATAGCAATTTTCTATCAAGCGTGAGACCGAGATAAACAACTTCACTCGACCATTCGATGGGAGTACTACCGAGGTGGACTTTCACATTACCAGGCGGAACAATCCGATGTGATTTTGATTGTGGAAACGTAATGGTTTGGGTTTTTGTTGTATTGATACAAACCTTCCAGCTGTTGAAGTAGTTGGACAGAACATCCCGGCCTTCCTGGAGTTTACGTGTCAGTGCTCGAATCACTCGACTCTTGTAGATGATGGCAGTGTCATCTGCGAACATAGACAAAATACCACCATCTGGTAGGGAAGGAGCATTTGATGTGAAGATGTTGAACAATATGGGACCTAGGAGGCTCCCCTGGGGAACCCCAGCGTCAACATTGAACGCATCAGAATAGGAACCAATCAGAAAGACCTGGAATCGTCTATCCGCTTAGTAGTTTTTGATGATTTTCACGAGGAAGATCGGGAAGTTGAATCGCTGCAGCTTATACACAAGACCATCATGCCAGACATTGTCGAACGCCTTCTCGACGTCCAACTATACCATTGCAGATGTTTTTGAAACGGACTTGTTCCACCTTAAGATGTTAGTAACCCTTGACAACTGGTGGACTGTGGAATAACCTCTCCTAAATCCGAACTGTTCTGGGAGGAATATGTTATTCTGGTTTGAGAATTCCAGCAAACGGCTGAGGATCCGCTTTTCGAATAGCTTCGAGCTTCGAATAGCTTCGAGGATAATAAGCTGATGGGGCGATAGCTTTTTGCAGTGGTAGGGTCTTTGCCAGGCTTGTGGTTTGGGAATAACTTTAGCTAACTTCCAACGAAACGGGAAGTAGCTTAGCTCGAAGCATTTGTTGAAGACCGCGGCCAGGTGGACAAAAAAGGCAATGCTTAAGTTTTTCAACTCAAGGTTGAGTACTTTATCGACACCTGCGGCCTTCATGTTTTTGGTTGTTTTGATGGCTGCTATCACCTCATCAGCAGTTATTCTTAAATCGTCAGGAAACACTATGGGAGATTCAGCGACTGTAGACATTGCAGGCTCATGCGGACTCACAATGACATGACCTAGGTTATGGAAATCCACAAAGTACTGGCCAAGTGCATTGGCTTTTTCAACAGGTGTTAGTAGAAGCGAAGGATCTGTATTTTGATCGGGAGAGGAAAGAGGAGGGATAGGTCTGGGCTTATTTTTAAGGATTTTAGTCATCTTCCAGAATGGCTTTGGACAGTCTGGGTGTGAGCGAAGATGGTTAGCAAATTCTCGATTTCTTTGATCTATCAACCTGGCTTGGTTGATTTTTTTAAGACGATTTATGTTGGTCTTCAGGTGGGGGAGGCCAGAACGTTGGTATTGACGCCGAATGATATTACGGAGACGAATGAGATGTTTGGTAGATCTGTCTAGGTTCAGAGAGTTGGACGACAGATCCGATCGGAGATGTTCGTCATGTTGGTCAAGAAGATATCGATGGTACCATGAGCACCGGAACGGCTCAAACGGTTGGGAGAATCCAGGCTCAAGATGATGTGGTTTCCTTTCTCGAAGCCTTGCAGGACGATGGTACCATTGGGGTTCTCCGAGTGTTACCCCAGGCCTGGTGCTTCGCGTTGAGGTCACCGGCAATGATGAATTGCCCCCGCCGCCGAGTTAACTTGTTAATATCTTGCCGTAGAGCCTCTGCCAAGCCGTCGCTGGTGTTTGTTTGCTCGGGGCAGTAGGCCGTGATGATGGTGATTGGGCCGGCGGGAGTGTCCACTTCAACTCCTATAGCCTCGATGACTTTGAGCCCGAAACTGGGCAGCGAACGGCAGCTGATGTTAAGCCGTAGTGCGATGGCCACTCCTCCTCCCCCTGAGTGGGTTCGATCCAGCCTTACGATCCGAAAGTCGGGGATATAGAGATTCACCTCAGGCTTGAGGTGCGTCTCTGTGATTGTCGCGATGCCGATATCTTTTTCCGTTAGGAAATCGATGAGCTCAAGGGTTTTGTTCTTAGAACAAGCTTTCCAACTGAAGATGTTAATGGTTTCTTCAGGGCCCATGTTGGTTCATGAAGTTGAGCAGCACCCAGGTGGCGGCTTCGATTTGTTGTTCCTTGGAATGGCAGCGACTTAGCCCTCTGTACATTGCTAGTACGAACTTCATCATCTGGTCCAGGGAGAAGAGCGAGTCATCATCAGACGCATGGGTTGAGGTAGAGCTTGAGCCTGGGATTCCCTATGATGGGGTATACACGTTTTGCATTGATGGCGCTGTGGCGGCTGTTGCGAGTCGTTGTTGAACTGAAAGTGCTGGCTGGTGGATTTTCTGCCGATGGTTCAACTGGAGAGGCCGCAGATTCGGCTGTACCTGAGCGGTGGGAAGTTTTCGACCGTATTCGGAGGAGGTTGATGGCGGTTTCGTCCATTCCGATTTCGGGGCAGGCACGGTTTTGGTCATCGTGGTTTGACCCACAGTTGGCACATTTGGGCTCGGCAGTCTCTTCCATTTGACAAAATCTGCGTTAAGTGGAAGTTCACTTCACCGTGTCGCCTACTAACTCACCCGGAGAGTTCAGGGATTAGTCGGTGGGTCCAACAACCTTTGGTGGAGTTGTTCCATTCCCTATGCCACTTAACCATAGATATGGCTCTAGTGGTCTTCCGAATACCTCTTGTTCTACGTTGTTCGAAGCACTCTACATCCTCTTTAATGACAATGCCTATTGGCATCATCCCCGCTAGGACGCAGACCACGTCGCGTGATACCGTTCGGTATGCACTAACCACTCTTAAGCTGTGCGTACATAAGCCTGTGCGTACACTCTAGCTTATTCAGATAGCTCTTGGTACTCAAGGCGGTGATCCATGCCGGCCCGCCGTACCTAAGTATGGACAGGGCGACACTGGCCAGGAGTTTACGCTTACTCCCTTGCACCGCCGAGCTATTCGACATCATGCGGGATAATGCCGATATAGCCATAGAGGCTTTCTTGCAAGCGTAATCGACGTGGCTGATAAAGGACAGCTTATCGTTGATCATGACCCCAAGATACCTCAAAGACCTCTTCGATTCGATTGGGCAGTTACCTACACTGATCGTCGCATTTTGCTCCGATTTTCGGTTGTTAACAACCGTGACCTCAGTCTTATGGTGGGCTAGCTCCAGCTTCCTGGAACTCATCCATCTCTCCACAATGCGAATGGAGTGGGAGGCCGTTAGCTCTACCTCTTCGATGGAGTCACCACATATCTCCAGGGTGATGTCGTCTGCGAACCCGACTATCTTCACCCCATTTGGGAACTATAGCCGTAGTATCTCATCGTACATCGTGTTCCATAGCACCGGACCCAGGATCGAACCGTGTGGAACGCCTGCGGTGATCTGGACACGTTTGTGTGTGTGTGTGTGTGTGTGTGTGTGTGTTTTTTTTTTTTTTAGATGGGATGGAAAATCTGCAAACAGACTCCTGAAGAACTCAGGGTGGGGAATGAGGGCGCCAACTCCTCGCCCCACTAAAAACCCACCCGTGCCTCCAGCCCCGGCCCTCCCCGGACCCACCTTTCGGTATTACTTCAGGGAGGGGGCTAGTGTGCTATACGCACCCACTATGTCTAACTACATAGGTCTTTAGTAGTTAGCTCCACCGACCTGACGCTGATTCGATCGAGATGCTCCTGGATCCAAGCAGGGTTCGGGACGTCCACGCTAGGGATCGTCCGCGACTCCGCCGAATGGGGAAGAGGCCTTGAAAGGGGGACACGTAAACGTTTGTGTGTGTGTGTGTGTGTGTGTGTGTGTGTGTGTGTGTGTGTGTGTGTGTGTGTGTGTGTGTGTGTGTGTGTGTAGGTGTGTATCTATGTCTGTTTTTGTGTATGTATGTGACGAAATAAAGTAAGCCGTGTTTCTCAACAACAACTCATCCGAATTCAGCGCTGCAAACACCAAATGAAAGGTATCACAGTCACATTGAACGCTTTTGAATGGTTTTTAAATTGGATATCTTGGTTCGGAGATATTGACGGAACAAGTTCCGAAAATGCACGGATTTGGGGAACTAATTCATGTTTCTCAGGAACCTCTCAACTGAATTGAGCGCCAAATAAGAGGTATCATGGTCTTTTTGAATGCTATTGAATTGTTTTGGATTCGGATATCCGGTTCTGGAGATATGGCTGGAACAATTTCCAAAAATACTCGGAGTTAACGGATTTTGGGAACTAACCCCTGTTTCTCAGCAACCTGCGGATTTGGGTGCAACGACCGCCAAAAGATATTACAGTCTCATAGAACTTTATTTAATGTTTCTGAAATTGGTGATCTGGTTTCGGAGATATGACTGAAAAAAGTTCCGAAAAACACAGATTTTAAGAACTAAGTCGTATATCTTGGTAGCCACTTGACAGAATTAGACACTAATACTGTCAAATGAAAGGTATTGTGGTTCCATAGAGCCTTTTTAATATATCTGGAATGGGTGAATCAGTTCTGAAGATATGGTAGGTCAACATTCCGGAAAACTTAGATTTTAGGAACTATGTAGACTATTTTGGTAACACCTAGACTGAATAAGACGCAACAAATGCCAAATGAAAAGTATTGTGGCCCGATAGAACCCTATTTAAAGGTTTTGGAACAGTTCCGGATATATGGTTTGACAAAGTTTCTGAAAACATGGATTTCAGGAACTAAGAATTGAATGCAATAGCCGTCAAATGAAAGGTATTATGGTCGAATAGTTGGCTATTTATATTAAGTAGTTATGGTATCGGTCATCCAAATTGGATTCAACTGTCACCAAGTTCAACTGTCGGTCCAAGTATAAAATTGGCCACTTCCCCGAAGGTACATGTCTGGACGTGACCAATGTGGTTCTGGGCAATTGATGTCACTACCATTGCACTTAGTTTTGTATCCTAATACAATTTGAGGTGTCGCATGATAGGTTTCGGTCCGTGTCAAAAACCGGCCACTTCATCGGGGGTGCCCGAATCATGTCCAGATGGGGCCAATGTGGTTTTGGACACTTGATGCTAGTGAAAAATGGCCTCTTCCTCGGAGGTACATGCCAATAAGGTTTTGGGCACTTGATGCCACCAGTATTGCATTTATTTTTGAATTCTAATGTGATTTGAGGTGTAGCATGGTATGTTTTGGTCCAGATCAAAAACTGGCCACTTCTTCGGAGGTGCCCGCAACATGTCCGGATGTGGCCAGTGTTCTCCTGGACATTCAGTATGATAACCATTGATCTTGTTATCGAGACTTCATGTGATTTAAGGCGTTGCATGATAGCTTTGAAACGTTTTAGATAATATTTTCAAAGGTTACCCATACCCACCGGAACTTGTTCCGGCCATATCTCTGGAACCACTTGACCGCTTTCAAAAACATTGAATTGGACCATAGTACCTTTCATTTGGCGGTTGTTCCGTCCAATTCAGTCCAGCGAGAAACATGAGTTTATTCATTTCATTACACACATACACACACACGTACACACATACATAAACACGAACACACATACAAAAATACAAACACACGAAAGAGGAATAAAACCAAACATTGTCTCTTTTCGGTAGATGCAACATGTGACATGATTGAATTTATTTTTGTTACCTACAAAGCAACATACATACAACGCTACTAGCGAATTCGTTTTTGATCCAGTTCCAAACTGGATCGGGTATCTAAATTGGGTCGGGTTGTTGTGTGATAAACGTCAGTGAGTATGGTTGTATTTGTAACTCGTATCGGATTGTGGTTTGCACTGACAATAAGTTCGGGTATCGCAAGTTGGAACTAGTTCCAACCTAGGTTCAAAAACGAATTCGATATATGTCTCTTTCCTGAACAACAATCGGATGTTATGAAACATTTTAACCTTGTTTCTACTGCCATGTAATTAATCATTATTGTGTTGAGTATGCAACAAAGATGCATTATTGTTTGTGCCAACATTATAAAGTTAGGACAATGTCTTTATCATTCATGCATTTGCGAGTTTGGATTTACTGTTAATAACCGAATCACCTGTTTTTGCTAAACAATTTGCATGCTATACAGTACTAGACAGCACTGTTGCTTATCGATCTTTATTCAAGAACCCTTCGAATGTTTTATAATGAAAGAGGTAAATGAGTTAATAAATGAACAAGAGAGAATCTCTTAAGATCCCGTGCAATAGTGATAGCTTGACGGCCTCCGGCAAATAACAGTCCCATGTTTTCCCTTGTGATATCAAATATCAAACCTACAAACTGCCAACGTTCTCCATCACACAACTTTGCCATTATCCAACACCACACCCACTGGAACAAGCCCGACAAAGTCTTTGATTTTGTCACATTACTGTCACACTTCAGCAAGGTATCGACACCCAAACTTTAGCAGAAGCCATTTCTGAATCTCCAATGCATAGTAAACTATCGAAGAGAAATTTATTCGCTCGATTAACAACAACTCCTGTCATGTTTCGGGCGGCCCAGGAGCGACGCTAACGAGAGTTTCTGGGTGTGGAAACCTGCTCGAAGACGTACACACGCTGGCAAGGAAGCCTATATTAATAATGCAAAGCATCACCAGTTTCTCCTGTACCGGGACGAGGTGGATCAAACATCGCTTGTATGAGAGGAAGCGAAAGGTGCTTATTAAGCGGAAACCCATTATGTATACGTCTTGCCCTCTTATCAGCTTTTGGCTATTCAAGCTCCGTAACCCCGGTAAACATGGACGAGGGCGGACGGAGTTTGCTTTCTACAAAACAAAGACATTATCTTAACGCAAACAAGATTGTTATTAATAGCTAGTCAAGCATGAGGAATCGCAAATCGCTTTTCTGCTCTCCGGAGCCTCTTCTCCTGTCGGATTAGCAGGAATCCTTTCTTGTTTGTACGATAATATGCGAGCGTCGCCGACCGACCGGTGTCCATTCGAGCAAATGCTAAGTAGGTAGGCGTCTTTTTATTTTGGAAGGGGGGCGGATATTTTTTTTTTCCTTTGTGGGGTTTTGAGAAAAAATGTTTTTATGGGGGCGGGTGGTGGGTTTTGCGGGTTCTTGGGGGGGGGGAATAGTGGGTGTAGTTGGGTTGGGGCGTTCTGTTGGTTCGGGTGTTTGGTGGGGGGGGGGAACTAGGAGGAAAATTGGTTCTGGGTTTTTATTGGTTTGTTGTTATTGAGTGTTGTTTTGGGGGGGTGGGGTGTTGGGGGGGGGGGGCGCGAGAAATATTGTTGTTATTATTTTTGTTTGTTTGGAGATGTTTTTGTGGGGGGGGGGGGGTTTTGTTAGATTGATATATAATTCTTAAAATATTAAACCAATAATCTCAAACTAAAAGATGTATTTGATAAAAATGGCACTTATATATTTACTCACCAAAATTAAACCGATTATCGGTTTTTCTTGAAATTTTCAGAGATTGAAACACTACTAATGAGTTATGATTTACAACATTTGTTTTATTCAATTTCATCTCCCATCCCGAATGCCCGCCCTTCCTTTTCACTCCACTCATCAAATTTTGTTCAACCGATTTTCCCAGTATCTTTGTTGTTTTTACCCAAATTTTCTTCAACTTCAGCTCTGTTTTAATAGTTTTGGAATGTTTGCGATGTTCCGTCTTCATAATTGGCCAGAATTTTTTAATTGGGCGAAGTTCCAAAGAATTAGGAGAGTTCATATATTTTGGCTCAAAATTGACTACGTTGGCTCGGTACCACTCCAACACGTTTCGAGCGCAGTGGCAGGATGCTAGATCATGCCAAAACAGAGTTGATCCTTTATGTTTCCTTATAAATGGCAAGAGACACTTCTTGCGACTCTCTTCCGTGTAAATCGCACCGTTGATTGTTCCGGAAGTGATGAAGGGATCGCTTTGCAAATCTCGATAATTTCTTCTCTCGAACATCCTCCGGGACATCTAACTCAGACTTGGCAACGAAAAATTCTTGCCCAGGAAGTTGACGGAAGTCGGCTTTGACGTAAGTTTCGTCATCCATCACGATGCAACACGATTTGGTGAGCAACTTCGTGTAAAGTTTTCGGGCGCGGGCTTTCGCAGTGATGTTTTGTTTTTCATTCCGGTTTGGGGCTTTTTGCACCTTGTAAACATGTAACCCAGCACGCTTCATGGTTTTCTGCACAAAACCGACTGATACCTTGGACTTTTTAGCGACATCTCGAATTAACATGTTTGGACGGTTCTTGAACTGTTGCCCCAGTTTCCTGGTAATTTTACTGTCCATCGGACTACTTTTACGACCACTCAATTCCTTCCTTCGGGCACTCAAACGCTCTTTGAAGGTTCTGAATCGCTATATCGAGCACCGACGTAGGTTGTTTTTAATTGCAGAAATGGAATCGCTGTTTTTCGCCATCAGCTCTTTTTTTATGTCGGTCAGCTGACCCTCGATGCGATCGATAGCTTCATGCACAATTTCAACTTTGTTTTTGTCAAAGTTTTTAGTAGGCGCTGCCAGTACACATGATAGTAATTTAAAATCGAGCTTTAGGCTAATGAGCGTTTGGCACATCAATTTTCCTATCCTCTTGCCTTGTCTTCCGTAGAAAATTACGTAGATAAGGCAGGCAGGCGCAGGTGGTGTGGAATTTACGATCACATCCTATGCAGATCCACCGACTCACCGGTAGAGTCTAGTAAGCAAATTTCACAGCTCCTTTTGAAACTAACGAACGCACTAACACATCGAAAAGTTTGCCAAAATTAAACGCAAAGCGCACGCGGTTACGATCGAAGTAAAAACGCGTCCACTCTGATTGAGGACTGGAATGTTTATTTACAAAAAACTATAAGGGACAGCCCAATGGGGTTGTACGCAAAGTTGACGTAGGACTACGCAGCAATCGAATTCCCATACACGTCAGGGCCATCCGCTAATTGATTTAAGTCAGTCCTGAAAAGGGCCAAGACAATTCTATTGTACACTCTCTAGAAAGCATTTGGTGGCTCTTAATTATGATACGGCCCCGGTTGTATTTTCTACGATGGTTGAGAGGGCCACTATCTCTAACGCGTAGAAGATAGTTATGGATCTGTTGGTTCATTGGTTGTTCAACACGCTTTGCTATTTACTCCGGGACGCGGCGTTTAAAGCAATGCCATGTTCAGCCGGGGCGCGTTAATGGAAATTTCAAACAGCACAAGAGAAAAATTCATCCAAACGAACTCTCCAGTTGGCAAACTAATTTGGTCGTCCTGAAAAGGACGGATTTAGTTGACGGGGGAGAAACAGTTCGCGATTGAACTTGGGCTTTCTCTCTTGGTTCATCTCACGGGATGATTGATTCTTGACTCGTTGTCACGGGCGGCTTTTTCCCGCCAACTCGTAGGCTTCAGCAGCCATGTTTCTCGCAGCAAGGTTGACGGGAACATCGGCAACAACAGCCAACTGCACCAACGCCTCTCTGGGCAGCGACTGCTCGCCGCCGCCTACTGCGATCCTACAGCCACTGCACAGCTTAACGACTGTCGTAAGACTGAATCAAAATGTTCTGCTAAAAGCTGTTAGGTAAAAGTATCGGATGCTAGTGCACAAAAGAAGGCGGTACCAACGAAGGCAATGTGTTACAAATAGCATCAAAGGGGACGAACTTCAATTACTGCGCCACAATAATTAGTTTTAATTATTACACGCAAGACGGATGATTTTCTTAACCGAACCTTTCCTAATTTGCTTGCCACCGCCAGCAACTAATCCGCTATGCATAGCTAGGAACTACAACGAACTCAACCACATGGTCGGTCTGAAGTGACGCAGTTCGGCTCGAATTCCGTTCGTTGGTTGTTCAACCTTCTTTGTCATTTACTACGGGACCCGACGTTTAATGAATGCTATGTTCAGCCGGGGCGCGGTAATTGAAATTAATTTCAAACATCACAAGAGAAAATTTCAACCAAATAAACTCTTTAGTTGGCAAACTAATTTGGTCGTCCTGAAAAGGACGGATTTAGTTGACGGGGGAGAAACAGTTCGCGATTGAACTTGGACTTTCTTTCTTGGTTCATCTCATCTTCATTGCGGGTGGCCATCTGCAGGTGACGTGGGATGATTGATTCTTGTCTCGTTGTCACGGGCGGCTTTTTCCCGCCAACTAGTAGGCTTCAGCAGCAATGTTTCTCGCAGCGAAGTTGACGGGAGCATCGGCAACAGCCAACTGCACCAACGCCTCTCTGGGCAGCGACTGCTCGCCAGTGCTTTCGCCAACTACGATCCAACTGCAGATCCTACGCTGCACAGCTCCACGACCGCCGGAAAACTAAATCAAAATGCGAAGGTGTACCCCTTATATAACATTCATGGCTGCCTAGGAGACGTTCCTTACTTAAATATGAAGTCTGTGCGCGGAAAGTACTGTGCATTTGGTAAATTTACTATGAAAAATCGATATTATAAGACATCACTTCATATTTGCGTTAATTTTATTAGTTGCATGTTAAAAATCAATAGTTTGAAATATTTAAATCGAAGCGTAGAAAATGTTCCGATCGATTGGTGCAAACATTTTGGAAATCAATCGTGGAATGACTTAGTTATTAACGTTCAAAACCTATATATTTTTCGTGACGCTCCAAATTTTCGCAATTCGAACGTGTACCCCAGTATTGAAAACACAGACGTAGTCCTACGTCAAAATTTAAGTACTTCATTGTCACCTTTATGGAAAAATGAAGTATTTCACACAGCAATTGAATATTCAATCTTCGTACATAATACTCCTTTCCCCAGCGACTGGGAATTCGAGGAAGTGCTGGAATATCATTAAGCAAATTACGAAGATGCAAAACGTAGACTATGTACAATAAATTGGCAGAACATAATAAGTATTGAAAGAAATGTCAACACTGAAGTAGGCAAATTTCATTCAATTATTCAGTATCTTATTTCAGAAACTGTACCAATGAAAAGAAGAAGGCGAACTCAAAACAATAAATTACCAGTGTGGTTCAATCTACATTTGAAGCATTTAAAGAACAAAAAACAAAGAGCACACAAATTATATAAAAAGCAAAACTCTAGCACAAATTTGCAAAATTGTTATGACATATGCAATCAACTTAACACAGCCACTAATTCTGCACATGAAGAATACAATCTTAAAGTGGAAACTGAAGTCAAATCATGCCCCAAGAATTTCTTCAATTAAGTAAAAAAAATTGAAAAATAGCAATTTTCCCCCACGAAAGCATTTTGACGGAAATGTAGGTGATAATCCTTCTGAAATCTGCAAGCTTTTTGCAAATTTCTTCCAAGAAGTATACACTACATCC
Organism: Aedes koreicus; assembly: GCA_024533555.2. Taxonomy (NCBI): domain Eukaryota; kingdom Metazoa; phylum Arthropoda; class Insecta; order Diptera; family Culicidae; genus Aedes; species Aedes koreicus. The sequence continues at coordinate 164,332 of JAHHFK020000437.1, forward strand.
TCCGAAAAAGACCGTGATCGCGACTTCTTTGCATTTATTCCTGAATTTTCCAACAATATATCTGTAAATCAATTACCTCCTTACGAAATTCTCAAAGCACTAAAAAACTTGGATGCTTCTAAGGGACCAGGTCCAGACAATATTGCACCCGTATTTTTAAAGAACCTTTCAGACGAACTTGCTCTTCCTTTAGAACTTCTTTTTAATATGTCTCTGAAGAGCGGAACATTTCCCGACATTTGGACATTCCTCTCATTTGGTTCCGATTTTCAAATCAGGCACAAAATCAGACATCCGCAACTATCGGGGAATTGCCATTATCTCTTGCATCACAAAACTTTTTGAATCAATCGTAAATAAAAATATTTTTCAGCAAGTAAAAAATCAAATTACAAGCAAACAACACGGTTTTTTCAAAGGTCGCTCAACTTCTTCTAATCTGCTTAAATTTGTGACTTTTATTTTGAATTACACTGACTTCAGTAAAGCATTTGACCGAATCGACATACCATTATAACTCTTCAACCATTATTGCAAAAAAATTGGAACGGAACCTGGACTGTTGAATTGGCTGCAGTCATATTTAACGCATCGCAAACAAATTGTTCGTTTTCAAAATAAACTTTCAGACCCCACCTCGGGGGTGCCCCAAGCAGAGATGGCATTTCGCACTAATGTTACTCCAGCGCGTGAGATTTGTACCTTCACAGAGGATACAACCATAACTCACCGCAGATAATGCAAAGTGCTCTTTTATTCGGTGGCAAATAGACAGAGTGAATGTGTGCGCCAGTGAGGGGATGGCTAGGAGTGAGTGAATCACTCTCGCTTTAAAACGACCGCTCTCACGTGCTCTTATCTGTCTTCACCCACGTGCTATCGCCTGCGATTGCAGCCGCGTACACTTGAGAACACCCCAGTGCTCACTCTGTGATTCGCTGGTGCGATTGATAGTGAAAACTTCGTCGGATTTGTAACAAATCTAGGGTTTTTTTTTTCATTAGGGCGAATCTACAATTGAGAGATTCTCTCCGGGCTCGCTCTCTTTCATTCATTACAGCGTCATTATAAAACTTTCGAGGGATTCTTTAGTACACATCGAAACACAACAGTACCTTACCTTACCAATCAGACTAAGGCCGGTGTGGCCTCTGCTGTACACAGAAGTTGTTTCCATTGTAATCGGTCCATGGCTGTTCCTCGCCAGCCTCGCTGTCTGCGGAGGGTCCGCCGGTCGCCTTCTACTTGATCGATCCACCTTGCTCGTTGCGCGCCTCTTCTTCTTGTACCTGTCGGTTCGTTTTCGAGAACCATTTTCACAGGGCTGTCGTCCGACATTCTTACGACATGCCCAGCTCATCGTAGTCGACCGATTTTTGCGATGTGTACGATGGGAGGTTCTCCCAGCAACTGGTGCTGGCTAGCATACTCTACAAATAGTAGAATGAAAACCGTAAAGGTGATTGGTTTATGAATGAAAGAGAGCGAGCTCGGAGAGAATCTCTCAACTGTAGATTCGCCGTAATGAAAAAAAACCCCTAGAAATGTCCGAAAAAAGGAAGCGGGAATAAACATTCTTCTGTCTTCCTTTGTTATGTAGCGCCAAAGCGAATTTGCAATCACTGCTGTATATTAGCAGAAGAGCCCACGCCAGTCAGGGAATTTATCTGCATTCACTTCTGTGAATTTGAGAGCTCTTCTTCTCACTCTAGAGCGATCAACTGTTGTGTGAATAAAAACCATTTTTTTACACTCACATGCACTACCCGCAAGCAAACACGGTGGTGAATATACACAAGAGAGAAGAGCTCTCGTTGAGGTAGGAAGAGTGTGTGGAAAAATTTAAATCTCTCTTTACCACACTGAGGATATGGACATCACTGGCCCCAAGGTTCACATTGGGGCCCACTTCGTTTTATTTTGTACAAAAAGGACATTTCCTACATACTTAAAAAAAATCCAAATACTCATATATGCAGATGACATGAAGCTCATGGAAATAAATAATTCTAGCGACGCAGAAGAATTCCAGAACGAAATTAACTTATTCAACACATGGTGTGTAGCAAAAGCTTACTTCAACTTAACCTGAAAAAATGTAACTCTATAGCATTCAGCAGAATAATTGAAATACCTCGTACAAAAATATTTTTAGGAAACCAAAAATTAGAAACATGCAAAATAGAAAGGGACTTAGGCATTATCCTTGAATCTAAACTCACTTTTGTAGAACATTACAACACTATTATAAGTAAAGCAAATAGCATGCTGGGCTTCATTAAGAGGTTCAGCCACAGTTTTCAAGTTCCATACACCATTAAATTATTATACATTACATATGTAAGGCCAATTTTGGAATACTGCCACCTAGTATGGAATTCGTACTGTGCCATACATGAAGATCGCATAGAATCCGTCCAAAAGCCATATTTTTTATATGCCCAAGGAAATTGAATGGACGATCCACGCCATTAGAAGCACGCGCAGTAAAATTTACAGACACTAAAGGCACCCGGAATTTGAAAGCTTTTCACACAATGACATTATTTCTCAACGAAAAATCAAAAGACCCCGCAATTGAATTTAAACCCCCAGCCGGCTCTGAACACGGAAATATTTTAAAAAAAAATAAAAAAAAAAAAATGCAAAACCAAAAAGAGAAAATAAAGAAAAATATATAGAGAAAAAAAAAAACCAGAAAAAACAAAAAAAAAATAAAATAAATAAAGGGCGATACGGTCAAAATTTGGTCAATATCAACTTGACGTATTTCTTTCAATTTTGCATTTAAAAAACCTGAACACCCCTCATTTTGAAGGTGTGTGTGTGTAGAATGTTGCTCCTATTTTGATTTTGGAATTCACTCTTCAGTTGTCAAAATGCCGTCCAAGCAAGAAGAGCAGCGTATCAAAATTTTGCTCGCGCATCGCGAAAATCCGAGCTACTCGCACGCAAAGTTGGCAAAATCGCTAAAAGTTGCCAAATCAACCGTTACAAATGTAATTAAAGTGTTTGGGGAACGTTTGTCGACAGCCAGGAAGTCTGGATCGGGGGGAAATCGAAAACCGGAAGCCGCTGAGACGACAAAGAGAGTTGCCGGTAGTTTCAAGCGAAACCCTAACCTATCTCTCCGAGATGCCGCAAATAAGCTGGGTGTATCGTCTACAACCGTGCATCGAGCCAAAAAAACGAGCCGGACTATCGACTTACAAGAAGGTAGTGACTCCAAATCGCGATGATAAACAAAAATACGACGGCCAAAGCGCGATCCCGGAGGCTGTACACGACGATGCTGATGAAGTTTGACTGCGTGGTAATGGACGACGAAACCTACGTCAAAGCCGACTACAAGCAGCTTCCGGGACAGGAGTTTTATACGGCAAAAGGAAGGGGAAAGGTAGCAGATATTTTCAAGCACACGAAACTGTCAAAGTTCGCAAAGAAATATCTGGTTTGGCAAGCCATCTGTACCTGTGGCTTGAAAAGCAGCATTTTCATAGCTTCCGGGACTGTCAACTAAGAAATTTACGTGAAAGAGTGTTTGAATAAACGTCTGCTGCCTTTCCTGAAGAAACACGGTTGTTCCGTACTGTTTTGGCCGGATTTGGCATCTTGCCATTACGGTAAAAAGGCCATGGAGTGGTACGCCGCCAACAACGTGCAGGTGGTTCCCAAGGACAAGAACCCTCCCAACACGCCAGAGCTCCGCCCAATTGAGAAATACTGGGCTATTGTCAAGCGGAACCTAAAGAAGACCAAAAAAACTGCTAAGGACGAGCAGCAGTTCAAGGCAAACTGGCTTTCTGCGGCGAAGAAGGTGGACAAGGTGGCTGTACAAAATCTGATGGCAGGGGTCAAGCGTAAGGCCCGGCAATTCGGATTTGGAAAAGCGGAAGCCTAACTGAATATTTTTCCTGAATTTTATACTAATTGAACTTGAAAAAGAAATTTAATTTGATTTTTTAAATAAACGATTTCACCGATTTACACGCGTTTTCCCTTGACCAAATTTTGACCGTATCACCCTTTAAGTAAAACATTGTAACCATTGTATGTAGTCTACATTGCTTGACGAAATAAATAAATAATTAAATTTTCCATTGTTAAAAAATACACTGACATGTCACCTTCAAATGGCTTGTAAACAAAGAATGTATTGAAAGATCGAAATGAAAATGGCGTAAAATATTAAAATCGCTTTCAAAACTTTTTGACTAACCTAATATGAAGATCTTTAGCCAGTTGAATGGCACTCCGAAGCGGTCTTCTTTGCTGACACTTCTTCACCGTTTTTACCATGGGAATGTTCATAAACCACGTAGACTCATTTTTGAAAATCTCAGACCCCCCTCCCCCTTCGTAGACTTTTATCCATACAATTTTTTGAAATTTTGTATGGAGCGTAGACTTTGGTCAGACCCCCAACCTCCCCCCATAAAACTCTACGTGGTTTATGAATAGTCCCCATGGCAGGTTCAGTTGCTGTGGCTTGACGTCAACAACCATACCGTTTTTTATTGTACGGTTTACATAACTTCTACACATTGTTGCCCTTTTGCTGCACTTCGTTTTTCTTCTAGGTTCATTTTTAAAATACGATTACGAAAACAAGTTGCACTTCAGCTTTCAGCAGTGACTCAGAGTAACGAAAACAACATGGGCAGGCTGTTTCTTAGAATGTATGAGACATGTGACCAGGGATGCAATTCTCCTCGGTGCAAGCAGGGTGCTTAGTGAAAAGGTACTCCGCACATTGGCAAACGCAAACTCACCCGAGAGATTTTTTTTGTTTCCACTCTCTTCTAGATATCACAAGTTGAGTGACACCAAAGTGTCTGTCGTTTGCACCCTCACCACACAACAGCCAGGATCGTGTGAGTGATCTCTGAGGAGCACCGAAGAGAGCAGAATAATTTCCCCGGGGAGACTCACCCTGGTGAAAATCTTCATTGTTTATTTTTGTACCGCAACACTTGAATTTGAACATTTTTACAATGTTACTGATTTTGCAATGATCTCCTTTTTCTTTTCGGCGTATCCAAGCTTATTGTTTATCGCAATTAACTTATTGCCAGGCTCTCAACTTAGTGTTCTAGACGCACTTCCACAGGTATTAAAATGAGAGCTTTCGAAGCCAATCAACAATGCATGAATTTGTTTATTGTGTGACAAGCACACTTATACTCTTATGCTCAAAGAAGTCGGGATTTTTTTAAGTCGACTGGACTGGAAATCAAACCCGCGCCTCCGGATTGGTAGCTCCATGCCTTTACCGACTAGGCTATCTGAGACCCCTTCTCCACACAGCACACAATTTATATCAAGTTTCTCTGTACCGTTGTCAAACCTATTTTTTTTCGCGAAAAAACTTCGGACTGTTTTTTCTTGTTCCCGTTTTCCAGCCACTTTTTTTAATGTTTAGATTAAGGTTTCACTCACGTCAGTGCCGTGCCGTCCTTTTTTGCTCTTTCATTCTTCGTCGTTCACACTGCAGTGAGTGTATGAACGCTCACGTAGCGAACTGTTAATTCTCTCGCTCTCCCGTGCTGTGTCGAACAATCTCTACAGTGGTGTCAGTAAAAAATCTCCGTAGAGACTGAATGAGATTCACCAAAGAGAGCTAGAAATGTGCACCCTGGTGATTCTCCCCAGAGAAATTGCAACCCTGCATGTGACCAATGTTTTATACGAAAACTGTATTTACAAAACGTGTGTAAGTGAATATACGAAAAAATATTCGTTCTTGTGTTAATCTCGTTGCATGGATGTTGGACAGATCTGTTTTATCGAATTGAAATAAAATTCGAAATAAGGAAAACCGTGAAAAGGGATTGATTTTTCTTGATAATATTTCTAAGGTACGAATTAATCCTGTCCTATTGGGAGGAGCTGCTGCTGGAGAAATGGTTGCTGGTGACTTGTGTGAATTGGCGTGATTAATGAAGATGAATTCACAGCTTTCGACCCCAAACGTTTGACGTTTTTTCTTATATTTGGGGTAAGCAAATGATTTTATTACTCCTCAGTAGCAACACCAACATTTTCGAATACGATAGAACAGGATAGGAGCAATGATTGGCTGGTCCACACGAAATTATTTTTTTTTACATTTTATGAAGAAGGTTTAATGATGGCATTTTGTGAGATGGCAATCAATACGAATGTTTCTCACAATTCTTGAAGCATGTGATCTACTTACGAAAACTATGTTTACAAAGTGAGCGCAGGCGAATTTACGAAAAAATATTTCCAGTATACAATCACAAATAAGATAAGTTGCATAGCATTAATGAAATCGTGCAGGTTAATGTAGTTTGGAATATTAATGCTCTTTAAATAGGAAGCATTGATTATGCGCGACAATCCCATATTAAATTTCTTATCAAAATCTGAAACTGTGCAAATGATAGTTTATGGTTCTTATTCTTAGAAAGTACAATCAAATGTTTTCTCCCAGAAAGTTGAGAAGCAAATTGGCCGGTGGAAAAACCACTAAGTTACTAATAAATGGTAAAAGGCGACTATCCTATAGCGTGGTCACGCTTCTGTACCCCGTCTACAAAGTACTTGCTAAGTTTATGCCACTTGTTGGAATTATTATGTTGAACAATTTTCTCACCAAACGCCAGTTTTATCTTTTGGAAAAATACTCATGTCACTGATAAACAATATTAAGCTGGCAGGTTAATTTTTAAACTCACCACAGACTCTACATATTTATGCTCTATGTATATGGTTTCCATTTATTCATGAGGTGAATTGAATCTGGATATTCGAAACAGGCCTGATCCTTTTCAGACAGGTCCTTGGGCCTGTAAAGGGAAAAACATTCTCCCCACTGAACCCGTCTCCGTTACCCGTGAAACGTTGAACAAGAATGCATTGTGCCTTTTTTTCGGAAAAGAATCAGACACATTCTGCAACATTCGATTCATTCATAATTCACATCGCACTTGCTCGCTCAGCCGCCTCAATCCACAGCAATCTGGCTTTTGGTTTAGAATCTCGTATCTTTTTCATTTTTCTGCAGTCGAAATCATTCCAGAGATCAACTCGTAGGCCAGCCGGCAGCTTGTCATGCAGAAACATACGCAAAGAACCCCACGTATCTCGACAGACGAAATTTCAAAGGTTGGACATTATGTAGGTTCGTTTCGTCGAATTTGGGTTTGTTATTATTTGCACGACACGAGGATTTTTCGATGATTTTGTAGACAAACCGGATGGTGCTAATCCAAAGTAATCGAATACCACCACTCTGACAAAGGTGGATAGGTCGTAAAAAAGTGATTCAGCTGGGACTGAGTAGAGAATCGATTTGGAATGGCCATCTTCTACATAGTACCTTTATAAACTTACATGCCAGATGCAATCCAATCATGCAGCGAGTTTTCTGTAGATCGTAAATAAACCTCCGTGACAAATAAACTGGAAGTTTGGTGAACTAATGTAATCCCTTGTCCTCGATGAAACCAAATTTCAGTCTGGAGAGGAAGAGAAAACGTGTGTGCAGCAATATGTAAGGGATCATCAATGAATTAAGTGAGCTTTTCTGTTTTAGTTTGCTTCATGACGGTTCATGATATGAAAAGCTCATTCTGTGAAAGCAAATGCGCAGCTAAAGTTCAACGTCTACTCCAAAATAGGAGTGCTCTGTTTTGGAAACAATTCTAATTGTCCGTGTCTGTATAAACATTTGCTTAATGATAGACTTTCCACTGCGTAACGAATGAAATTAAATGCCTCAAGTCTCTTGTGTCACCGAATTCTTGTAGTGGGCCGATGCCGGGTCCAGCCAAAACAACATATCCTCTCCAGCATGGTGTTTCGCGGCCACGTCCGGCAGGCATTTTGTACTGCAACATCTCTCCATTCACTGCAAGTCCTGAGGAAAAAACTGGCTTCGATATTCCTTTCTCACTGATGGTCTGACAGAGGAGAATTGGGAATTTAGTGTAGGAGAAATACTTGACCTCAATGCTTGCTTTCTTGGCATGGGACATGAAATATCCGGTTCCCTGCATGTTTTTGCCGTACAGGATCAAATAAGTCTCATCAATTATCATCCACAACGACATACTCCAATGATGGCGATAGTGTTTTCGCAAATATGTTTCATGCTTTGTTTAGACTAACGTATGCATTGAAAAAAGTTGACTAATTCCGGATGGCGATGAAAAAAAAAACAGCCAAAAATGATTCAATGAAACAAGTTATGCTTGAATCCTGCGTTTAGCAAGCCTTCTACAAAAATGCTTCAAACCTTAGCCAAAGCCAATGAAAAGATGGATGTTGGCATGTTCATTCTTGGACTTGGCGATCAGCTGCTCCTCCGTTTTGGCCACGAAATTTTTGAAGTAGATCCTCCGTTTGAGGTTCACCCATTTTTTTTTTCTATCCTTCGCAGCTTGGGGACTTCGGCAGAATCGGTGGTCTTCGGTACAATGTTTATCTTCAACCGGTCCATCTCAATCAGTGATCTCTTGGCATGATGACAAAATAATTCTATTTTGTTAAATGCATACGTTACAATGCAAACTACGATAAAAAGATTAGTGTTAATCTGCTGGTGAAAGTTACCCCGTTTTACGGTATTTCAAGCTAAATTTCAAAAACTAAGTATTTTGAACTATTTGCGCATTTTTTTTTTTTTTGAATCAGAGCGTGATGTTATCTTATATCCACGGTGTGAGAGCACTAGTTACAGTTGTTGTGACAGCATTCCTAGGAGTCTTCCAGCATAAAAAAAAATATTTGGTGTTACGTGTGTATTAGCTTAAAGCCAGAATACATTTTTTTAGGATAGGGTTATGAACAGTATTGATAGTTTTGCTCACAATTTAGTCTCCAATTGCTGTACAATTTATGTCACAATAGTTCGTGAATGTTTTTTTTTCTTGGTATGCATGTATCAAAAGGGATAAAAAATTCAACGTTATTTTTAGTTCAAAAATGGTATTGTTACATTCTCTCTCAATATTGCAGATCATCACATTTGACGGTTTGCGCTTGCCGGATCAGCCGGTAGTTTTAATGTGGCACTTTTGCTACCGTTATTGGTAGCCAATACGAGTGGCTGTTGCAGCGAACAACTGTGATGCATACTAAATAACCAGAGCATTCCGTCATTTAATACACAGAAAAAAGATCTCAATTTTCATTATGATGTAAATATGTAGCATGTAAAATCATACGATCCCTTCCACACGAAGCAGCAACTTGCATTAAATTGTTGTAATAAAGACGAGCTTTTGTATACAACATTATTCTCAGTGAATGAAATGTCCCAGAACTTTACACGATTTATAATGTTAATTTGTATGTTTTGTGACGCTCCATTTATGTGCATGATATTGCACAGAAATTCACACTACTTTTTTGAGCTGTGTATGTCTCGGTGTTGTAATCGCTATTTCGCCATGTATTTAAGATGTTTAACAAACAAAAAACATGCGCTAAAAGTTCATAATACATGTTTTTTAAATTTTGCTTCTGAGAGAAGCTACTGGCAAACGAGTTGTTCTAAAGACTGGACTCGGAAAAAAAATGAGACACACAAAAATGATCACCAAAAATTCATTTTAAATCGGATACTTCTCAAATTTTCAGGGATTAAATAACTATATCTTAGCTATGTTTTTGCTTAATTTTTCTATTGAATTTCCCAAGCTGAATGCTCGTACATTTCTCTTAACACTGCTCATGAGATCTTAGGGGAGGCTTTGTCCATATTCCTTACACAATTTTTCCCAGTTTTTCTTCAAAACTTTATCGGTTTTGAATGTTTTTCCGCTTTTCTTCAACTTCTTCTTCATTATCGCCCAACACTTTTCGATCAGACAAAGTTCTGGTGTATTTGGCGGGTTCGCCTCCTTCGGGACCACATTAACGCCCTTCGCTTCATACCAATCCATTACAGACTTGGCGTAATGGCACGAAGTGAGATCCGGCAAGAACAGCGTGGGACCACGGTGAGAGCGGAGGAAGGGCAGCAAGCGCTTCTGCAAGCATTCCTCTCGATAAATCTGCCCGTTTATGGTGCTGGTTGTAACGAACGACTTGCTGTACCGTCCGCACTCGCAGATCGCCTGCCACAACAGGCACTTCTTCGCGAATTTGTCCATCTTTCTCTTCCGGGGCTTTTTCGGAACCTCCATGCGGGACGTACCGACAAAAAACTCGAGGCCAGGGATTTGTTTGGTGTCCGCCTTGATATATGTCTCGTCGTCCATGACGAGACAGCCCGGCTTGACCAACCACTCACGGTACAGCTTCCGCGCACGCAATTTGGCCACCGTGTTTTGCTTGTCAGTCCGGTTTGGCACCTTCCTGACCTTAAAAACACGTAGCCCATCCCGCTTCATGGTCTGTTGGACGAACCGAACGAATTGACCCTTTTGGCCACGTCTCGGGTGGAAAGGTTCGGGTTATTCTTAAAGTACTGCCTTATCTTCCGCGCCATCTCTGGGTATTCCGTTTTCGGTGGTCGGCCGCTTCCAGCGCGCCGCTCGATGGTCTTCGTCTCCTGGAACATCTTCACAACGCGGGACACGGTGGAACGGTGGATTCCAAGCCTTTTGCCGATCCATCTGTGCGACTGACCAGGATTATCGATCACCGCGCCCAAGATTTGCTGGCGTAGCGAATGCATCTTGAAAACTACTTGACAGATCGCAATAAAATTTGACACACATAAACATAACTTTCTAAACTAGTATTACTCAAAATTTCATTAATTTTTACTCACGCGATAAAAAGTTACATCCAAAACAAAGTGTAGCTTTTCTTCCGAGTCCAATCTTTATTGCATTATCCGTGCTAGCCTAAACGGGGTCCCTTGGAGAAAAGGGCCGCCCCCAATCCCTACGGGGCAAAAGGACCAAAAGGGGGGAGGAAAAATTGACGCAAACAAGATAGGTTATTACAGCAACGGGTTGAATTAATTATTATAAAAAAAATCCATCATTATTGTTGGAGGAGAGTGCGCGAAGGCGGCCAAAGGAGGAAAAAACACCACCTGCGCGACTAATAACAATAAAAAACAACACATTGTTTGTGGGCCGCGAACAACTACCCAACCCCAAAAATAACCACCGGCTGAGACATAAAGTTTTGACAAAAGGGGGGTCAACGCACGGGAAATATGCTATATTGGGTTGGGGGGGGGGTGTCGGCGGAGAAGGGGAAAATAAAACAGCGTGTGGGGGGGGGGAGGACCGCGAACCACAAGAACGACACAAAAAAAAGCAAAAACAATCAAACCAGGCGGGACGAACGAGGAAGGAAAGACAAACAAAACAACTAAAAAAAAAACAATCGAACAGCGGGGACCAAGACGGGGGGGGGAGGGCGGGTAAGAAACAGAGAGAAAAACAGACAGTGAACCTACAACGTGAATGTGGCAATTTCAACTCCACATACAATGGACTATTGGCTCGACTATGCAGTGAACCACGCACACGAGAGAACGACGGCATGAACGACACCGATGACGAAACACGAAGACAAAATACGATGACGTAAATGATAGGTGGGGAGCGCACCATAGCGTCCAGGCGCACCAGGCGTCTGATGATGACTGAAGCGAAGTAAGCCGAAACGCGTTACGCACAAATAGCTGTTTTATTGTTCCACTTCACCAATTAAAACCAACCAAAAACAAAATAGTAAAAAATAATAAAATTTTTGTAACCGTATGATCACATCATCCAGCTGCGGTGATGGTTTGTACAGGCATTATGGCTTCCGGTATAACTTTCTTAATACTCATCGAAAGAGGCGTCAAAATCAACCAAAAAGTCTTATAAAAGCTTCTGACGGATCTTGGGCGCTTGTGCATTTCGGTGAAAAGCAATGGGCGTTTCAACAAGATTGGGCACCACAGCATGGAGCTGTGGTAGCAGGCTTTTTCGGAGATATTTAACCAATGATGAATAGCCTTGATACTCTCCTGATTTAAATCCCATGGACTTCTCCACCTGGTCCATTCTCGAGTTCAGAGCCTTTATTAAGCCACACATGATTATGGGTAAGAGTGGGTTTTATATTTTATCCTGGCATGGAGTTGGTCCAATTGTCGCCTTAAAAGGAAAAATGAAGGCTGAGCACAACAGGACCATATTGGATGAGCAGGTGTGACGTACACTACAAAGAATTATCATTTTTAAATGACAACTAGGTGCTTCCCATGATGCGATCCACATTCCCAGAGGAGAACGGCGTCTTCCAAGATGACAACGCTCCAATCCACGCAAATGATTTCGATCACCTTGAGTGGCCTGCTCAGTCACCGGACATTAACATCGTTGAACCATTGTGGTCAACATTAGAAGCAAGGGTTTGGAATGTTTTCCGACCCCCTTCGTCCTTGAAGGAATTGGAGAGAACTTTCATCGACGAGTGGTAGAAAATACCACTGGACGTCATTCAAACCCTCTACAGCTCCATCCCTAGGCGGATTGAAGCCGTTCTGGAAGCGGATGGAGGACGAACTTGCTACTAATAAAACCCACTCTTCCCTATCTCAATCGAACCATTGCTTGCTTATCCGAACCAAAGCTAAATAAATTGATCCTCAGAGGTACCATGAAGCTGGATCCGGCTATCCAGTGAATCTTATTGTTCATATTTTGAGGTGAAATCATAATTGATCCTTACTACATGTTCCCCCAAAAATGTTCCGGGAGTGGCTAATGTTGCCGAAGGCTTTCTCAAATCTATCAAAATCATAATTATGAAAAATCATGAAGATAGAGCTGCCGCACGGCATGTTTTGGAGTAACATCGTAAATGGCCTCTACTACAGGTTCCCCGGGGACCTTCCGGTGGTTTTAAGAGTGGCCAATGTATTCAAAGGCCTTCTGAAGTTTATCAATTTATGCCACATGGCTTGTTTTGGGAAAAATGCCTAACTGGTCCCTACTACAGGGTTTAAAGGGTGATACGGTCAAAATTTGGTCAAGGGAAAACGCGTGTAAATCGGTGAAATCGTTTATTTAAAAAATCAAATTAAATTTCTTTTTCAAGTTCAATTAGTATAAAATTCAGGAAAAATATTCAGTTAGGCTTCCGCTTTTCCAAATCCGAATTGCCGGGCCTTACGCTTGACCCCTGCCATCAGATTTTGTACAGCCACCTTGTCCACCTTCTTCGCCGCAGAAAGCCAGTTTGCCTTGAACTGCTGCTCGTCCTTAGCAGTTTTTTTGGTCTTCTTTAGGTTCCGCTTGACAATAGCCCAGTATTTCTCAATTGGGCGGAGCTCTGGCGTGTTGGGAGGGTTCTTGTCCTTGGGAACCACCTGCACGTTGTTGGCGGCGTACCACTCCATGGCCTTTTTACCGTAATGGCAAGATGCCAAATCCGGCCAAAACAGTACGGAACAACCGTGTTTCTTCAGGAAAGGCAGCAGACGTTTATTCAAACACTCTTTCACGTAAATTTCTTGGTTGACAGTCCCGGAAGCTATGAAAATGCTGCTTTTCAAGCCACAGGTACAGATGGCTTGCCAAACCAGATATTTCTTTGCGAACTTTGACAGTTTCGTGTGCTTGAAAATATCTGCTACCTTTCCCCTTCCTTTGCCGTATAAAACTCCTGTCCCGGAAGCTGCTTGTAGTCGGCTTTGACGTAGGTTTCGTCGTCCATTACCACGCAGTCAAACTTCGTCAGCATCGTCGTGTACAGCCTCCGGGATCGCGCTTTGGCCGTCGTATTTTGTTTATCATCGCGATTTGGAGTCACTACCTTCTTGTAAGTCGATAGTCCGGCTCGTTTTTTGGCTCGATGCACGGTTGTAGACGATACACCCAGCTTATTTGCGGCATCTCGGAGAGATAGGTTAGGGTTTCGCTTGAAACTACCGGCAACTCTCTTTGTCGTCTCAGCGGCTTCCGGTTTTCGATTTCCCCCCGATCCAGACTTCCTGGCTGTCGACAAACGTTCCCCAAACACTTTAATTACATTTGTAACGGTTGATTTGGCAACTTTTAGCGATTTTGCCAACTTTGCGTGCGAGTAGCTCGGATTTTCGCGATGCGCGAGCAAAATTTTGATACGCTGCTCTTCTTGCTTGGACGGCATTTTGACAACTGAAGAGTGAATTCCAAAATCAAAATAGGAGCAACATTCTACACACACACACCTTCAAAATGAGGGGTGTTCAGGTTTTTTAAATGCAAAATTGAAAGAAATACGTCAAGTTGATATTGACCAAATTTTGACCGTATCGCCCTTTCCTTAAATAAATTGCAAAATCACACACACAAAATCAATAAAGTTATGACTAAACCATCAATTACGGATAATTTTTCCTCGCCCTGTAATCTTAAAACCGTTTAAGAGAGAGTGCAGATCCGAACAAGATTGCTTGGAAAAAAATCGAAAATTGGTGAACAACGCTTCAATTTTGCTCATTTTTGGGCGGTTATCAATTTATTTGTTTATTTTCCAGACTTGGGGAAATAATGGCTTTGGCATGTTAACTATTCTCGGTTACCTTATTAACCTCCTGTCTAGTATATGTTCCCATCAGAACATTTCACTTCCAATTATTATTTATTTATTTACATGGCATAACGTCACAATACTATAAAATAGCCTGATACACAATATCCCTCCATAATGCCCCGATTCGTGGCTGCTCCTCTTCCATCCCTTGGGCAGCTTGTACCCCCTAGGTCTTGCTCCACCTGGTCTGACCATCTTGCTCGTTGCGCCTCACGTCGTCTTGTACCAACCGGATTCCCGTCGAACACCATTTTTGCAGGATAGTTGCCCGGCATTCTCGCAACATGTCCTGCCCAGCGTATCCTTCCCGTTTTTGCCACCTTATGAATACTGGATTCGCCGGCGAGTTGCGCGAACTCATGGTTCATCCTTCGCCTCCATAGTCCGTCCTCCTGTACTCCACCGAAGATGGTTCTTAACACCCGTCGCTCAAAAACTCCGAGTGCTCGCAGGTCCTCTTCAAGCATTGTCCAAGTCTCATGCCCGTAGAGAACAACCGGTCTTATTAGCGTTATTACCAGGAAGACCGTAGAGTAGGTGAAGACTCTACGGGGCTGAGCTGCAAGCAACCCGGAGGGTCCACGGGTCGCAGATAGTGGGGCTCCATCAGATATGATAGAAAGCTACTGAATACGCGAATAAGTAGCCCCGGACGAGCGGCGGGGACTCTGAGGATGTGGGGGGACTGAGCAGTTGTTGGATTCTGTTGAGTTTCTTCCAAGAACCCACAAATAACCGAAAGCAGCCCTGACAAATGCGAGCCACCCCGCTTTTTAAAAATAAGGGTAAAAGTCCAAGCCTTCACCCATTTGAGCGTCTGTTCTCCATGTTAGGGGTGGTTCAAAACAGCGTCTGTTCTCCAAGTTAGGAGCGGCTGAGTCACCGTCTTGTTAGTGCGCCCAGGACTCTAAATACAAAAGCCGAAAGTCCTGGTGGTGCTTGGGACTGTTAAACAGCAGCATCACGATGGTCCTCCTGCGAGGTAGTGGGGTTGGTTGTGGGCCTTGCGAGCTGACACCATTAAAAAGGAATTGCAACGAATAATACACAAGGAAGAAATTCACTGCCAATATTTATATGAATTAATAGTCAGTCATTGCGTTACGCAATTCTTTCATCAAACGACAGGCTCATGAAAATGCTTCTGTTTTCGTTGCTTATAAAAGAACTTTTTACAACACACAATTCAAATGAAACTATAACCAAATAAAACAGGGACTGCCGACAATACTCACTTGAGAGGTTTTGCGCATTTTAAAAACACTTCAAAGCGGTTCTAGATATCTATAGATTGTTATGAACAAAGAAGCCAGGAGCAGTTAAATGTAAATAAACAAAACCGTCATTTATGTGCATGACGCTGAGATAATAATCATAAAAAGGGGTCTGCTTAGCTTGCCGAGAATCTAAAATTCACTTATATTCTGCATTCGGTAGACCTGAGTTCATTTTTCTTCCTTCTTCTTTAAATTCTCTTTTTGTGTTTCAGAGTGATGTTCTTAGCACATTCTAGTAGCAGCCCTTACTATTTTGTCGAGGAAGCAAAAAATTCATCCCATTTTGCCAATGACAATTCAATGATCGCATTTTCAATAAATCAGAATAACAATTGCCATAACATCGAAAACAATCGACACAATATCTCATTCCACGAAGTTTGTCTTTGCTCTACCGACACCGATCCGAAACAAATATCCTTCCGGTGGGAGATTTCAAGGAGATCAAAACGATAATTGCTCTGCCTCAATGAGGATGCCACAAGCAACCTTTGCTCCATGCCTCGAATTCTTATCATATCTGCATGGGAAAACTGTAGCCCCATTCGAGCTGGTCCATTAGTTATGCCTGCCCTAAGGATAATCCACCCGCACATATAAAATTTGTATATTCCCATGCGTTTTGGGGCCAACGTCTAGCTCCAATCGGTACGAAGAGATACTAAGAACTAGAAGGAGTCGATAGTAGTCAAACGGAGCAATAATAATAAAACTTGAGATAAAAATAATAACACCCGGTGCTTGGCGATTGGAAACGACTTCTTGCGAGACTGGCGTGGGAGTGGATGATAACAAAAGGTAAAGGATGCAGCCAGAAAGAGGATCATCGCCTCGGAGAATACTCTTTTTTTCCCTGCTTTCTTTCTTACGATTGAAGCGATGAAAGCAAGCACGCTGATTTGATTATGTGCTTCGATACCGATATGTGTGTTTGTGTGTGTGTGTGTGTATGTGTGTGTGTGTTCGAGGGAGTTGACGGTGGAGTATGTCTACCGGATGGAATATGATTGGATCTAACCAAAGGAAAAAGATCATAAAAATAAAAGGAAAATACGCAGACAGGGAAAGTTGCAGCAAAAAAGGATTAGAAGCGTATAATCCTGAAACTGTGGTACCGCTCGAGGGTGGGAAAACGAGAAAAGTTTTTCAGCTAAGCACACGCCATCTTCGAGTTCGAGCCACTATGTATTGGGTGCATCTTGTACTCGTATTCCATTTCTCTAGAACGAACTCTGGAAATGGTTATTTTGCTCTTCTCGTAAGAGGGTTTTCGAGATGCACGAATGTTTGTCTAGGACAACCTAGTTTTTGAACTAGCATTGAAAGTTTGATTTATTTGGATTAAAGGATAAGTAGGATGGAACTGAATTTGGAGGTTACATGTGAGTGTAATTGGAGTTGTGAGAGCAATGACGTACATGTTAAGAGGTAATGTATGAGAATGGAATTTTCGTTGAAAATTTATCGTTGAACGTGAAGTGCACGGTGGAATGTGATTCATTTCGTTTCTTGATTATTCAGATTTTCACGGGTCCGTAGTCACTCAAACCCGCTTTTGGCGTTTTCATGAGATAAATCTCGATTGGCGTGAGGGTGGTGGTCGCCGGCGCCCCAACCCATAATATCGATGGGACAAAGTTCGGTAGCTATGTAACATAAGTCCTGGAAAACTTGCCATTTGAATTCAATCGATTTTATAATCATCCTCGGGCATTTGGTTCTATTTATAACCTGTCGAATAATACAGAGTCACTCAAACATCCTAGCTTTTTTGCAGTGTGCAGCAAACATGTTGAATGATGTTCTGGATGGTGTCTATGTCGATTACTTTTATCTTTCGCTTGATTCGATCATCCAATTGTTGCTCATTTCTAGCTTCCCAGCTATTTGGAAACCTAAAAATGTTCGATTAGATGAGCCTGAGGCACGTTTGGTGGATTGTCCTTTTACGGTACGAATGGTATTTTTTGCTCAGTTAGCCAATCCAATGTTGTTTTTACATAATGACAGCTTTTAGATCCGACCAGAACATGAACTCGTCCCGAGCGTGATATTTTCGGATAAATTGCTTCAGTTTTGGCAAGCATAGGCTGATCAAGGGTGTTTCTTGAAATTTTCAGGGAAGGAAAAACTACTAATGATTTACAATATTTGTTTTATTCAATTTCATCTCCCATCCCGAATGCCCACACCTTCCTTTCCACTCCACTGATCACATTTTGTGCAACCGATTTTCCTGTGTTTTACTCAAATTTTCTTCAACTCTAGCTCTGTTCTAATAGTTTTGGAATGTTTGCGATGTTCCGTCTTCATAATTGCCCAGAATTTTTCAATTGGGCGAAGTTCCGGTGGGTTCTTCTGGCACACATTTGACTCCGTTGGTTGGTTCGGTACCATTCCAACACGTTTCAAGCGTAGTGGCAGGATTTTAGATCAGGCCAACACAGAGTTGATCCTTTGAGCTTCCTTATAAATTGAAAGAGACGCTTCTTGAGACTCTCTAACGTGTAAATCGCACCGTTGATTGTTCCGGATTGATGATGGGAGCGCTAATTTTACCACATCTTCAAATTGCCTGCCTCTTTGCAAATTTCGATAATTTCTTCGTTCACACATCCTCCGAAACATCGAATTAGACTTGGCAACAACATATTCTTACCCAGAAAGTTGTCGGAAATCTGCCTTGACGAAAGTTTCGTCATCCATCACGATGCAACACGATTCGGTGAGCAATTTCTTGTAAATTTTTCGGGCTCGCAGTGATATTTTGCTTTTCGTTCCGGATTGGGTCTGCACCTTGTAACTACATGGGAGGATGGTACAAAACGCACCGTTTAAGCAACATCGTGAATTACTAGTGAATGGAAGCTGAAATTTAGGAACAAGTTATTGGGTATGGTGCATTATTATGTTTTCGTTGTAGATCAAATGTAATTTAAATTCAAGACGATGATTTTTCGTGATTTTTTAAACCTTTTCCAATTTGATGCGAAGACGACACCGGGGTAAAACGCCTGTTTCAATGTTCAATATGCACCCCAAAATTGGGGTAAGACGCACCACAACACTGGGATATGGTGCACCACAATATTGGGATAGCATGCACCGGTTGTAAAAGGTAAAAACACGGCTATAATAAGTTACTCAGAGATGTAAAGTGAGGAGGTTGCAACATCTCGCCTCACCTTTTTTGCTCAAGCAGCCAATGGGTATGGAATATAGATAGCAAAACGTTGTGATATGATTGCCAACTCCTCATTATAAACACGCTTAGAAAAAAGTATCCAACGGAGCATTTAAGTGTGGGAAGCCACCGTTGGGTATAATTATGTTTACCTACCGTTGGGTTCAAATTACATACGTTTGGATAGAATGTTACCAGAAGTAAATTATTTATACTCAGCGGTAGGTTAACATGATTTTACACAACGTTGGTTTCCTACACTATACCGCTCCACTGGGTACTTTTTTCTATGCGTGTAGAGGTAAACAACACCACGCTGCGTTCTGCCCCAGTTTTAGTCTTGCATAGTTTTGTCTAAATATTCTGAAAATACGTGGAATTATAGTGAAGTTTTGATACTATTTTGAAGTTTTTGTTGTCAGCTATACATGTGAAGTGACTTTATTATAAACCATGGATGTTAACGCATGAAAAAAGCTTATTTTAAGAACACTATTATTTACATGTGGGGTACAGTCATGAAGATTCATTCAATTTTGATCATTTTTTGGTGTATTTAGTGCCTTATTGTACTACAAAATTATGAGGTATGCTGTTTTATGTAAACATTGATAAAGTAAAAGCTATTGTTTTGAAGATTTGAGCAGTGCATTTTGTACTGTTCTCCCCTAACTCAACACACTTCATGGTTTTCTGAATAAAACCGACACCTTGCACTTTTTAGCGACATCTCGAATTGACATGTTTGGAGGATCACAGCAAGCCGTGATTTGAAGCAGACGTGTTTTACTTTTGCTCTGCGTTGTTTTTGCGAAAAAAAATATTTATTCAATAAAAAGTTAGATTATAAATATCCGAGTGCCATGCGTGAGAAGTTAAGAATTTAATCGATTCCCAGTCAAAGTGTGTTGTGACCGGGTTTTCTTCAGATAGATTGTGCATCGGTAGATTTTTTCCATTTCTTGGTTATTAGTGCTTCGCACCGCACCCGGACGAGCTTTTCTGCATCAGATAAGAAACTTGGTGAGGTCGTTTTGTATTATAGAGGATAAACCTTAGCTATATACACGCCAGGATAAAGAATGTCTATTTTTGATTCTGGAAGTGTGAAAATTCTTCACATATTCATTTGATATGTGAAGATTTTCATGCGGGGCTTACTGTATATGATAATGATCTCAGAATGAACGTGTATAAACAGACATTCTTGAAATGGGTCGCTGGATTTTCAATAGAGCTGTAACCTTCAATCTCCAGGGCTAAAAATGTTTGCACATCGTGATAAAATATAAATCAACGAAGAAATGCAGCAGTTTCTTCCATAAAAACATTGCCGGTCAGTGGGAGATTGATTGTAAAGACACACACACACACACACACACACACACACACACACACACACACACACACACACACACACACACACACACACACACACACACACACACACACACACACACACACACACACACACACACACACACACACACACACACACACACACACACACACACACACACACACACACACACACACACACACACACACACACACAGCCATGTTTCTCGCAGCGAGGTTGACGGGAGCATCGGCAACAACAGTCAATCGCACCAACGTCTCTCTGGGCAGCGACTGCTCGCCGCAATCTGCTGATCCTACCCTACACAGCTCCACGACCGCCGGAAAACTAATTCAAAATGTTCTGCTGAAAGCTATTAGGTAAAGGCATCGGATGCTAGTGCACGAAAGAAGGCGGTACCAACGAAGGCAATGTGTTACAAATTGCATCAAAGGGGGCGAACTTCAATTATTGCGCCACAAAAATTAGTTTTAATTATTGCACGCAAGACGGATGATTTTCTTAACCGAATCTTTCCTAATGTGCTTGCCACCGCCAACAACTAATCCGCTATGCATAGCTAGGAACTACAACGAACTCAACCACATGGTCGGTCTAAATTGACGCAATTCGGCTCGAATTCCGTTCGTTGGTTGTTCAACCTTCTATGTCATTTACTACGGGACGCGGCGTTTAATAAATGCTATGTTCAGCCGGGGCGCGGTAATTGAAATTAATTTCAAACAGCACAAGAGAAAATTTCAACCAAATAAACTGTTTAGTTGCAAACTAATTTGGTCGTCCTGAAAAGGACGGATTTAGTTGACGGGGGAGAAACAGTTCGCGATTGAACTTGGACTTTCTTTCTTGGTTCATCTCATCTTCATTGCGGGTGGCCATCTGCAGGGGACGTGGGATGATTGATTCTTGTCTCGTTGTCACGGGCG